>CM038223.1:151410889-151780790 GCA_021442155.1 Cymbidium sinense
GCTTCGAAGTTTACCCTCTTATTATTCTTATTAGTAAGATTATGGCATTAATTAAAATGAATTTAAATTCAATGTATTTGAAGAGACAAATTATACTAGTTGAAAGAGGTCAGGAATCAATAGCCATTTTAGTTTTCAAAGTATTAATGATTGCGACTAATAAAAAGAAAGGCTAGTGGATATCAAGAAAAGAAGATAGTGTAGAAATAAATCGAATATTAAGGGGTTGTTTGGGATCATTTTTATTTATTATTTTTTATTTTATTTTATTTATATTTTATTTAAAATAAACTTATTTGATTGTACTTGTTATTTTTAAAACACTCAAAATATCTTTTGAGTGTTTTTAAAATAATAATTATTTTAAAACAAAAAATAAAACTACATAAAAATACTCTAAATAAATATATTTATTAAAATAACATAAAAATAAAAAATAGAAAACAAAATTTTCTCTCTATTTTTTTTTTTTTTCTTATTTTTAATGTTGTCTTCTTATTGCATGAATTAGGGCATAGATCTCTTTTAGCGCTTGATCTTATTTGTGGGCTTTCTTGAATTGTATATTCTTTGCAACCATTTGTGTTCTCTTGCTTTTACCTGCACCATTGGGTATTTCAGGTGTTTTTTATTTAGGATTCAGAGCTCTCTTTAAATTCATGTAAAATTATTATAATAAAGGTTATTTAAAAATTATTATTATGATATTATAATTTTTTTCCTTTAAAAAAGTGGAACATCTTTTTAATAGCAATCATATTATAATAAATTTAGTATAAAAATTATTTATTATGCTAAAATTTTTTAAAAATTAGTTAACTTAAGAGTCTAAATTTTGACAAGAAATTAGACAGAGTTAAAAAAAATTTAAGACTTTATTTGATGTTTGACAAAGACAAACATCAACATTAACTCCCATCACTTATTCGTTGTTACTTAGTCTCCTTCTTCATTAAATTTAAATTGTTGTTAATCATAATTGCAGATAACACTAACTAAATCGATCGTTATTGTATATCATCACCCTAGTATAAAATTATTCATCATGAATACAATATATTAAATAAGTGTTATCAATTTTATAATTGAACTTCTCAAGTTAAGAGAAAAACAAATTTTTATAATCTTACTTATATGATAGATAATTTCAACTAATTCAAATTCTATGAATTTTTTCTAAAATTTTAATATAAAATTATACTATCTTTTATAAAACTTTTCTATAATCTATTTTTGTGCTAAATCCTCATGCAATATTCAATATTCATACATTAAAATTTTATAATATAGTGTGAAATAATTATAAAGTTAAAATTATTTAAAATATAAATTTAGAAATAAAGACTAAATAAGTGTCATGACATAATAATTATGGCAAACTATTTTGAGGATAAGATCTTATAGACATGCTCGATATGGAACCAAGCTATTCTTAAATTAAATCACATTTTTTCAATGCTAAAAATGTACCTCGACATTTTGAATTTATATTTAAAAGTGAGCAAATAATATAACACATAATTGAAAATTAATCTTCTAAATGAATTAATAATAATAATGTAAAAAATAATAATTCATATATCAATACATGCACATCAATCAAGAGAAAAAAAATTTGAAGTTAAAACATCCTCATAGGAGAAAATATTACATGGGAGTCCTCATAAATGGGACTCGTGAAAGTGGGACACATGATTCTAAATAATTTTTATATTATTTTTAATATAAATTAAAGCGAGACGTGGTTGAATGATTATTGATGAAAAGATACATCAAGTCTCCGCATGTAATATTTTCTCCTCACCAAGTTAACTTGAAGTGAACCTAAAATCCATGACATGATAGTGCTAGTTCAATTCATCACTCATATATTAAATTTTGTTTAAATAAAATTAATGATTTTAAAACACATTCAGGTCAAATTTTTTTGCCAAACCAAATATCTATATTTGTCTATATTGCATTCTTCAGCAAAATTGATCACATAGGCCAACTTGAAGGTAAAGACTAGATTGAAACTGGAGAAATCATTATGTGAGTTTTGATGTAGCTCATGCCTAGACTCTAATAACGTTACTATTGTGTATTATGTATATATGATGTGTAATTGTGTGTAATCTTTGGAGTTTAGACATAGAACTACATTTGAATACTGGATGTAATAATTTCTTTGAAACATGACACCAGTATTCCATAGTATTATAGACCAATAAAAGGAACTGGATCCTTTTTTTTTTCCACCGATAGCCACTAGCTCAAGCTCGATTCAATAAATGGCTAGTAAACTAAATTTAATGAGCTAATAAATCAAGATCAAGTTTGTCCTGATTTGATTTATTAGCTTATGAATAACTTATTTAATAAATATTAATATAAATTATATTTAAAATATATTGATATTTACTATTTTAAGTATAAGATTATTAAAATTATATCCCATTCTCTTCTATCTATTTTTTAAAATTTTTTTATCATTTTATCAAAAAAATTATCTGAATCAAATTTATTTTATCTTAAAAAATTAAATGACTTGGCTCATGAGCTTACTCAAACTCAAATCTATTAAATAATCAAGCTCAAGCTGAAGCTCAAGTCAAAAATGACTCTAAATTAACTCTCATTTCCACCTATGATGTATGTAGCCAATACAAAATCTTTGTTAATGTTCAAATTGATTTCAACAGCCTAATCACATCAGACCTATTGCAAACGAGAGCTTAGGACGAGTTTTATTTTTACCCAAACAGCTTCATGTGGTTTGTCGTCTCCTCTTCCTCGTCACGTTTCATCTTCCGCACGGATACTACCTTTTGTCTTTGGAGCCGTTCTAATGTTTGATAACTCCCCAACTCTTTCTGCTGCTGTCCCATGGCTTCTCTCCTCACGAGCTTCTTCAACTTTCCTCCTTTTTCTCCTCCAACATTTTATCCAACTCCTCTCATGTTAGCTTAGTTCCATATGCAACTATGTGTATTATTAAGCTTCTTCATTTTGATGGTAATCCTGTCATTTCATATTGATGCATGGATAATCCAATTACATCTTTAAGAGTTACACCTTTGGGTGTACCTTTTGAAGTGATTTTTACCTCCATTGAGGTTCTCTCTATAAATAATCTTCTCATGATGCCTTTCTTACATCTTTCTTACATGCTTCATATTCCCATACAATTACCAACTTGCAATACAATTTGGTCATTAGTGTCTTGATATAGAATCTCATTTAATGCTATTTTCCAGCCTTTTCTCCTCCATCTTTGAATCTCCTCTAAAATCAACTTCATCATTCTCATCATCAAGTACATTTTTTATATCTAACTCTGTCTCTAGAATAATTCATCCGAAAGCCTTCCAATCTTACTTTAAATATTCATCTTGATTAGGAGTATTTCCTTCACTTTCTAACTCATCCTTATCTGAGTAATTAGTAATCTATCATTCTTCATCAACTACATAATTAAGATTTGTTATCCCCTTTCATGTTTTGTCATATGATTTCTTGTTATATCCTTACCCTTAGATGAATTGCATAAACTAGAGTCTCTTCTTATAAACGTGCAATGATGTTGGTTATGATAAGGCTTAGTAAACTTTAAGTGGATATTTTGTAACATGGTTTCATACCCTCTTATATATTTTGTTTATTTACATTATACCTACCTTCAAGCTCTCCATATACATACATTCAACATAGAGATGAATTTCAATCTATCACGATTTATTATATTCACTAAACTTTTTAGCACATTAGTAACAATATACTATTGAACGATGAAATATAACTTCAGACATAACAAATGCTAACATTGACTTCACTAGTAAATTTTTTACCCACCAATAAAATGTCATCTTTAAAGTAGAGTTCTATCATCATGTACATTTTCCACTTCTTCAAATGAATCATATTCATAAACCGTAATTACATCTTTACAGAAGCCTTGTTATAGTTAGAGATTAGCATGTAGTTTGTTCATCAAAATAGGAATTTCAGTCAATGATAAGCCAAAAAAAACTCATAAACACACTGATAAATCTGAAATAATAGTCGGGACTTAGGGACCGTTCCTTCTAAAACTTGCCAAAAAAATGAAATATAACCCAAGAAGAAAAATTGAATAAAAAAAGGACATTACTGTGTAGGCATATTTTGCAAAACTTTATATGGGGTTATAATACTAATGAAGATTTTTGTTGACTTTCATATATGTGCCATAAGTCGAGTCAAGCCACAAGTCGAATTCGACGGACTTCGGATGCAATAGTGCGCAAATCGGGGCTCAAAATGCACTGGACGTCACCAAAATAGTCGAAATGACCTCCGATCGATGAACAGACTTGGCCATTGCATTCAGAACATCAAAATTGATTGGAATATAAATATTGCACAATCTAACGATCAACCAATCAAGCGATCGAGCTGTCAATATGCTGGCATGCATATCAAAGTCGGGAGGCTAGGACGATGCCCAAATGCCTTCGATCAATGAACGGACTTCGCCATCATGTTCAGAACATCGAAGTTGGTTAGAATATAAGTATTGCACAATCTAATGATCAACTAATCAAGCGATTGAGTTATCAATGTCAATGTGTATATCAGAGTCGGGAAGCTGTGATAATATCCGAACAACCTCCGTTCATAAAATTGATTGCATCGTTAGCTTCAAAACATCAAAATCAATCAAATGAGACTGTCCACACTCAATTCAGATGAGTCTACACAAATGTCGAGTGATCTAAAGTGGCGACACAATTTTGAGCCGAAATTGTTCCAATTCGATGCCGACTCAAACCAAACGGCTTCCGATCACAAAACGGACTATGTCATTGTGTCCAGAACATCGAAATAACTTAAGGGGGACATATATATTAACTATATGTTTTTGTCATCATAAAATTCAGATTAGAGTTGATTAGTATATTAATTAGGATAAGTAGTATATTAATTAGCTTAAATTTTAAAATAAAACCTAAAGCCCACTCAATCAACCTCTTTCTCGTTTAGTTTCCTTTAGCAGCGGATCCCTTGTCGATCCGCCTCTAGTTCCATCTCCTAAAGCAAACTATTCCCTCGTATTGCTCCAAAAAATGACAACAAGCAAGGGTTCCCTTTGTTTTCTACATCCAGCACATGGTTCTCTATTTTCCCTACTCCCAGCCAAACGAGGACTCTTCCCTCCCTTCTTCTCTCCTTCATCCATCTAGGCAGTGCGGGACCGCTCTTGACCTCACTTCTCACGGTGTTGGGTGAGCGTAACTAATCCATGCTGGGTGGTCCATCAGTTGCGTCTACCAAAAGAAATTTACTGGATGGTAGCTCTGTGTAGAGTAATTCATAAGTGAGAGGGCTTCGGGATGGTTAGCATCGACAAATTGGATACTGTGGTGTTTACTTTTGGTCTTATGATTGTTGTGTGTGTTTATGTGAGTGGACACTACACAGATTCGCAGATGTACTCATTAGGGTGATCAGGTATGACATTAAAGAATTGTGTACTATCTCGAGGGATAGAAATCACTACCCTATAATGGACCTAATCACTAAAGGCCTCTAAGACATAATGGGTCTTGAATGTACCGAGATCTTTCCCCACTTTACATGAAAAAGTAAGCAGATTTATTTAAATTGGGTTCATTAAGTTTCCTATGGAGGCAATCCCCCATAGTTAATTACATCCTAAAAAATGTGATTCCTTAAGAATACTCTCGATTAAGGTAAATGATCATTGTCTCCAAAGATTTCAAAGATAAGACTAACAATCAATTGGTTATTTTTTTTTAAATCTAGTGGGATTTATCAAAGGGGAGAGTTATTATCGAAGCCAAAGAGAGATGAGTATGTGACGCTCATGATAATAGGAAGCTTAATGAGCTTTCCAAACTATCCTATGGTTGGGCTTTATATTTTTGAAATTGAAGAGCATTATATGTTTGAGTTGATGTTTTTTTTATTAGAAATCTAATGCTTATAATTCCATAATACAAGATTATAGAAATGCACAAGAGGATTTATGCTTGTAGCCCCAAAGGAAAATAATAACCTCAGATCCTAAATCTAGCGAGCTTTGGCGAGGGCCAAAGCACGACCTAAATCTATTGCAAAAATGGGTATACGATTTACCTCCACAAGAGAGGATAAACCACATGAGTGTTGGACATACAACCGCCTAGGGTGGCTGCTAACTAACTCCTCCTATGATTTTAAATACATATAGGTAAGTCTTATGCTTTGCAATATGGCTAGGTTGTTGGTTATTTAGAAAGGAGAGTAAGTCCTTAAACTCACTCCCTAAGAGACTAGATGGAAGGGCATGAATAATGACCTAAATCTAATACAAATTTTGTTAGGTTTTATTTTGATCTTTGGACTTTTGCTTTGACACAGGCTATAGGATTCGATATGCCTAATACATGAGAAAATTAGTTATGGGCTAAATCAAAAAGAAGGAGGTGTGTTTCCACCATGACTCTCAAAGGTCAAGCCATTTTTCTCAAAGGTGGAAGCTCTCCATTGGCAAGAGTGAGACAATATGATTAATGCTTGATGTGAAACATACAACATCCAACTAACAGTTGCTAAATCTTTTATTATCTTGGTTTAATTCTTAGGCTTTAGGTGAGGTTATGAATTAGTTTAATTTTGAATTGATTAATTGGATAGAAGATTTATTTTTTCCTAAGAATAATTCAGCCACACAGTAATCACCAATCATAAAGAAACTATGAAAAGGCATGCCATTTCTAATGCACAAGCTAAACAAACATCAAACAATTTTATAAAAGCTATCGAAAGAATAAGAGACCGTGGTTGGATACCGCTGTAACCGAAAAGAAATGTGGGTAGAGCTCTACCCTTATACATCTCGGATTACAAATGAATAATTACAATTAAAGGAATTCATGTTATGGGGTCTTCATTCTTCATTCTTCAATTTTGATTTTTCTCTTCTTCTTTTTCTTCATTAGAATATGGTTGCTCCAAAGGCATCACATGGTACATAAAACTTGATCTTATAATCAATGTTCATCTAATCCCATAACATTCATTCCAAATCTTAATGCAAAATTTACATCAAAATGGGAAAGGAAAATCTAATTAAACACAAAATAAATGTTAGCTAAACATACTAACCTAAGAGTTATATGAAAAATTTGGACTTAGCACACACATGGGTAACCAAGTCCACCTATCCTAATTTGGGTTATGTTTAGGGATATAAGCAACCTACATAGAAAAATTATTTATATTTTTTACGGTAGCACAACCCCGAGAAAAGCATGATTAGGCTAATATCTAACATCCACACTCGTACACTCTAACATCAATCTAAACATTACACCAAAATAAAAGTATGCATCAAACCATGCACCACCCCAACATAGAGCTAAAATGGTGACCTAATCTAATATGCATGACATTTAAGATCTGTATGGCATGTCTTAGCTAGACTTTAAGGTTAAAATTTTTTAAGTGTGAAAGATTCAATTTAGAAGATGATTTTATTTTAAGTGATTTAGTTGATTTGTTAATTTTAGTTGGTGATTTGATTTGGTTCGAATGAACCTACTCTTAATATGAATGTTATGAAGAGAAAAAAGAGAAGAGAACTTCTCTTTCATCCCTATCTTAAAGCATTTCTAAGATAGATTCATTAATGAATTTCCTTTAGTGAATGATTTATTATGTATTTTAATTGATCTTAAGTTTGGGTTCTCTTTAAATAGCCTTATTCAATAAGAAAGACATCTTAGAATTAATTATGGTGGATTACTATCACATAACACACACCCACTCATTTCTTTCTATCATGTATACCATGCATATGAATAATCTTAAGCATACCTATACATGCAATGCAAATCTTAGCACACTTTGATGATGAATGCAAAGTGATGTGATTTAGAAATTTGGATATTTCATTTGTTGATTGAATCATTTATGCATGTCTTTATTATATAGAAAGAGGGATTTTTCATCAATTAGCTAAATGCATATCCATATGTATAAAAGTTATAAGTGAGTATGATGCCATTATTTTTGACACCAGGGGCATAAGGTACAAGACCTACTTAGGGCTACTTAAAGTCTCACAAGGATGTCGGACTAATATACCACTTTTCTTAAATATATGTAGATGTACAAAACTACAAGGATAAGAAAATCCATGAAAAATTTATATTTCATTTATTTGGTTGTATGATTTGCATGTGTAACATGAAGATTCTTTTTAAGTCATAATATGGAGATGCATAGGAATAGATTTAGGCAAGTGTTATGTTCTTTTCAAATGAACTATACACTTTGCAAATCCTATGTGAATCCATATTAAGAGAAAGAAAGAAGACTTCATAATACACATCTTATGCTATCATCACATGCAAGCTTATAAATATTTATAACTAGCATCACCTCATTTTATAATCTTTGGTTTATAAGTTTTGAAAATAATTTTGATTTAATAGTGATAATAATACTCATATTTTTAATTTTAGCCAACACATGCAATTTGACATAAAAGGAAACATTTTTATTAATTGATTTTCAAAAGATATGGATGCATTATTTCATATGGAGAACAATATTTAGCATGATTGGAAAGAAATAAAGGGATGTAAGCACATAACTTCATTCACCCTAATTAATTCCTAAGGACCGTCAAACTAAGTAAGATCATTTAAAGTGAATCAAAATTCCTTAAGGAGATTTTTATTTTTGAATTTTATTTGACTTAGAAAATATCAGAAGGGTTTGCTAATCCTAATCCATTCCCCCAAGTGTGAATTGGTTTAGTTTAATTTAGAACAATTAAGTTGAATTTATGTTTTTAGCTAGGTTAAGGAATGAATTAAATAGATTAATTATCCCTTACCTATATCACCTTAAGTTAATTAATTGATTAATAATAAGCCAATATGATATGCAACCACCCGAAATGTAAATTTGCAATACTCCTAAGAAAAAAAGGGGCCAAATTTAATAGCTTATGATTAATAATTAATTAAACTTAAGGGATCTCACTTAATTACTTATGATTTTCTCACACATGTGAGCCAATCATAATTTCATTATCTCTCACATTGGGTTATTGAACACCTAAGGAGCAAGATGAATTAAAGGTTGTTTAGGTTGGGTGAATTGATTTTTTAATTTTGATTTCATTAGGCCATTAATTGATTAAATGCTTTGATTATGCTTTGATTTAAATGATAAAGTTAACTTGGGGAAAGGATCAAGGGCAAGGCCTCAATCCTAATCCCTAAATCATTCAATCATTCCACTAGGTTTTGATTCCCTCATTTTGAAGATCTAATTACTTGATTAATCAATTAATCATTCCATTAACCAATTAATTAATTTAAGTTTCAAAGGTAAAGAATACTTGGGAAATAAATTAGGAAAAATGTCCCCAATCATATTCCCCAAATGATTTTACTGTTTAACATGGATAATTATATTCAAGTAATTAATTTAGCTATTATTCATTCCTTAATTATAATTAATTTGATTAAGAGAGTGATTAAGGCTTGCTCAAATGATTTCTCTAATTAAGCCATCAATGAAATCCCAAAAAATATGGGAGGCAGAGGTCATCCCCCTAGACATTCATAAAAATTTGAGATTAATTGAATGCTTAATTAAGGTGTAATTAAGCTAATTAGATTTTTTAATAAAACCCAAATTAAGCCAAAGTCACTACTCAAATCAATTAATTATAATTCTCCTTTATTCTCCTCTAAAATATCTTCAAAATGAGCCTAAGTTTGCATTTTTTAGATTTTTCTATAATTAGTTATGATTTTAGGAAGTTTCATCATTAAAATCAAATTAATTTGACCTAATTAAACCCTAATCCTGTCAGGCCACATGGCGGCTTACGCGGTGCACTGAAATGGCATGCTTTCCACGTGGCACCACGGGATATGTGATTTAAGTTGTCACACCCGTTGGTTGAGAAAAGGCGGCGGTGAGTGCTTTCTCATGGTAGTCAATTTGAGATCATATGGACGAGATCAATCCCACAGTTTAAGAAGGAAATAGAGGGATCTAACGCATGATATGATCAAAGTCATCCTTTCCAATCACGCGGAACGGACGGTGTATGATCCTTCTTCTTCCCAAGCGACAAGAGATGAACATCGTTCATCTTTCCTCATTCAATTCGATCTCACCCGAGCTCGGATTGGGATCAAAATGAACCCACACCTTCGAAAGGAGGGGGGATGCACATCTAATAGTCAAGATTGCATGGGAATACAATTCTCTTCGAAAAGGACCAAGCAAAATTTCCTATAGCTACGGTTTCAAGCAATCACATTGCCGGAGGTTATCACTGGCGCTTCCAATGGAGGAGGTAGCTTCGTCTAGTAGAGACGAAGTTATGTTGAAGGAATCAAGCATTAATTTGTAGTAGTTTGCTCGGTTGACCAATCTCCCCTTCAATGGTGATTGGCCTTGATCAAAGTGATGCTTCCTTGGAGACTTGGGAAATGATTTGCTTGAGCTCGACGAGATCCAAGGATGGTGTGTGTAAGGTTAATTTGATTTTGGTTGAGAATTGGATGAGTTGGATTTGGAATTGAACTCCCCTATTTTGACTTTGAGTAAAACCAAAAATGGGAAATGGGGAGCTCGGGAATGGCTTGGAAAAGCTTGGGGAGGCTTCGATTCAACCTCTCAAGCTCTGAGGAATGGATTGCTTGTCGTTTGAATGAGAATGGGGGAATATCTCCCCTCGATCGGACGGTGAGAGGTTGAATTACCATTTTGATCAATGGCTTGGATTAGAGGCGATTTGAGCTGCAAAACACCCACATGGGTCATTTTGGGTAGTGGAGTGAAGGAGAGTGGATGTCCATGTGAGTGATTAGTGTATTTGATGATCCAAATGCTCAAAGATGAGTGGGAGGTCGGTTTATCCTTGGGTCATGGAGCTCATTGGGTCATGTTCACCACTCTCTTGGTGCCCATGTGGCCCAAAGAGGATGCTAAGTGGCCTTAAGAAAGAAATGATCAAATTCTAATTTTGGTCATAGGATACTGACTTAAGGGCAAAGTGGTCATTTGGCCATGAGTTTAATTTAGGCAGATTTGAAATGATTCAAAAGTGAGTTGGGCCAAATTTCAAGTGATTTGGAGTTCATTTGGTTTGAATAAGTTCAATTTGACCCATTTAGGTCAAGTTAGGTCAAATTAGGTTAATTGCAAATTCAAGTTCAATGATCATTATGGGTATCATTGGTTTGGTTCAATTTGGTTTAGATTTGGTTTGGTTCATTTAGGTTCATTTAGGTCAAATGGGTCAAGTTTACCATTTGACCCATTTAATCCTATTGGGTTAGGTCATGGGTTGGTTTAGGCATTGTTGATCATTTGAAAAGTATTGCAAGCTTTGGTTTCAATCAATTTTATTTTGGTTTGATTTCAAGTTGATTTGACCTCTTGGGTCAAGTTGGGTTATGGTCAATTGAAGCTTTTGGTCAAGTTCAACGATCAATTTGGAATGAATTTGACCCATTGGTTGCAATCAATTTGGCTTAGATTAAGATTTGTCCCATTTTAGCTTTTTAGGTCAATTTAGGTCAACTTAGGTCAAATGGCCAATTGGGCTTGGTTTGGCTCAAGTGAGGGCTTGGTCATGTTCATTCATTGATCATGATGTGTTTGAGTCAATGGTTTCAATCAATTTGGCATATGTTGGATTTTGGTTAGTTTGGGTTTCATTTGCACTAACTATTGACTTGGTCAAAGGCTAAGTTTGACTTAATTTGACCTAATTTTAGTGATTGATCATTCTAGGATGATTGTTGATCACAATGTGAGGTTTGGATGAGCTTAGTTCAATCTAATTTGGGTTGGATTAGAACTTAGCTCAAAAAGATGTTTTAGGTCACTTTGGGTCAAGTGAGCCTAAATGGGTCATTAACTTGATCAAGGCTTGATTCAAGTTTGGTTGAACTCACATATGAACTTATGATTGAAATATAAATCCAATTGCAAGTGATTTGGAGTCAAATGGATTTTGGTTAATTTTGACAATTTCAAGTCAAAAT
Organism: Cymbidium sinense; assembly: GCA_021442155.1. Lineage (NCBI taxonomy): Eukaryota > Viridiplantae > Streptophyta > Magnoliopsida > Asparagales > Orchidaceae > Cymbidium > Cymbidium sinense. Next base: position 151,422,940 of record CM038223.1, read on the forward strand.
GATGATCATGGGTTTGACATGGGATAGTTTGATTTTGGCTTGGTTATTGTAGTTTATGATTATATTTGGGCATGTGATTGAAGGAGTGATTATTTGAAGAGAAAATTCAAGGGTTTGGATTGATTTGAGAATGATTTGGCTAAATCCAAGAAATTAGCTTAAAGGATATAAATTGGATTTGGATTTGAGTTTTGAATTTATATTGATTTGTTTTAGTTATTTGAATTTATATATCATCTATATTTTTGAATATAAATGGGAATATAAATGATCCATGAGAGAATCATGATAATTAAGAGTGATTTGATTGTGAATTTGGCTAAGGTAGGTCAAAAGTTTTGAAGAAGGGGTTTTGATTTGGTTTGAATTATATCCATTTGACTTAGATGATTTGGATGCCAATTTCATTTATAATTATGAATATAAATGATGGAATAAGTGATTTATAAAGAAATCACTTGGCTTTGGGTTGATTTGAAGGCTTTGGCTAAGCTTATGAATGTGGTTCATAAGGCTTAGGAAAAGATTTTAGTTGGGATGATTTTGGATTTAAATCATTTGTAGTGGAATTGAGTTTGGAATTGATTTGAGATTTTAGAAAATTGATTGAGTTGGGATTGATTTGAGCTTTAAGAAAATGATTGAGTTGGAATTTGAGCTTTGATTTGGATTGGTTGGAATTGATTTGAGATTTTTGAAAATTAATTGAGTTGGGATTGATTTGGATTGGTTGGAATTGATTTGAGATTTGAGAAAATCAATTAAGTTGGAATTGATTTAAGATTTGATTTGGACTGGTTTGAAGGAGTGTACATGGTCTTGATTTAGGCTATAGGATAAGTGGTTGCTTTAAGTCCCTAATGCATAGCCTTGTCCTATGATAAACTCTTCTAAGTCTCTAGGGTTAGGTCAAGTGTTCACTTAATCACTAGAAGTGTCTTAAGACTAAGAAACTCTTAGTGTTTAGAGGAGTCCTATGTCTAAGATGGAGAAGTTGAGAGCTCACTCCAAAGGTGAGGTCAACAGATACTTTAACAGATTGAAGTCTAGAGAGCTTCAATCTTATTGCAATGAGAACAGGGATTATAGAGATGTATATGAAATCTGACAACAATCATCAAGATCGAATTCCTTCAATGTTCAAGCTCCACAAAGGGTCTACATCATGAGAATCTAAACTATAAAAGAATGGCTCTTGTTTGTGAAAAGTTCATCGAAGCAAAACGTCTGGTGACAGATGAAAAGCTTTTGGAGTCTAAAGAGTTCCATGATACTCTTGAGATGAAGCGAATTACTAGTGTTGAAACCATCAAAAACAAATGAGAGAAAATCTAAGGTAAAGCATCAATATGGTAGCGATTTTGAAATGAAAAATACACTATTGAATTCTGGTTTTGCTCATCAGCCAATGACTGAAAAATTATCTCAACCAACCAAGATTGTGGTCTTGAAGCCTAGCCCAAGAAAACATTTAGACTTAAAGTCCCCATAAACTCCTGTAATGTCATCACCAGAACTACCAAGAAGAGGAGATAATTATGGAGGTCCAAATCCTCCTGATCCCATTTGTCTAAGAGAAGCGGAACAAGGACATGAAACTTCATAATTGAAATCTTGTGTGACATCGAAGGGATGAATCTCTTTGTCTTACGTCTTTTCAAATGGATATGTTGGTGATGATAGCTCGTTTAATAGGTCGGAGAATTATGTAGGAGAGGATTGTAACAATAGTGATTCAAAAATTTCAAGTTCTTGGGATTTCATGAGCAATAGATATGGAACCTTCTGTCTTACTATTTTTAAAATATGATAATCATTAAACTAATTTAAAATCCTAATTGAATAATAATGAAATCTAAGCAACATATTTAAATATAATAAATTACCTTCACTATTTTTTAATCATAATAAAAAAATAAAATGATTATTTTTATTTAATAATTTTAATCAAATCTTTATAAACTCTTATGAATGACTATATGATTATCGACTAATTTAACTAATAAAAATCTTAAAAATTATTATCAAAAATTTACTTGTAATAATTTATGTCTATATCATTCAACATTAAATATAAATATATTTTTAATATTATCATGACTTATTAAATATTTTTATATCCACTATGCTGTACAGGTCAAGGATGTTCGCAGTCTCTTTCCCTCCCTCCTAAACCCCCTCTCGCATGGCTCTTACTTCAACATATCGAAGAGGAAATATATTGCAATTGGAGAAGATACAATAGGATCAATCAAATCTTGACTAGGTAACTTTGAATCTTTGTAAATGTTGAAATAATGATGGTCATTTGGACCGTGAAATGAATCACGAGATCATTCTTTGAATATAAATATAAATAAATAAACAAATTTTCGCCCTCTTTCAGTCGTGATTTAGCCAATCCTCCATCAATTTTTATAATGACCAAGTTAAGCGATAGTTGCCAACCTTGTCCATCTACACACATGAACTCAATAAAACAAAGATCTATCAAATGAGGCTATATTTTGAGTCAATGCAAATGTCGAGTGATTTGAAATGTCAAATTGAAATTTGAAATCAAGGCGTCAAATCAACTCAAATGACCTCCGATCGATGAACAAATTTCACCATTGTGTTCAAAACATCAAAATTGGTCAGGATATAAATATAGCATAATTTAATGATCAACTGATCAAGCGCTCGAGTCATCAATGCATGCTAGTCATGTTAAGGAAAGAATCCATCTTTCCGCGAAAATGATTACGATTGGCTTTAAAATATCAATTTATCAATGATATTCACACTTGATTGAGAGATGCTTCGAAGTCGAGCGTCAAGAGAGCATTTCTGAAATTGATTCAATTTAGGATTGAATCAAATAATCCTTATGAATATATTTGAACATAGATTATCTAAATCATATATATTGGTATTGTATTTGTCGTCAAATCCTCATTGAAATATTTCATGATTCAAATAAAAATTTCTAAATTACCCCATGCTCAGAGGTTCATTTTCAATTTTGAAAAAAAAGAAAAAATTAAAAAGATAAGCACTCTCTTTTCTTTCCATTTTGGCAACTTCTCTCATTATTCTCCCTCATTACTCTCTCTCTCAATTTCCCTCTCTCTATAAGAAAAGGTGCTTCATTTTTTGAATTTTCTCTCGATTTACGTCATTGTCTTAGATGGCAAAAAAATGTACATCGCTCAGTGATTCTATCCTGGCTGTCAGGCGTGTGACAAGGTGAGATTTTATAACATTCAAGCAAGCGACTTCGGGTCAGGAAATGTGATCTCCCTGAAGGAATTTCTGAAAGATGGAGAGTCATCGATTGATAATCTCAGAACCTCACCTTTTGTGGGTCATGAGTCCCAGCATGATCCTTTAAGAGCATTCTGAATAATCCTTGAGAAAATCAGTCTAATTCTCTCATTCAAGCATAAATCACAAGTAGTCTTGGTCAAGAAATTGGATCTCTATTTCAAGAATTGACGTAAAATCCAGAACTCCATCTCTCATGGCGGGGAAAGATAGAATCAAGTAGCCTTTCAGAAGAAGAGTACTATTATTCGCCAATGGGAAATAGCCCATTTTAAATCCTTGAAACTCAATCAAATTTCACCATTTCATTACAGGGAAGAACATCTCGATTCTCCCTTTGATTTTATGTCACCATTTAGCCATCCACTTCAGTGTTTCAAGAAAATCATCAAGGAGAATTCTTCCTTCAATTTTAGCTTGACACTTTAGCCATTATTTTATGAAAATGAAGAACTTGTCGTCCATAAGTGAATTCATCTTTTAAGGCTCTCCTCCATTAATCACATGATCCCATTTCTTTGTAAGCGTTACATACATACAAAAATGTGTTGGCACTGTGATTAATGTGAATATATACATGCTTGGTGTTTCTTTATTGAAGAACTCATTTGCTCAACATGTGAGATGAAAAAAATAGGTTATGGTGTCTCAACATCATTATGGGTGATAGAGTAAAACCACTTGAGATGTCACTCTTCCCAAAATCTTTGTCAAATTTTGTCTAATTTCTAGACTTAGAAAGAAAAAAGGAGAATGATATATATTGAATTCATGTCTCTTTTTGAGTTTAAAGAAATCGTTAATCGCACATGAAGATAACTTGATGTGTCAAAGACACCATCTTTATCTTTCGGAGCATCAGTAAACAAAACAAGATGTAGATTGCGATGAAGAATTTCAGAAATTGTGTCAACTTTAACTAAAAAAGGGGAAAGTAGAATAACATCTACTATAAAGAAAATAAAATAAAAGAATGGTGAAAAGCACTTACAAAATTTATCAGTAGGATTGAAAGCTCACTAAAGTTCTAATCCTCACTTTCAAATACCCATCTGCTTATCTTTGAATGTTCAAAATTTAAGTGTCGAGGATCTTTGCATGATTGAGTTTGTAGGGAGGTAATTTAACAAAACCTAAAAACCTAATAAGAGTTTCAAATGTGAAATATCGATTCTATCGGATGATAGTAGATCTAATCCTCTAAAACTAAATGAAAGCAGATCTAAATCTTAAACATATTTGAATTAATCAATTTTCATGATTAACTCAAATTGAGTATCAATCTAAAATTGCTCCAATGAAATATAATCATTTAAAACTTATCTCAATCATCCACCTTCCATGTATTTGGGTGGCAATAAATTAAAAAAACCATCAAGAATTGATGTCAAATCAAGTGTTACATATTCTCTATCAATCTGGGGTAATGTATGTCCTTTGGCTGCGTGGCTTGAGATGCTTCACAAATGAGCATGACCAAAGTCCTTTGATCGTGGTTTGGCATCAACTCCATATTAATCACTTATATCATTATGCTCTCAATGATCGCATTAAGTTGTGAATCATAGTATACTTGATAGGGCAAATAACCATATGTCACCTTGAGAATCTGTCTCAAAGACACCACCCAATTTTCGATTTCTTGGATGATGTAACATGTGTTCTAGGATCCTTATTTGGGTTGACTACTACATTAGTAGGAGCATATAGATGGCAATAATGGGATGAGCGTCATCATTCCCCAATAATCCAATTTAAAATTTATAATGATTTCATATATCAATTATAAAACTCATATCTTTGCTACTCTACACATTTATCAGCGAATAGCCTTATGAAAGTTCCCTCTCACTTGTGAGTAATTATAATGCACTAAAATGAGCAGATCTAAGTCCTCACAAAATGATTAAATCTAGGTAGTGTCTTATACTATTTCATCCCAAATTACACACATTAAACATCTCTTTTCATGAATCGAGGTGAAATTTTAGCACAAATTTGCGACTCCATTAGGGATGTGTTTCTCTTTCCATCTTTGGCTAGTCATATATGCATAGTAGATAAATTTTTTGAAAATTCAAAGAAAATGATTTAAGTGTGTAATAAATTCATTATGAACTCATGAAGAATGAATCATTCGGTAGAGTGTATCCTTATTACACCATTATTGGTTCTGTAGTACCTCTGCATATTGAAAGTATGGGGTGAAATAATAATCGCTAATTACTAATTCCTATCTTTCACTTTTGCAAAAATGGATCTACAAAGCACATTTCTTCAACTAGATTGTAGTGAGAATATTAACATCATCATCAACATCTTATCATGATTTGGTAGCAAATTTCTCATTCATGAAAGAATGAACTGGTACATTCATCTGAGGACATGTTGGAAGGCCTCAAGTCACTGAAACTCCTACTAGCAATGTGCTAAATGACAATAGCAAGTCATGTTCTCCCAATAGAGAACTTCAATTTTCAATGGATTGACAAGCTCATGACAAAATTTGTAGATAGCTGTCTTTAATTCCTGTGAACAAGTGTCTGAACCTTTTATGAAAGCATGATCACACTTCCTCTATAATTAACCAAGATGAGAAGAAGGAGAAAATGAGCTCAAAATCACCTGAATGACTAGCAAGTACTAAGGTCAGTGAGTATACCTTCAATAACTTTGAAAATCTAAATGGTAAGAGGAATAGCTCTCTTGGCAAAATAGCAATCCTTAGAGATAATTCAAGCTCCACCACCACAAGGAGATGCACAAACATTGATATATAAAGTTCTCAAAGTAGCTGAATAAAGGCCTAATGAAAGAGATTTCAAAGGCGTGGTGATGGAAAATCAAACTCCACCAAGAAAATGCTCTTCTGAGAGCCAGATGATTTGCATGGTGAAAAGGCGACACTTGGACCTCGTTATTGTTGAAAGGTCTGGTGAAAGTAAGCAAATATGGAAGGCATAATGAAACTTTAGTAATAGAATGTGACATGACATATACTTAGAAATCCATCAAAATCACCTATTCAGTGGATATCAATAGAGGGATATCAATGATGAAAGATGAAGTTCACAATTCCTCTAGGATCCCATCAGTGATCACACTAGAGAAGGTTGGCGTTGATATTGGTCCTTTGATAGAAGATTGTTTCACACATTGAAAGAGATTTTGGAAGCGTCGTCAATTCATGTGTAAGAGAAAACAATGAAGAAGATTCTATGAAAGTGGAAGTCATCTATGTGTCAAGATATAGATGAACTCACAAGACCATGTATGCAGGTAAAGCCAAACAATTTGACACTTATGAAGAAAAGTCTTCCGCAAGCAAATGATGGATCTTCAATCTTTATCTAAAGAAGAAGAAGAAGAAGTCATCAGTGATCAACTTCTTCATGCATAATGTAGTATAGATTTGGTGTGCCACGTTGAATAATTTTGATAATGTACGGCAAGTGCAAAGATTTATAGATTCATCGATCGACACAAAATTGATTGGTGATATTCTTCAATATATAATCCAAGAGCAAATGGTTTGGAGGCCTTAATAAGACATTAGTCAAACTCTCAAGAAGATTCTCACTAAAAATAAAGAGAATGGCATAAAGCTAGTAAAGCTTTAAGTATTGAACTACAATATGCCAAAGCCACTCCCTATTCATTGGTATTTGGAATTGAAGTTCTTCGCTTGAAGTTGAGTTGCCTTCACTTTGAGTAGCCATCTAATACAATCTAGCGAAGATCAAATGCTATCGAGAATGGAGGAACTCGGCGCATGAAGTTAGATTACAAGCTCATCAAAATCAAGTCTATCGAGCAAAGATGTCCAGCTTTTGACCATACAACTCGAACATTCCAAAAAGGAGAATTGGTCATGGTGCTGAGAAGACCAATTATTCCAAATCAAAAATTTGGTGGCAAATTTGAGCCTAACTAGGAAGGTCCTTTTTTCATTGAAAAAGTGTATTAAGGAGGGGCATACAAACTCATCAACTTAAAGGGTGAAAGGCCCGCCAATCAACCGTCATTACACGAAAAAAGTACTATACTTGTGATCACATTCTCGGTACAATAGAAATCCCCTAGAGAGGCATTTTTTTAGTATATCTATTTAGGTTGACATTGTGCTTCATGCGTGATCCTAAATAAACATACTCCATATGAAGAACTTTTTGAAAATTCCCCATTACATGGGGCATTTATAGATTTTCATATACAGATAAAATCAATGTTGTATGTTGAAATCTCTTTTATAGTACATCAATTCAAATATGGATGTATTTATATATTTTTATCTTAAAAAATTATCCTAAATATACTTTAAAATTCCCCCTACAAGATAGGGGAATTTTTTTAGTTTATATTAAGTCTATTTGAGTTGACAATGTGCCATAAGACGAGATCCTCAAATATATTCTGATTCAGGTGGACATCGAGCATTATGCCAAAATCCCTGAATATATCTATGATTATCAATGTTAAGCTTCATGTTCTTGTAGAAGAAAAAAGAATCTATTTTGACGCATGAAAAGATAATCCTAAAAGTCAAGAAATTTACCTCCCAGATTTGCCAAATTATGGAGATCAAGTCAAAAGAACTCTTGATTTCGGAAGCTTCAATCAATTAAGTTGGAGAAACACTAACCTCTACATCCTAAAGTCTAAAGTACGGATGGGTTCTAAAGGTCAGACTCAACGAGCCCATAAATGGCCGAGTTGTTGACGCTCTCCTCACTCAACAAGCCACAAGAAAAGGCCGCAGTGAAAGAGCCCCCATTCGTCAGTCTGATGACAAAATCACCAACCCACTTAGTAGAAGACTCAAGTAGTTCTAAAGGTTTGAACTCAACAAGCTCAAATATGGCCAGTTCGATGCTCTCCACTCAAGCGTAAGAAAAGGCTGTAGTGAAAGAGCCCTTACTCGTTAGTTCAATGACGATAGCTGTTCAATCTCAAACTAGATCTAGCTTAGTGATTGTAAGAAATCAGGATCTAGGAGTTCTCTCTACTTGATCGATAGGTCAAGACAATTTGAGGAAACTCTCAATTCGGGGCTACCACAAATCAATCTATATATTACCCGTAGGGTGATATCTCAATTTATTCATAAGGGATCTGATCAAGCTCAAAGCACAGACCAAAGCCTATCTCCTCATCAAGTCAAAGCGAGCCGGACCAAGGAAGCAATTCCATAGTTCATACAAAGTCGATGGTTGAACTAAAGGAATTTTGTGGTTATTCAGTCTGTTCAAGCACACGTTGTTAGACTAATAACTCAATATTGATCATATATAAGCCGGAAGGCTGGGTCATCTATATGTATCCTCCAATGAATCTGCCTAAGCAGCAAGCATAGGATTCATGGCATACATACACTTCCTGATAAGTCAATATTGACAAATCAGGTCAATCCTTCATCCAGTCCATCAAGCTCAAAACTAGAACAGAAGGACTTTCAAATCCCTTAAAACACGGATAAATCAATTCCCATGAATCATTCATCAAAATAAATAGACAAGTTCCTCCATCAAACCCAAGCACAAAATGAGGGCTAGAAGAAACTCAAATCTATAATGACATGAAAGGGATCATCAAGAAATTTGAAGCAAAAGTAGATGGTTGAAGCAAAATGATCCGGGTTTCATAGCACACAAATCAAACCCAAAGCACAAAGTCTACAAATCAAGTCTAGAGCACAAATCAAAGCTGATCTTCTCATCAAATCCACAAAAGTATAAAATCTGAAGTAATAGAGGAATGTTAAAGTCCATTAATATAATAGGATAGAAGATACATGACTAATAAAAAAAGGAGAGAAAAGCAAAGTATATCATGGGAGCCTATATAACTCCACGTATGCTAAATAAGCTAAAGGCGCTGACTCAACCTGGAAAGCATCGGTAGCTCTAACTTCGCGACCTCGATCTACCATAACCTGATGGCGTGGCGATAACGTTCTTTGCTCTATAGCAGAACTCTTACGTCACCTCAACTTGCAGCATTGTAAGCCTGACAGTCAATCTATCTAACTTAGAAGAAGCATCTATCAAATTCTGACGGTCATGTCATAAAGCCTCGGCACTCTCTTCAAACTCATCATGCGTCAAGTCAGCCGCCTCCCTACGAAGCCTAACCTGCTCAGGCACTGTAGGGAAGAAATGCAAACAATCAATACGAAGCAAATGTAAAGAAGTGCAGTTAATATAAATAAATAAATAAAGAGAGGGAGAAAGTACCGGAACATGATGAATCTGATTGAAATGGAGTATCATAAGTGATATGATCCTCGAGTACCCTCACTATCTGATAAACTCTAGGGCTATGTGTTGGCTCAATAAGCCTTGCACAAGATCTCTCACCTCAAAAGTCTCCCCGAGCAGTGGGGTTCATAGAAAGGTGGCTCCGAAGGGATAATAAATCGAAGTGGTAGTATCAAAGGTGACCGCACAAAACTCAGAATCCTCAATTACATCTCTAGCTCCGACACATGGCACTTCATGAGTCATAAATTGGTGTAGGTAGGCCAGGTGAATAATCAATGGCCGCAAACCATGGGTTGGCTACAGCTATGTCTGCTGGCCGGTGAAGAAACATCAATGTAGCTGGGGGAGAATCCCCAGCTCTAACTTCTCAAGAAATGGTATCCTCGGTCCCAACACGGTGTAGGTGTATCGTGAATCGATTAGAGTATCCAATAACATATTTTGAAAAGGATGAAAGTATTGAAAGAGAGGAGAATAGTGATTATACCTCTAGCATAATCTCTACTAATGTAATCGATGTTGGATCCTGATCTCGAGGAATTCAAGGACATCATCTTCATATCTCCACGGAACCACACTCGAGGAAAGGCCAAAAGTGTACCCGGGTGAGGTAAGTATAGCTAATCTCTGTGCGACCATATGGAGAAGTTATCTGAAAATGAGCACCAGTATTAAGCCTCAGTAAGTGTAGCCAAATGGTTGAGGTAGCAAAGTAACGTGTCTCAAGAGGGATCATCTTGATCCTTCTAAAATCCACTACACCAGGGATGAGTGGCCTACCATCGTGAGCGGTCAATTGGAAGAAACCAAATTGCCATGCAACCCGGTTAGGCTGATAGCCCTCTATAACAACGGACTGCCCAAACCGATAACATAACCATCACGTGTATCTTGAAAAGGTATTCTACTCGGTGTCAAAGCCATGAAACAAGGAATATCTATCATTCTTATCAAGGTTGTCAATAAGATCAATCCCTAGCAAGTCAGAGAGAAAGCCGAGTATATCCGGTTGGTGAACCAACAAAAATTGATCTCTGACCAAATGGGGAGCGAAGAAAAACATGTGAATCCTCTCCATCTCCAAAATAGAGGATGCTCGATATAACTGTAAGACTATAGGATACCCTCACTCTAAAAAGAATGTTGGATACTTAAAACAAGCAAAGGCACCATGTACGTGGAGGTGGACCCAAGCATATAAGTACCGCCAAGGTAGAATAATATCTTGCATCTAGGAACCTAGAAATTACCCCAATATTCTATAAAGCAGCCAATACCAGGGCAAGAGAAACTCACCTCGAGAGATTCTGGCTACAAAGCGCTTGGGTGAGCCCAGCCCTGTAATGGGGAGCACAAAATGTAGCCATGTCACTATAAAATCGGCTAAGAAGATCCTCACTCAATCCGGTAGTCGGAGAAGTCACCCCTACGGTAAAGCAGGGCTCGCATCTCTCTTGGGATAAAGCAAATCCTCAAGCACACCCAATCGAAGGGTCATGCGTTACAATCTCATCTGATAGAGCATAATCCTACAAGAAGCTCTAGGTCCATGTACTCACAGGTAGTGTGGCTCGTGATCGTATATAATGCCTTGAGACTCGAAAGTTCTAGTGATAATGGTCCAGGAGATCAATATAGACAGAAGGCATAGCTAGCCTACCTCATCGATCATTATGAAATAACTCCCCATCAAGTGGAACACACTCCTGGTAGTGATAACCAAATCGGAAGACCAACCACTTGTAAGTACAAAAGTGTATTTGTCAACTCCTAGCTCATCCAAGTGTTACTACTATCATCCCATAACACTACTACTCCACGAGCCCAAGAAGAAGGCATATCCCCAAAGTCAAATAAAGATGCATATACCACCTCATAAACGTCGGCTTTCTGTTAAAGTATCCTTGTGAGCCTGTAGGAGATACCTAGCCCATGAGACATATCCAAAAGGAAGAGTAGGAATCTGGCCAATTGAGGAATTTCAAAATAGGTCTAGTGAGCCTGGTTGTAGCTGATAGTGACTCAGGAGTCTAGATTGTCTCTTCGGCTCGATGCGTCATTGTGTTCAAAATAATAGAATTACCCTAAATTGATATATATATATATATATTGACTATGTGCATTTATCAGTGCAAAATCCACATTAAAATATTTAATAAATTCAAAATAAAAAATTCCTAAATTACCCCCATGCTCAACCGTTCCGCCCATTTTTAGTTTTTTGAAAAAAAATAATAAAAAAAGAAAAATTTTAAAAAAGATAACCACTCCCCCCTTTTTTCTTTCCATTTCTCACAACTTTCCTCATTATTCTCCCCCACTACTCTCTCTCTCTCTCTCTCTCTCTCTCTCTCTCTCCTGATTTCCCTATCTCTCACATCCAAGAAAAGGTAATTCTTCTACCTTTTTCTGAATTTTTTCTCGATTCATTTTCTTCGTTTGCATAAAACCATGCCATCACATGCCTTGAAATTCCACCCATACTTCTGAGCGTGTGTCTGTGCCGCACCGACCGGATCCGCAGACCACACATCCACAGGCAATGCTGATCTCACCCCACCGGACGCTCCGTGAACCGTGTTACCCGACCCACATGATTCGCCTCAGGGATCACGTCTCAGATTCGCTTCGCGGTCAGCATCCCCTGTCGCTCCCTGCCACCTGCCTGATCTGCGTTCCTCGCCACGTTCCTCGCGATCCCACAGAAATCATCGCAAAGGCGCTCAATCTCTCCACCATCCTCCCAATTCGCCGTTCCGTCGGTTGTCAGGTCCATTTTAACCAAAACCGCCATCCCTTATTTCAGTAAAACTAGCCCAAATCCACTTCCGCTCCTTCTCCTGGCATAAACCATGGATCGCACCCATCAACCTAGCCTTAGCACCTATTTATTTCGAGCCCTTCAAATGTCTCTGGCCCATTATCGATCCGACCCCAAACCTAGCTCGTTCTATGCAATCCTTCCAGCAAGCTGGCAACCCATCCAAATTTCATCATTTTAGGCCGTAGATGGAAGAATATCGTCGGTGAGAATTCTCCCGCCGATTTTCGAGCACCCTCGCTTTGCCGTCTACGCCACCGACAAATCGGGAAGAACATCGTCGGTAATTCTCTTCTTTTCGGTCGCACCCCTTCTTTAGTCCCATTTCCTCGCGCGCATCGGGAAGAACATCGTCGTGTGAATTCTTCTTTCGATTTTTTGGTGTGCACCTCGCTATCCCTTGTTTTCGCGAGGGGAAGAACATCGGGGTGAATTCTTCTTTTCGATGTCGCACCCTTACATTCCGTCCCATTTTTGCAGACAAATCCGGAAGAACATCATCGCCAGGTGAATTCTTCCTTTAATTTTGCATCATTCCCTTTTAGCCATCCCGCTGCACCGTAAATCGGGAAGAACATTGTCAGCAGGCGAATTCTTCTTTTGAATTTCAGCATCACACTCCTTACCTTACATTCTCAATCGCATACCTAACCCCATTCCTTTGCTTAGCGTTGCAGTGCACCAAAAAATGCGTCAGAACATATGAGATTTGTAAATGTGAATATATATACATGCTTGAGTTTCTTTGCAGGTTTGAAGACTCGCCGCGGTGACGAGATGAAAAAATAGGGTGGTGTCGAAGACACCACTCACGCCAGAGCATGAAAGCCACCACTTGTTAGATGTCGCCCTCCCTAGATGAAATGCTACCAAAATTGTCTAATTTTTGACTTAGAATAAAAAGGGAGAATGAATATATATTGCATTGTATGTCCTCTTTCAGGTTTAAAGACCTCGTGCTTTCGCGCGGCGAGATGAAACCGGATGTGGTAAAACACCACTCCACGCTTCAGGTATACCGAGTAAGCCAAAACACCCCCGATGCAGCCCCCTACATGGGATGATGCCGGGAGGCTGCCGAAATTGTGTCAAACCTTTTAACTAAATAAAAAAAGAGAGGGGGAAAGTAGAATGATATGCGGCAGGTATAAAAGCAAAATAAAATAAAAAGAAGGGTGAAAAACACTTACAAAATTTATGGAAGTAGGATTGAAACCCCACTAAAGTTCCTAACTGCTCCCTTTCAAATACCCTAGCTCTAACATTTCAAGTAAATGGAATAGAATAGGCAACTCCCTTTTGCCTTATCTATAGAAATTAGATGAAGTATAAAGAGGTGGAAAATCAAATTTAAATAAAAGAGGGGGAAAATCAAATTTTAATAAAAGAGAGGGAAAATCAAATTTGAATAAAAGAGGAGGAAAATAAAATTTAAACAAAAGAGGGGGTAAAATCAAATTTGAAAAAAGAGAGAGGGGGAAATAAAATTTGAACAAAAGATGCGGAAATCTAATTTGAATAAAAGAGGGTGAAAATAAATTTGACTGAAAGAATGGTAAAATGAGAACTACTTTTAGGAATAAATCTTCTTCTTAAAATAACAAATTAAATTATCCTTTGAACACATAGCTCCAAAATATCTTCTTCGCCACCGGATCTGCAACTCTTTGTACAAGCAGACAGAAGGCGATACTAAATCTAGTTCTATAAAAATCATAAAGCTTTCTTCAATCAAAAAAATCAAGGAATTTCATCCTAATTATGATTTTTAAGATCAATAATTTCATTAATTAGATTATATTAGCTAAGCTATAAACATATGCATGTGCTCGGACATAGAGATTTCAAGTGCAAATTTTAATGTATGAAAAGGTGCAGGTTAAACTGGAATAACAAAAAATGAAAATACAAAATCAATCTCATAATTCAAACATAAAATTACCAAAAATTATTATACACCCGCATGGGTCCCGACACTATATTGAATGCTAAAATTCAAGTCGAGGATGTTCTTGTGGGTTGTTTCTGTAGTCTTAGGGGCGGGTCTAGTTAACAAAACCTAAAAACTAATAATAAGAGTTTCAAATTAGTGAAATATCTGAGAAATTGATTCTATCAGGTGACAGTAGATCTAATCCTTTGTTAGCTAAACAGAGTTGACAGGATCTAAAACTCTTAAACATATTCAAATTAATCAATTTTTCAAATCAGACTAACTCAAATTGAGTGTCAATCTAAAAATTGCTCTAATGAATTCTAATCATTAAAAACTTAAATCAAACTCAATTTATCAACCTTCTGCAACTATTTATCGGGGGTGACAAATTAAGAAAACTTTAGCTCACAAAAGAGCCAATGTCAAATCAAATGTTCTGCGATATTCACTCTCAATCAATCTCATGCCAGTAAGGACATGGTCTGTGTCCTCTGACTGCATGGCTTGGCCAGTAGGCTCCATAGATGAAGCAGTTATGACCAGAGTCATCTGATCGGGTGGTTTGGCCAGTCTGACTCCATTATATTATGATCACGACCGTATCCCGTATGCACCCCAATGGCTCTACCCTTTGAGTTGTGAATTATATGGTATACTTGATTGGGCAAATAGCCCTCTGTCAGCTAAGGTAGACTTAAGCCTATCTCCTTAGACAAACACCACCCTAGGTCTAAAAGGATTTCTTGGATGACGTAACCCATGTGTTGCTGATAAGGATCCTTCGGTCAGGTTGGGTCGACTACCTCCTCTAACTAAGTAGACTGGGGACCTCAATTGCCTGGATGAGAGAACCATGGGATCTAGATCAGGCATGTCATCATTCCCCCAACCATCCGGTTTAAGCTATAATGATGAATTTCATATATCAAATTCTAAAACTCTATATGGTGTTACTACACGCTACACATTCAGATCTAAAGCATAATCAAAGTTCTCTCTCACTTATTGGGAGGGGTAATTAACTATAGGCTTACGCTATAGGAAATCTGGAACCATATATAAAGTTCTGTAAAATGAGGTGAAATCTCTTGGTGGTGTCTTATCTACTATTACATCTGCCTTCTGAAAATTACACTGAAACTTTAAACACTCTTTTCATCGACGAGGTTGGTGGTGAAATTTTTGGAGCCCACATGCATTGCAAGAATCATCGGAGATAATCGTTTGCACTATTATCTTCTGTCCATATAGGATTACATTTTTTTGTATCTATACCTATCTTATTGTATTACGTCTGTAGGCATGAGAACTATTTTTTATTCTGTTACCTTAATTTATAAATATTCATATCTTTTTTTGTCTTTGCTTTATTTATACTTTAAATATTAGAAGAAGTTGTACATTGATGTATATTTTTTTAGTGATGATATTCCCTTTGGTAGTAAAGTAGAGAGGTAGTTTGTGTTGTAAACTTAGTTGAGGGCTTCTTATCCATATTTGAAAATGGTTGCATTTCTAATACTAACACATTCACTTCTCTTATATGAATGTAATCAATATGAATAATTATCTCCAAACAATAAGACTAATGCACTAGAAACACCCGTTTATATGTCATGACTCTTAAAAGTTGTTAATTGCACTTCATTAAGAGTGTTTGTTTAGCGTAAGTTATTGGTGCATTTCATTATTGTTCATTTAGCAAAATCTGTTGTGCATCGGGCCGCAATCATAAATTTTGACCAACATGATAGTTGTAGAAATTTTCTTACGATTTTAAAAATACAAAGTTTGCTCAATTCCGACACCGTATGACTCTAATACGAGCAAAATACGATTGATGCTCCGAACTTTCAGCTCTGCACCCCAGTTTTCACGCGCATTTGCAGAATCTGCTGCGTATCGGGCCGGAATCATAAATTTTGACCAACATAATAGTTGTAGAAAATTTGTTACAATTCTAACGATATGAAGCTCACTCAATTCCGACACTATATAACTCCGATTTGCGTAAAATACGATTGTTGCTTCGAACTATAAGCTTCGCGCCGCAGTTTTCGTGCGCATTCACAAAATCTGCTACGTATCGGGCTGCAATCATAAATTGACCAACATGAAAGTTGTATAAACCTTTGTTATGATTCTAACGATACAAAGTTCGCTTGATTCCGACATCGTATGCCTCCGTTACGCGCAAATTACGACAGTTGGTCCGAATTTTCAGCTAGGCACTATAGTTTTTGCGCGCATTCGCAAAATCTGTTGCGTATCATGCCGCAATAATAAATTCTAACCTACATAAAAGTTGTAGAAAATTTTATTATGATTCCAACCATTCAAAGTTTTCTTGATTCCAACCGATGACTGATATCAAAATATGACAAATGCTCAAATTTGAGCTGCTAGCTTTTCGCATTAAAGCGACGCGATCGGGCCGCAATCGTAAATTCTAATCAACATGAAACCTGTAGAAAATTTTGTTATGATTCCAATGATACCAAGTTTGCTTGATTCCAACACCATCTGACTCCGATACGCCAAAATACAAAAATTGCCCCATATTTTTTTAATAAATTAAATTACAGTCAGTCGTCCATTGTACGGACGACTAGGCCTATTATATTAATATTTTTTTCATGCCTAAATTGCTAATTAAGATCTGCATTATGCCTAATTTAAAAAAAATTTCATCTTGTAAAAGCTTCAAAATGGGATAAATGACTTGTTAGATACTAACATAATATTCATATGTTAATCATATTGTGGAGAAATTATTAAGCACATATATCACACCTGCATCTACATGTGAGGCCAATGGTAGGTAGATATATCATAGATGTGCCCAAACTCAAATTAGAATATTTTCTCTAGCCCAACTGATAAGCTCACTGACCCAAGTTTGGCAGGAGCATATCAAAATAAGCAACAATAATTTTAAAGTTGCAAATTTTAAAGAGATTGAGCATCATTGAAAATAAAAACTCTAATTGTCACATGAATATTAATTTTTGTTTGTTAGATAATAAGAATGGAAGATAGTTATACTGAAGAAGATGATGTAAAACACTAATTGATCATTCCCCTAACTCGAACTAAAGCATCTTTATAAATCTACATGGCTGCCTCAATTCTTTTTACAACAGAAAAAAACCAAACTTTTTGTTAGGTTTTATAGCTTATTGTGTAGAAACAAATAATTAATTAAATGTATAATTGTGGATATAAAGATCACATTAATAAATATAATTATAATATTTTGGTGTGAATTAATTAGTAATTTTTTATGTGTGAATAAAAAAAAATTTCTTTACATAAAAGCATGGCATGTTATCTTTTCAACAAATGCTAACTTTAGTTCATTTTGCATCACCTATGATGTAAATCTTTGCTTTCATAATCAACATGTCTTCCTCCAAAATATAAATTCTACTTTTCAAAATCAACACTAACAAATTGACTCATAGAAAATAAATCCACTAAATCGCCTTAAAGTTAGCAACTCATGACTATTAATTAAACTCCTTAAAAGTTATGGCATAAATCCCTTTAGCTTTAGCAAATTGGTTCGATAGGTTGATCGGGAATGGTAGAACTATGAAGTCTTGAACAAATTGGCAACCCATACCCATCATCTCATCTCTAATGACAATTCTCACTCAAAGACGTTTGCTTAACTCTAGTCTCTCAATCATGGTTGCCCAATCATCATCATTTTACTATAATAGCACGATTATAATTGTCTGACCATCACTTGATCAAAGTACTCAATTACAATCGCTCAACCTCCATCTCCTAGCTATGATCACTCTCTTTTTTGAGTTTTTCACATAAAAATTATTAGTTTTTACAACTCTTCTCTTAACTTGTATGTACGTTAGAATTTCATATAAAACTAAAATATTAAACACATCCTTTTTACCACCTTAAATGTTCTAACACACAACAAATTTAAATTTATTAAATTTTTAAAGTGTAAATTTTAAAAAATATTTGGCACACATATTAAATCATAATTAACTATTTAACTTTATATTTTAAGGATTTATAATTTTAATGATTGTAAAATTAATGTAAAATCTAGGAAGGAATTGAAATCAAATTTGCAAGATGAATAGATTCATCAATATTAATTAATGTTTAAATTAGCTTTAATAATATTTAACTTAGATGATTAAATAATAATTATAATTTATTTAGTTGCTCTAACATTACTTTAAAAATTAATAAAACTGATAAGTAATCATAATTAATTAGGTTCTAATTGATACTAATATGTATGAAAGGAGTGCTTTGTGATGGTGATTGTGAATTGTATTCCTAATATATGAGATTTAATTAGCTTGTGTGAAGTTCACTTTTATGAGATTAAATGAAATTAAAATTATAAAATTTGAGCTAATTTCAAAAAAATTTAATAGAGAATGGCGTTAATGTTAATTTTAATTTCACCAAATCAAATTGCGAATTACTTTTTTTTTTTTAAAGGCGAATTTTCTAACTTCAACAAGTGAGATCTTAAGTGAGATACAAAATAAATATTTATTTTTAGAAAATATGCATTTTACTACCATAGTATATTTAACAGAATTTTAAAGCGTGTGCATAAATATACATAGGAATGGCCATTCAAATAACTGAAAAATAAAAATATATAATAATATACTTTGCATCTATTTTATTCCAACCCAAGTGCATAAAAGCTAAAAAGATATGCAATCTTCTTTTATTTAACCGAAAGAACAAATAGTTCCTTGATAATAAATAAATTATAAACACGCAGACGAAGAAAACCTAAATAATATATAATAATTTGTAATATAATTATTAAAGCAAATCGTCCATAATTCTCCAGTTGCGATCAATAGTGATCGCAGAGCATTAAGCGTATCTGGGAATAAAAACTCCCGTTCCTCTCCTCGCCTTCGCCGCCGTCATTCTGAATCCAAGCGCTCTGTTATACCATTGCCACACGAACTTCTTCCAATTCTCTCTCCCAAAGTACCTTAGCCGTTGCTTCGCTCCAATATCAAATGATCTACACTAGTTCTCACCAAATAATACTTTAGGCGGGGAAAAAAAGTAGTTCCATTAATGGTAACAGATGAGCTCTGTTTCCTTTTTTTTTGTATTTCATCCTCTTCATCCGAGATGATGAGCATGATCCGCTTTTCGATCTCCGTGTACAAATTGTCGAGGGCTTCTTCATTGTATTTGGTATCCATGTTAGAGAGCGAAGAGGGTGAAGGCAAGGAGAATAGAGCAAGGGAAGATGGATTATTGTTGAAGAAGAATGAAGAAGGTGGATTGATTTATATATCTGAGGGATATCGAAAGAAAAAAGAGATGAGATGTCTCAGAATGATTAAATATCTATTCGTAATTACTTGAGGTGAAATATATGAGGAGCGAGAATTTATAGAGGATGATGAGATGAACACGTGGATGGAGAGCTTCAATTTGATTTCTTTAATGGAGGAGAGATGGAGAAGTCTAAGGGCCAAGATGGTTTAGGGAGCCATGGTCTCTTGGAGGACCGTGTCTAAGCTCCCCCGATTTATTTTCTAAAGCATCACTTTTTTATTATTAATGTAAATTTTTACGGGGATAATTTTTAAGAAGGAGCTTTTAATTAATAAAATTTAGCAAAAGGAGCTTTTTTATAAAAAAAATTTTAAAGGAGCAAAACGTGAATAGTAGTCACGTTCAGAAAACGTGATTACTATTCACGTTTTCTAATTTTATTTCTTTAACAATTTTAATAATAATATTTTATAGAATTTTAAATATATTAAATCAACATATTTAAAATATATAAATAAGATAAGATTATTATTTATCATTTTAATTTTATGAAAATATATAAAATAATATTAATTTTAAATAGTAAGTTTAAAAAATTTGAAATAGATAATTTAAAATTAACTTATGATATTTTTTTGAATCTTAAAATAATTACTTAAAAAAACTTTTTATTGATAAATAGTACTATAATTATAATAGTTTATGTTTTATTTATAAATAAGATTAATTTTATTAATCGTAAAACTAATTTCAACTTAGGAATTTTTAATAATTTTAAAAAAAATCTTATTAATTTATATTATTTGGTTTTTTCATTCTACAATATATTTTTTGTTTTAAAATTTAAATTTCTAACGAATCAGTGGAATTTATTTATTAAAATTTTTTAAAATATTTTATGTACAAAATTTAAAAAAAAAATTAAACTTCTCTCCTATATTTTAATATATTAATAAAAGTATGCATTTTACTTTTTATTTTATTTAATAAGTTATATATATATATATATATATATATATATATATATATATTAATTATATAAATTTACTTATTACGTATATAATACAAATAATCAAATTAACTTATTAATAAGTAAAATTATATAATATGTATATCAAACAATAACTTATTAAATAAAATTATTAATAATATATATATTTTTAGTTCTTTTAATTTATTAAAAATACGAGATAATTTTAATTTTTCTAACTTAAAATAAAATATTGAAAAATTAAAATAAATTATTTAAAATTTTTTACTAATTCATTAGAAATTAAAATTTTGAAACAAAAAATACATTACATATGAAAACACTATTTATAATAAATTAATAAAATTTCTTTAAAATTTATAAGTATGTCTAAGTTAAAATTAGTTTTTGTAATTAATATTAATTAATCTTTTTTACAAAAAAACATTAATTAATATATTTATAATATTATTTCTCAAAATAAAACTATTTTAATAATTATTTTAAGATTTAGAAAATGTCATAAATTATTTTTAAATTATCTATTTGTACTTATTTTTAATTTGCTATTTAATTTTAATTTTATTCTATAGATTTTTTTTTTAAATTTTAAAAAATTGATCTAAATCACATAATTTGCTAATTAAATACATTTAATTATTGATTATTATTTTATATATTTAAACATTCAATAAAATCTTATTATTAAAAAAGTTAAAAAATAGAAAATTAGAAAACATTAATAGTAATCAGGTTTTCCCAAAACGTGATTACTATTCAAGCTTTCAGAATTTTTTTTATTTTTTTATTTTTTTTATTTGAAAACGTGGATGCAATTTACGTTTTTGCTCCTTTTTAAATTTCTTTTTTAGAATACTCCTTTTGCTAAATTTTATTAATTATATGCTCCTTTTTAAAAATTATCCTTTATTGTAAAATTTAACATTAATTAGCAGAGTATTAATAGTATAAAATTGTCATGAGCCTTTCATATCATGTAGGAATATGAGTTTAAAATGTACTAGTTCGCTTTCCGATAATTTTTTTAAAAAAATTAACCGTCATGTTGCTATCAAAAATGTAGCACAAATATTTTTTTTTAAAAAAAAATTCAAGCAATAACTTTTGATAACTACTACATTCTAACAGATTTTGTTCTCTAAAAAGTTTTTTATTACAAAATTTTCTAAAAATCAATCAAAAATTAATAATTAAATACAACTTAAGTTGCTTTCTAAAAAGCAAAGCAATAAAAAAACTATCTCAAGCTTTCTCATAATGTATTAAGAGAAAGGTGACAAACTTTTTTAATAAAATATTATTTTCTAATAATACAATAGAGATAGATAACACACACATACATACACACAATTAGAGATTCTCAAATAATATATTACAAGACATAATATAATGTATATTGTATTATTAGAAAATAATATATTGCTGGTAAAATATCAATGGTCCATAATATAATGATTTCAACTAGTAAATCTTCTAATAAATTTTCATTCTATTTTTTTAAAAAATAATTTTATATAATAAAAAATATATAATTGTTAAATTTTATTTGATATATATTATTCCAAAGTAGAATAATTATATGAGATAGAAAAAAATAAAACACATACGGGTTGAACATTAAACAAGAAATGCATAAAAACCAAGGAAAAAGATGAACTAAAAATCATCCGGACTCAACAACAACAACAATAACAAGCCTTAATCCCACTAGGTGTGGTCGGCCACATGAATCCTTCATCTCCATTGTGTCCTATTATGTGTCAAATTCTCATTTAATTCAAGTATACTAAGATCATTTTTATACATCTTAACCAAGTCTTTTAGGTCTACCTCTACCTTTCTTAACATAAGGCAAATCTAATGCATTTACTCACCATCAGAGAGGTAAAAAATTTCGAGAAACGATTGTTGAAAACAATCCCGACCTACAAAACCAAAGAAACGGTGGTTGACACCTCCTGCCATCCAGTGGAGCCACAGGAGCAATTGTCCCGTAGAGTGGGAGAGATGAGCATAAGGCCTCTAATCGAGAAAAGGTTGAACCCAAGCTCCAGGTTGCAGAAGAAAACCATCCAAGGAGGAAGCCGACACAAACAGGCAGGAATGTTGCAAGGTTAGCATTAGAAAGAAGATCTTTCTAGCAAGCTGATCTCATCATGATCTGGGCAAAAATAGTCAAAACTCTTCGATAAAGCATATTTACAAAGAAACAACCACCAACAAAGAATCGGGAAACAACTAAAAACACAGTGAGAAAAAGAAAGCCAAAAGGTAACCATCTCAAAGATCTCCCCTCCACAATTCCAGAGATAGGGTAACATGAGTTAGCCAATTTGATTTGAACTTCCACCTTCGAGTTTAAGAGCTACTAGAGATCGGATGTTGAAAACTAGAACGGGAGGTGAAGCCCCTTTTGATGAAACATGCAGCCTCTCTCTCCAAATGGAGTAAGAATGGTAGTAATAAGATAATGAAGCTTTTTCAAAGCTTTATGAGGCAGGTTAGGTGTAACTCCAATACTTGCTGGAGAGTGTAGGGAAGCAAAAAAAACTGCCCTTCGGGCAAAAGGTTCCTAATCAGCCACATGGAGTAGGAGCATTAGAAGAATAAGTGAGGATGGGATTCCTCAGAGGACTGACAGAGGCAACAATCAAAATTGGAGCCAAGTCCTCTGTCTCAAAGAGTATCAGATGTTTTCAGCCCACCGATATAAGCCATCCAGCAAAAATCACGTATTTAATAGCTGAACCCTTGAACCAGATTTCCTTATACCACTTCAAGATAGGATATCAATAAAAAATAATCTGTTTGAGGATAGTATTAGTTGGGACATTGCAATCCTTCCATATTATACAGTCATTGCCTATACCCACTTTGATACCACTAATGATATTATAACAGTGCTAAAAATTTGACTGTAGGGCCTTAGGGAGGAGCCAAACCTCATTATGGATGATAGAATTAAGAGAGGCAAGTGGAGAAAAATTCAGAATATCGAAGCAGGAGGGGCCAAGGATTTTATATAGAGAAGTTTGTGCACACCATGGATTGAAGAATAGAAAGAGAGGCCATTACTAATGTTGAAAGTAAGATGATCCCTAAAATGGGCGCACATAACCTTAAATCTTTCCAGAGAGGGGAGGACCACACGGGAGTTTAGACCAAAAGAACACATATCTATTAATAAGCCAATTTGAAAGTGGGGAAGCTTTGGTCAAAACTCGCTAGAACTGTTTAGACTTACATAGGAGGTTTAGAGAGGAAGCGGACAAGAGACTTGTTCCCCCCTTATCCCTAGGAAGAGTAGTTTTATTCTAAGATATGAGATGGACCTTCTGTTGTTCGCCTCTGCAGTACAAAAATTTAGCACAGAAAGAAGAAAATTTTTTAATAACACATTTTGGAACCACCATAGATCTGAACCAGAAAGAAAGAAAACTATTGACTGTAGATTGAAGTAATTGAAATCTGCCCCCAAAAGAAAGGAATTTTGACTTTTAGCCAGCTAACCAAGTGAACAATCTATCGAAGAGAGAATTGAAATGAATCGACTTGAGTGAGTCGCACAATGAGGAAGACCCAAGTATTTAAGTGGGAAACTCTCTTGAGTCATATTTAAAATATTACAGAAGTATTCATTAGTGCTAGAAGCTTTTGAAAAGCAAATGATTGATTGACTTTTCGGCATTAACAATCAAACCCATTATAGTCTGAAGCATATCTAAACTGCCTTTGAGAGATACTGCAGTCTAGATATCCACATTCCCAATAGCTAAAAGATCATTTGCAAAAAGAAGGTGAGAAATTAGAGAGTTACCTGCATAGAGGGGAGTGTAACATCTGAGATTCAATTCTCTATCCAGCAAATAGGAAAAGGTGTCCATAGTCAGGGTGAATAAGAAGGGAGAGAGAGGGCAGCCTTGTCAAAGGCCATTTGATGAGGAGAAGAAGTCCCTTATCTCGCCATTAAGGACTATAGAGAATGAGATGTCAGTGATACGGATAGAGATCCAACCTACAAATTTTGAAGGAAAGCCTTTTTGTTGATGCCTAAGAAGAATTGAATTTCTGTTAATAGTCTCAAAAGCCTTCCTTAAGTCGAATTTTGCGATGAAGCTCTCGTTTTTCTTATAGAAATCCCAATAGATTTCATACGCCAAGGCTATATTATCAGAAATATCCCTCTTTAGAATAAAAGCAGATTGGGCCTAATATAATATTGAAGGCAGAACCTTTTTTATTCTATTCGTCAAAACCTTTGCAAGCACTTTATAAAAAGTATTATAGAGAGAAGTGGGCCATAAATCAGCTAAAAATCTTGTGTGCTTGGTCTTAGGGATGAGGGTAATGAGGCTGTGTTTGAACATATTAGGAAGTTTGTTACATTTAAAGAAGTGATTTGCTGCTAGTAGAAAATGTTTGCTACTGAATTCCCAACAGAGAGAATAGAATTTGGACTTAAACCCATCAGGCCCAGGTGATTTATTTTCATTAATTTCTTAGAGGGCTGAACGAATTTCGTTTGAGCTCACCTCAGTAGCTAGATCTAAAGATTGATCTGAGGAGAGAATATTATCACTGGGGACTTCATGTATGCTAAGAGCCGTAGAGCTGTCTATATTGAAGAGCCGAGTAGAAATTATAGATTTTTGAGGTAATATCAATAGGATTAGAGATCAAGCCCTCGCTAGAATGAAGTTCTCTAATAAGATTGATATTCTTTCTCTCCTTAATGGAAGTGTACAAGAATTTGAGATGGTCATGAGAATTTATGAGCCAATGGACTTTGGCTCTTTGTTTAGCCTAGAGAGCTTCCTTGTTTGATAAGTCTTGATATCTTTCTTTGATATCAAGGACATCTCTTAAAAGAAAGGGATTTTGAGTATCCTTCTCAAGAGAAAGGAGGGCTTTCTCTTGGTCATTTTTGGTGGATTTGATAAGGTTCTGAAGGGATGAGGAGTCCCATTTTTTGCTTTTTAAATCATCTCTAGTGAGTTTAAGTTTTCTAGAGAAAACATAAAGAGGATCTCCTAGGACAAAAGTATTCCAAGCCTTTTGGACCTCTGCAGAGAAAGCAGGGATAGTAGTCCAGTAGTTGTGAAACATAAATCTGTGGGTCTGGGAGAAGTTATGCTGGAGATAAGAGATGATTTGTGAGTGATCAAAGGAGAGAGGGGCAGTAACTTTACAGTAGGATGTCAAAAAATGGTCCAGTCACTTTAGGCTGTGCAACACTCTATCAATCCTAGTTTGATTATAATTAATCAATTACTGATTAGACCAGGTAAAAAACAAACTAGAGCTGGGCAATTCCATAAGTTCACAGTCTTGAACATAGTCCCTAAAGTCAGAGAGCCTACTGGGGATCAAGGGTTTACCTCCATATTTTTATTTGTTATAGAGAACACAATTAAAATCTCCCATAAGGATCCAAGGTGCATCCATAAATTAGGAGATATCCTGCAGTGAATTCCACAAATCTAGTCAATCGAAAGCCTTGTTAAAAGCATAAATGCAAGTGAAGAAAAAGAGGTAGAGCTATCAATCATGAATTCACCATTGATCAGTTGGGGTGTACTAATCAAATGATTGAAGGAAATAGAAGCATAGTTCCACTTAATCCATATCCTTCCTCCAAGGTGGCACTCAAAATTGGAGATGTTATCTTCATAAAGAAATAGCTTAAACTTCTGAGAGAAAGAGCTTAATTCAATAGAAACCAAATTAAGTTTAGTTTTAATAAGGCAGAGACTATCAAGGTGATATTCCCTAACTAATCTCGTGCAATCATTTAGCCAACTACCAGCCAAAAGACCACGAATGTTCCAAGATCCAATTACTGGGAATCGCATGAAGAAGTATGAGAGGCCGAGGGCTTTTTTCCCTTCTGCTTATTATTATTGTGAGCCTTTTGAGCTAAACTAGCATGTGAGGCAGGAGACTTAAACTTCTTTGAATCCAAATTAGTCTTCTCCAGGTTCAAGGACTTCCCAAGATTTTTAGAGGACTGGTCCTGAGCTTTTTGAGCATGAAACCTCGAAGGAGAAATAGCAGCAGAGCGAGTAATAATGTTGAATAAATAGGAGGTTTGTCGAGATCGGATCAAACATGTTGGCTTGAGCAACATGTTCAATGTTTTCCTCGGAGGACTATGGAGATTGGATGGGGAGCTGGTTTAGCTTGTTTATGGTGGAGGAGGGGAGTCATTCACTCTCTTTTGGGGGTGAATGCAAAGAGTTTGGTTGTTGATCAGAGCTTTGAATAATAGTCTCTGGGTGACTTGGGAGAGAGGTGGGGACGGATTGAGATGCTATATTTGTTATCCGATGAGTCCTGCTCTTGCTACGACCTCTGTGAAGAGGGGGTTGATTGGAGTTAAAAGGACAGGAATGTCTTCATGTGTAAAGGAGGCATATTTGACACATGGTTTATTCTTCCAATCATAAAGAATGTGTTGCTTAAATTTGATGCCATTCAAATTGATAGAAACTGCATCAGGAAGGGGGAGGAAGGGTTAACCTGAATGCAGATTCTGGTGAAGCTAACCCTAGTTTTAGACATCGTGAGAGAGTCGACGGCTAGGGGAATTTCAATCAAACTCACCACTTTAGAAAAAGTTGCTTTATTCCAACTACACGAAGGAAATTTGGGCAATTTGATCCATAGCCATATTTCAGCAAAGTTTTCTTTGGATGGACGAAAATTGCAGGACCACTTTTGGAATATAAAGGGTCTTCGATTGAGAAAGCACATGCCATTATCCCAGAAGAGATCAAAGTCTTCTTTGCAAGAAAATTTGAAGAGGAAGAAATCTCCCTCTAGAGTTAGCAGTTCAAGGCTTCCTTTGAAGGACCAATTCTTTTTGACCGTAGCTAATAAGGAGTCGTAGAAGGGGCGCTTACCGATCACCTGGCCAACCAAAGAAAGTTGTCATTCTTTTTTTCCATTCTAAATTTCCTCTTCCGAGAAGTTAACCTCATCGGACTCACTCGGTATGTAGTTGAGGGCGAAAGAGTTGTTCGTTTCATTATGTAAAAAAAATAAATCCTTCCAATTGCAGAGTGAGGGGACGGGTGTCTTGCCCGGCTCAGAGGGAGTTTGGCCCCAAGGGCGAGCACCAAGGAGTGAATTAGAGGG
Organism: Cymbidium sinense; assembly: GCA_021442155.1. NCBI lineage: Eukaryota > Viridiplantae > Streptophyta > Magnoliopsida > Asparagales > Orchidaceae > Cymbidium > Cymbidium sinense. The sequence continues at coordinate 151,450,692 of CM038223.1, forward strand.
GAGGGAGGAAGAGAGGGAGGGGAAGTGCTCCGTGGAATCCATGAGGGGGAATTGGAAGAGAAGGGTATGGAAGCTCCCGGCTCTTCAGCCGGATGCTAAGGAAGAAGGGTTTTGAGAGCGCCAAGGGAGGAAAAAACCAGCCTCAATTAGGGGAGGAAGGAGCAGAAAGCTAGGCGCCATCGATGAAGGAATGAGATGAAAAACCCTAAAGCTCATCTGCTATCCTAAGAGAGAAGAGAGTTGATGAGATTACAATACGTGCAATCTTTCTTTACTTCGAACCTTATGCAGAAAAAAAAATGGCAGAGAGAAGTATCAGAAAAGAAAGAAGAGCTCGAAGTTTGGCCTCTTATTATTATTATTAGTAAGATTATGACATTAATTAAAAATAAATTTAAATTCAATGTATTTGAAGAGACAAATTATACTAGTTGAAAGAGGTCAAGAATCGACGCGATAAAAATTATTATTATGATATTATAATTTTTTTTCCTTTAAAAAAGTGGAACATGTTTTTAATAGCTATCATATTACAATAAATTTAGTATAAAAATTATTTATAATGATGAAATTTTTAAAATTAGTTAACTTAAGAGTCTAAATTTTGACAAGAAATTAGACATAGTTAAAAAAAATTTTGAACTTTATTTGATGTTTGACAAAGACAAACATCAACATTAACTCCCATCACTTATTCATTGTTACTTAATCTTCTTTGCTTCTGTCATTAAACTGTTGTTGCTTAATCGCAATTGCTTAACCGATAACACTGAACTAACATAAGCTCGATCATTATTGTGCAACTGTCATCACCCTTTGGTATAAACTTATTTATCATGAATACAATAGATTAAATAAGTGTTATCAATTTTATAATTCGAACTTCTCAAGTTAAGAGAAAAACCAAATTTTTATAATCTTACTTATATGATAGATAATTTCAACTAATTCAAATTCTATGAATTTTTTTTCTAAAATTTTAATATAAAAATTATACTATCTTTTATAAAAGTTTTTTATAATCAATTTTTGTGCGAAATCCTCATGCAATATTCAATATTCATACATTAAAATTTTATAATATAGTGTGAAATAATTATAATGTTAAAATTATTTAAAATATAAATTTAGAAATAAAGACTAAATTAAGTATCATGACATAATAACTATGGCAAACTATTTTGAGGATAAGATCTTATAGACACGTTGATATGGAACCAAGCAATTCTTAAATTAAATCACATTTTTTTTCAATGCTAAAATGTACCAGACATTTTGAATTTATATTTAAAAGTGATCAAATAATATAACTCATAATTGAAAATTAATCTTCTAAATGAATTAATAATAATAATGTAAAAAATAATAATTCATATGTCAATACATGCACATCAATCAAAGAGAAAATTTGAAGTTATAACATCCTCACCAAGGAGAAAATATTACATGGGAGACTCTAATGAAAGTACACATGATTCTAAATAATTTTATATTATTTTAATATAAATTAAAGAAACCGAGCAATGGAGGATATGATTGGAGTCCTAATGTAAAGCTATATCATGACACCGCATGTAATATTTTCTCCTCACCAAGTTAACTCAGAGTGAACCTAAAATCCATGACATGATAGTGTTCACTACAGCTCAATTCATTACTCGTATATTAAATTTTGTTTAAATAAAATTAATGCTTTTAGAACACATTTAGATCAAATTTTTTTTTCTAAACCAAATATCTATATTTGTCAGGATATTGCATTCTTCGCTGATAAATTTGATCACATAGGCCACCTTGAAGGTAAAGACTCGATTGAAACTTGGAGAAATCATTATGTGCAGTTCATCCTCATAGAGCCCAAACCAACAAAGCCTCTTGAACGGTAGCATCTACTTCAGAAACTAAAGAGTAATTTCATAAAATGAAAGAGCAGAAGCAAGGAGGAAGAAAGAAGGCAATGACGACTCTCCCTAAAGAACTTGATTCTGTACATAAGTCAAGAAAATCAGTTCCTCAATTAGGAAGTGACATGAAAGAAGAAGAAGATATTTCTGTCAAGCCAAAGGGAACTTATAAGCTCTCAAGAAAAGTAGAGTATGAAATAAGTGATTCTGATTCAGACTATGATTTTGAATCTACTTATGAAATAGAATTCAGATGGCTACATCAAAGAGGATAGCTCACTTGGCAGAGTCAGATGACTCATTCAAAATTATACCCATCCCTCAACAGTGCTTCAAAGAAATCACTCCACTAGAAGTTCACAATATTGAAGAATTGATAGCATTCTATGTGTCACCGTTGAGTGAGAGTGGCAGAACAGGAACTCTATTTTATAAATCTGAAGAGTCTCAGCCTCAATATTTTGAACAGCCTACTCAACATGAAAATTATGATGAGGTAGTGCCAACAAGAATACCAATATACTATCCATAGAAATTAAAGAAGGATGCATAAGCTTGGAGTTCATACGAACTTAAAACATAGGACTCAAATCTTTAACAAGATGTGGAGCCAAAGAAGTTCTCAAGGATCATGAAGAAGTGATAAGTTTATCACTAAAGGTCTGGGGTTCATCTACAAATCTCATCAAGATAGAGTTTGTTATAATATAATAGAAGCTGAGGTAGAAACTCATAGTGATGAAGAAGATGATTCCCATGAAATTCTTCTTAAAATGATGAAGAAGTAGAAGCCAAGCCGCACCTAAAGAACTTGAAGATGGACAAATAGCTACTATGGATGAACTTAAAGAAGTCAACATAGGGTCTGAGGATGATCTCCGTCCAACTTTCATCAGTGCCCTTTTGCTTGATGAGAAAGTTGAAGAGCTAAAAATGCTACTTTGTGAATTCAGGGATTGCTTTGCTTGGACATATTCTAAAATGTCAGGCTTATCCCCTGATGTAGCAGTTCATAAAACCAGATGCAATGCATATTAAGTAAGCTCCTAGGCGAATGAGATTAGAGATTGAAGAATAGGTAATTACAGAAACTAAGAAGCTAATCGAAGCAGGCTTCATCCGAGAGGAGAAGTATGCAGATTGTATAGCCAACATTATCCTAGTTAGAAAGAAGAACGGTCAAATTCATCTTTGCATTGATTTTCGGGACCTAAATAAGGCGTACCCAAAAGATGACTTTCCACTTCCCATGTCAGAACTATTGGTGGACAACACTTTCAACTATGACATATTCTCATTCATGGACGGATAGTCAGGATACAACCAAATCAAAATTACACCTGAAGATGAAAATGATACATTGTTCAGAACACCTATTGGTATCTATTGCTACACAATCATGCCCTTTGGCTTGAAAAATGTTAGAGCTACATACCAAAGAGTCATGACACGTATTTTTTATGAGTTGATTCATCAAAAGGTGGAATATTTTGTCGACGATTTGGTGGTGAAGAGCTTAAACCCTAAAAATCACTTTGAAGATGTGAGAATCATAGTGGAGAGAATCAGAAAATACGATCTCAAAATGAATCCTCTAAAATGTGCATTCGAAGTATCCTCTGGAAAATTCTTGGGGTATATTGTACATCACAGAGATATTGAAATTGATCCTGCTAAAATTAAGGCAATCATGGAGATGCCTCCACTGAAGAGTTTATGTCAGCTCCGTTCTTTACAAGGAAAACTCACATTCATCCGTCAATTTTTATCAAACTTATGAAGACGCTGTCAACCGTTTGTAAGGTTAATGAAGAAGGATGCTCCATTCAAATGGGACAAGGAGAGCTAAGAAGCCTTCAATAGCATTAAAAGCTCCCTATTAAATCCACCAATCCTAGCAGCATGTATTCCTAGGAAGCCTCTCATTCTATACACAGCTACATTAGAAGAATCCCTTGATGCATTATTCGCACAACACAATGAAGAAGGCAAAGAGAATGCTCTTTATTATATCAGTCGGAGGCTGATTAGAGCAGAGATGAGATACTCTCCAATAGAGAAGCACTATTTAGCATTGATCTTTACAGTCCAAAAGCTTCATCATTATATGTTATCTCACAAGATTACACTCATCTTAAGGATCGATCCGCTGAAGTACTTGATGAGAAGACCAGTGATGATAGTTCACTTAGCAAGATGGGTAGTATTACTTTTGCGATTTGATATCACATACGTTATGCAGAAAGTAGTGAAGGGATAAGTCTTAGCAGATTTTTTGGTTGCACACCCTGTCCCTGCGGACTCTTCTCTTAATGATTATTTACCTGATGAGCAAATTATGCTTATTCATGAAAGAGAAAAATTACAAATTTGGGAAATGTACTTCGATGGAGCCTCATCAATCAAACCAGTCCAATCTCTAAACTTTCCAAGAGCAAGAGCAGGATTCAACATCATCTTCATAATACCAGAAGGAGGGATAATGAGATTATCATATGAATTGACTGAGCCAAGAACTAATAATAAAGCTAAATATGAAGCATTAGTGGCAGGTCTGGAAGAAGCTATTTTCATAGGCATTCAAAACTTGCATATTTTTGGTGATTCTCGACTTATTATAAATCAAGTACTTGCATCTATAGAATTAAAAGCTTGAGTTAGCTTTCTATTAAGCGTTCTAGAGCTTATGAAGCGATACCAAATATCACACTAACTCGAGTCTCAAGAATAAAAGCTGATTGCTTAGAAAAAGTAGCTAAAAAATGACAAGTATGAATGGTGATTATGTCATGATCGGCATATTTACTCGATGAGTTCTAGAACCGATAAAGTATCAATCCTCACAGGTAGAGGGGTTACCAAATTTGACTCAACAGGATGCGACTCAGGTTGCTCCTTATACTCCCCAAAACCAACAAGAAGTTGTACCAAGAAGAGCTAAGAATGATATTGCCTCAGAAAAGCAGTGTGAAGCCTTTGTTGTAGAAGAGTCACATGATTGGAGGCAACCCTTCATCGACTACTTTAAAGAAGACAAATTACCAAGTAATAAATCACTAGCAGCTCAAATCAAAAGAGAATGCTATACAACAACACTTTATATCTAGATCTTTTTGAACAAATGCTACAATGCCTAGGTGTAGATGAAGCTATCAAAGTGATGGTTGAAGTTCATGAAGGACTTTGTGGTGCACATCACCAGTGATGACAAGAAAAGATCAAAAGATGGGTTATTATTGGCCATCTATGGTGAGAGACGTATTAATCACTCTAAGAAGTGTCATGAATGTCAAGTATAGGGAATCTCATCCATTAACCTCCAAATCCATTACACCCAATAATAGCATCCCGGCTATTCAATGTTGTGATGTAATTGGACCAATCGATCCACCGCCATCACGGACATCACTTCATCCTAAAGCGACTAATTATTTCTGTGGTCGAGGCTACTCCATTTAAAGAAGTCACTGCTGACTGAGTGATCAACTTCTTCATGCATAATGAAGTCTATAGATTTGGAGTTCCACATCGAATAATTTCTGATAATGGCGCAGCTTTCAAAAGTGCAAAGATTTATAGATTCATCGATCGACACAAAATTGATTGGCGATATTCTTCAATATATAATTCAAGAGCAAATGCTTTGGTGGAGGCCTTCAATGAGATATTAGTCAAATTGCTCAAGAAGATTCTCACTAAAAATAAAAGAGAATGACATACCAAGCTAGTAGAGGCTCTATGGGTGTTTGAACTACCTACAAGATGCCGACTAAAGCCACTCCCTATTCATTGGTATTTGAAACTGAAGCAGTTCTTCCGCTTGAAGTTGAGTTGCCTTCACTTCGAGTAGCCATCTAGTACAATCTAACTGAAGATCAAAATGCTCATCTGAGAATGGAGGAACTCGACTTGATGAAGTTAGATTACAAGCTCATCAAAATCTGGAAGTTTATCGAGCAAAGATGTCCAGAGCTTTTGACCATACGGTGCGGCCTCGAACATTCCAAAAAGGAGAATTGGTCGTGGTGCTGAGAAGACCAATTATTCCCAATTGAAAATATGGTGGCAAATTTGAGCCTAACTAGGAAGGTCCTTTTGTCATTGAAAAAGTGTATCAAGGAGGGGCATACCAACTCATCAACCTAAAGGGTGAAAGACCAATGCCGCCAATCAACAGTCATTACCTGAAAAAGTACTATACTTGACGACCACATTCCTGAGGTACAATACAAATCCCCCTGCAAGACAGGAGGCATTTTTTTAGTATATCTATTTAGGTTGACATCGTGGTTCATGCCGAGATCCCTAAATAAATACTTCATATGAAGAACTTTTTCATGAAAATTCCTCTATTGCACAGGGGCATTTTTAGATTTTGATATACAGATAAAATCAATGTGGTATGTTGAAATCTCCTTTAGAGTACATCAATTCAAATATGGATGTATTTATATATTTTCATCTTAAAAAATTCTCCTAAATATACTTTAGCATTCCCCCTACAAGACCAGAGCATTTTTTTAGTTTATATTAAGTCTATTTGAGTTAACATCGTGCCATAAGATGAGATCCTCAAATATATTCTTATTCAGGTGGACATCGAGCGTTACGCTGAAATCCTTGAATATATCTATAATTATCATTGTTAAGTTTTATGTTCTTGTAGAAGAAAAAAGAATCTATTTCGACGCATGAAAAGATAACCCTAAAAGTCAAGAAATTTACCTCCCAAATTTGCCAAATTCTGGAGATCAAGTCAAAAGAACTCCTGATTTCGGAAGCTTCAATCAATTAAGTTGGAGAAACACTAACCTCTACATCTTGTTATCTAGGGTACGGATGGGTTCTAAAGGTCAAACTCAACAAGCCCACAAATGGCTGAGTTGTTGACGCTCTCCTCACTCAACAAGCATGAAAAGTGAGAGTGAAAGAGCCCGTCGATGACAAAATCACCAACCCACTATAGCTTAAGTCAAGACTGAGTAGTTCTAAATGTTGAACTCAAGCAAATATGAGTTGTCGACGCCTCACAACAAGCTAAGAAAAGCGGTGAAAGAGCTTACTTCGTTGGTTCAATGATGATAGCTATTCAATCTCAAGCAGCAGTGAGTGATTGTAAGCAATGGGATCTATGAGATCTCTCTACTTGATGATAGGTCAGAATGCAGAGAAACTCTCAATTGGGGCTACCTCAAATCAATTTATATAATATGGGTGATATCTAGAATTTGAGGGATCGATCAAGCTCAAAGCAGGATCAAGCCTATCTCCTCATCAAGTCCAAAAAAGCAGGGACCAAGGAAGCAATTCCATAGTTCATACAAAGTCGATGGCTAAACTAAAGGAATTTTGTGGTTATTCAGTCTGTTAAAGCACACGTTGCTAGACTAATAACTCAATATTGATCTTATATAAGAAGGCTAGGACATCTATATGTATCCTCCAATGAATCTGTCTAAGCAGCAAGCACAGGATTCATGGCATACATACACTACCTAATAATTCAATATTGATAAATCAGCTCAATCCTTCATCTAGTCCGTCAAGCTCAAAGCTAGGATAGAAGGACTTTCAAATCCTACCAAGCACGGATAAATCAATTCCCAATCATTATTCAAAATAAATAGACCGGTTCCTCCATCAAACCCAACCAAAGGAAGCGAGGGCTAGAAGAAACTCAAATCTATAATGACATGAAAGAATGGTATCATCGTCATGAAGCAAAAGTAGTAGATGGTTTGAAGCGAAAATGATCCAGTTTCATAGCAGCACACAAATCAAACCCAAAAAGCACAAAGTCTACAAATCGAGAGCACAAATCAAAGATCTTCTCATCAAATCCACAAAAGTATAAAAGTATAAATAAGGAATGCTAAAGTCCACTAATACAATAAAAGGATAGAAGATACATGACTAATAAAAAAAAGGAGAAAAGCAAAGTATATCATGGGAGCCTAGATTATAACTCAGGCTAAATAGGCGCTCACCCTCGATATTTGCAAAAGCATCGATAGTTCCTAAGTAGCCTCTACATCTACCATAGCATCGTGTGATAATGATGCTCTCTGCTCTTACTGAGCTCTTACGTCTGCTCAACTTGACTCTCTAGCGGTCAATCTGTCTAACTTAGAAGAAGCATCTATCAAACTCGACGTCATGTGCCCTACTCTCTTCAAACTCATCATATGCACCTCCCTGAAGCCTAACGCTCACGAGCTTTGCCGGTAAAGTGCTAGAATGGACAATCTTGCGATCTCATCGGTGGATTAAGAAGTCTCTACAAAGAGCCTCTATCGAGAGCCCTGTTCCTCCAGACCAGTACAAGCTAAAAGGTCCAAAGTAGTGTATGCATAAGTCGTGTTTGAGTCCAGGTAATCCGAGAAATCATGTCCCTCAAAACACCAATTCGCAATCTGCATGCTCTATCACATGGATTATAGGGATGTCGATGATTGATCTCGGACTCATAACTACATCAGGGAAGAAATGCAAACAATCAACATGAAGCGATGTAAAAAAGTGCGTTAATATAAATAAATAAAGAGAGGAGAAAGTACCAGAACATGATGAATCTAACTGAACTGGAGTATCATAAGCGATATGATCCTCGAGGACCCTCACTATCGATAAACTCTAGCTATGTGTTGGCTCAATAGAAGCTGCTAGGCAGGTTTCTCACCTCAGTCTCCCCAACGCAGCAGGCGAGTCGGAGAAAAGGGCTCCATGGAAGGATAATAAAATCGTGGTAGTATCAAAGGTCTGCGATAGCCCAACTCCAAAATCCTCAATTACATCTCTAGTGCTGCCTGACACCTGTGGCACTTCATCGGAAGTCATAAATGGTCATGTAGGCAGACCCGTGGAATAATCAACTGAAACTAGCATACTCAGGGGTTGGCTATGTCTATGTGAAGAAAACATCAATGTAGCTAGGGAGAAATCCATAGCTCTAACTCTACAGAAATGCTATCCTCTAACCCCTACTTGCCTCTGCATCACAGAAATCATATTAGTATCATAAATGTATTTTGAAAAGGATGAAAGTATTGAAGAGAGGAGAATAGTGATTATACCTCTAGCGCTATAATCTACTAGTGGTAATCGTGGATCCTCCGATCTCGAGGAACGCCCAAGGACCTCATCTTGTCGTTCATATCTCCTGGAACCACACTCGAGGAAAGGGCCAAAACAACCGTGAGGTAAGTATAGCTAATCCCCATGCGACCATGTGGAGAAGCTATCCGAAAATGAGCATTAGTGTCAAGCCTCAGTAAGTGTAGCCAAATGGCTGAGGCAACAAAGTAACGTGCCTCAAGAGGGATCGTCCTGATCCTTCTAAAATCCACTACACTAGAGATGAGTGCTCTGCCATCGCGAGTGGTCAACTGGAAGAAACCAAATTGTCATGCAGGTTAGGTGATAGCCCTCTACCCAAACGATAACATAATCACGGGAATCTGAAAAGGTATTCACTTCTCTCTGTCCGACCATGAAGAAAGGAATATCTCATTCTCATCAAGGTTGTCCAAAGATCAATCCCTAGAGTCGAGAGTAAGGCTATATAGGTTGGTGAACCAACAAAAAAATTGATCTCGACCAAATGGGAGCAAAGAAAAACATGAATCCTCTCCATCTCCAAAGTAGAGGATGCTTGATATAATTTGTAGAGGATACCCTCTAAAAAAGAATGGATACTCAAAAAAGAAAGGCACCATGTACATGGAGGTGGACACAAGCATATAAGTACTGCCAAGGTAGAATAATATCTTGAAGCTCTAGGGAACCTACCGTAGAAATTACCCCCAATATTCTATAAAGCCTGGCCAATACCCCTGGGGCAAGAGAAACCCACTCCTGAGAGATTCAAATTGGCCGCTAACAAAGCCGGGAGAACTGAGCCCTCATAATGGGGAACACAAAAATGTAGAGCCATGTCACTATAAACCGCTAAGAACATCCTCACTCAATCGTGAGTCTTTGGAGAAGTCACCCCTACTGGTAAAGCAGGCTCTGCAGTCTCTTCGGATAAGCAACTATCCTTAAGCACACCCAATCAAAAAGGGTCATGCAGTGCTACAATCTCATCTGATAGAGTATAATCCTGCAAGAAGCTCTGGATCTATGTACTCACAGGTAGTGTGGCTCATGATCGTATAGAATGCCTTGAGACTCGGAAGGTCTGGTGATAATGGTCCAGGAGATCAATATAGACAGAAGGCATAGATAGGCTACCTCATCGATCATAATTATCGGAAGGCTGCCTATGAAATAACTCCCCATCAAGTGGAACACACTCCTCGTAGTGATAACCAAATACGGAACCGACCACTTGTAAGTCCAAAAGTGTGACTGTCAACTCCTCTCGACCCATCCAGCAAGTGTTACTACTATCATCCCAGAACTCTACTACTCCACGAGCCCAAGAAGAAGGCATACCCCCAAAGTCAAATAAAGATGCATATACCACCTCATAAACGTTGGCTTTCTATAAAGTATCCTTATGAGCCTGTAGAAGATACCTAGCCCATGAGACATATCCAAAAGGAAGAGTAGGAATCCGACCAATTGAGAATTTCAAAGTAGGTCTAGTGAGCCCGGCTGTAGCTGATAGTGACTCAAAGTTTAGATTGTCTCATCCACTGACGTCGCCGTTGTAGTAAGACATCAAAATATTCGGAACTAACCTGGGCTACTTTGCCATCTAAAGGATTGTAGTCACCACACTTCAGCTTAAGGGTAGTTACCCAGTTGACAGGATCCTCAAAAATAAAAGAATCTGAAGTATAATCAAGGAGTAGGGAAGAGCGTGCAAAGAAGCCTCGGTAAAGATCACGTCTTCGTAGCATATCAGTGTGTTGCACAATCCTATCTCCGATATCGACATCTCTGCGAGATCATGTCGGTCAATCTCTGACCAGATAGCCTCCTCGTTAGGCTCATCAAGTGACAGATCATCAGATCTCCTCCAGCTGAACATTCTCCTACCAAGCAATGAGAGAAACATTACATAAAAAATTTATATAATAGTGTAATCAAGTATGTCCACTAGTTTTGAAGACGCGATAAAAAAAAGAGGGAAGAAAAGAGAAGAAAGACGGGGCAGAGTAGAAAGAAGAAAGCCCAAACGGTTAACCAGTTTTCAACAAACATGACTCGCTCCTTGCTCGAATCCCATTTTTTGGGGGGCATTTATTGACCACCACATATGCGCCATAAGTCAAGTCAAGCCCACAAGTCAAATTCGATGGACTTCGGAAGCGACAGTGTGCAAATCAGGGTTCAAAGTGCACTGGACGTCACCGAAAATGGTCGAAATAACCTCTGATCAATGAACGGATTTCACCGTCATGTTCAGAACGTCAAAATTGATCAAATTATAAATATTGGAAAATCTAATCGATTAAGCACTCGAGCTATCAATGTGTAGACACGCATATCAGAGTCGAGTAGGCACCGACGATGACCAAACGACCACCATTCATGAAATTGATCATGCCTCTAGCTTCAAAACATCGAGATCTATCAAATGATACTGTCCATGCACAATTCAGATGAGTTTGTGCATATATCGAGTGATTTGAAGTGACAACACGCAAATTGAGGCTGAAATGTGCAAGGTGTCATCAAAATCAACTTAGATGACCTCTAATCGATGAACGAACATTGTCATCATGTTCAAAACATCAAAATTAGTCAGGATATAAATATAGCACAACTTAATGATCAACTGATCAAGCGCTCTAGTCATCAATGCACCTGCACTCATATCGAGGTTAGGAGGCACCGATGAGAATCAAACGACCTTCGTTCATAAAATTGATCACGCCATTGGCTTTAAAATATCAAAATTTATCAAATGAGACCTTTCACACTCAATTCGGATGAGTCTGCATGAAAATCGATCGATCGAAAGCGGCGACGTACATTTTCAGCAGAAATTGACTCAATTTAGCACCGACATGAACCAAATGGTCTCCGATCGTAAACAGTCCATTATGTCGTAATAATGGAATTATATATAAATCATATATATATATATATATATATATATTGACTATGTTCATTTATTGGCATAAAATTCACATTAAAATATTTAATAAATTCAAAATAAAAAAATTCCTAAATTACCCCCATGCTCAACCGTTCCGCCCATTTTTAGTTTTTTGAAAAAAAAAATAATAAAATAAAAAAAATTTTAAAGAGATAATCACTCCCCCCTTTTTTTTTCCATTTCTGGCAACTTTCCTCATTATTCTCCCCCACTACTCTCTCTCTCTCTCTCTCCTGATTTCCCTCTCTCACGTCCAAGAAAAGGTAATTCTTCTACCTTTTTCTGAATTTTTTTCTCTCGATTTCTGCCATTTTCTTCCATTAGAAACCATGCTATCATGCCACCGCTCGTGAAATTTTCCTCAAACCCTCAAAGCAGCTGCCTACACAGACTCATGACCAGATCGCAGACCACCCACACATCCGACTTGAGAAATCGCTAATCTCCCACACCCTCTCAGAGCCAATCAGACTCCCAGGCTCCACGTGCCCTCAATTCAGGATCTCTTTCTCCGACTCCTTTTCGCTGATCCGTTTTCTGTTTCGGCCATGCCCACTTGATCCCGCCATTCCTCCGGCTTATTCTGCATCCTCCAAGAATCCATGAATCAGACGCTAATGGCGTTCAATCCCAGTGCTCGATCCTCCCAATTCCCGCCATTCTCAGAATTGCCGTTTTGCCGCATTTTAACCAAAACCGCTCATATTTCAACCGCAAAATCGGCCACAACCCAAATCCACTCCTGCCCGCTCCTTCTCCCATGGAAACATGGCCCAAACCCACAGATCAGACCCATCAACCCATTAGCCTTAGCACCAGCACTGCAGCTCTTCAAATGGCATAGTCCGTGCCCGTTTCTAATCCACCCCATAAACCTAGCCCGTTCTACGCAATCCTTCCCGCAAGCTCGCAACCCATCCAAATTTCATCATTTTCATGGCATCGCAGATCGAGGAAGAACATCGTCAGCAGGCGAATTCTCCCTTCGATTTTCTACCGCACTCGCTAGCGTCCCATTGCGTACAAATCGAGGAAGAACATCATCAGCATGCAAATTCTTCCTTCGATTTTTGGCATCGTACGCCTCACTTTAGCTGTTCTGTTTCACTGCAAATTGGGGAAGAACACCATCAGCAGGCGAATTCTTCCTTCGATTTTCAACGTCACACCCCTCGCTTTAGCTGTCCCATTTCCGCTGCGCCATAAATCGGGGAAGAACATCATTAACAGGAGAATTCTTCTTTCGATTTCTGGTGTCGCACCCCTCACTTTAGCCGTCCCATTTCTGTTGCATAGCAAATCAGGGAGGAATATCGTTATCAGGAGAATTCTTCCTTCAATTTTCGGCATCGTACCCCTCGTTTTAGCCATCCCGTTTCCACTGCACCGCAAATTGGGAAGAACATCGTCAGCAGGTGAATTCTTCTTTTGATTTTGGCGTCACACTCCTTACCTTACATTCTCAATTGCATATCTAACCTCGTTCCTTTGCCTACCGTTGCAGCGCGCCAAAAAATGCGTCAGAACATGTATAATTTGAGAATGTGAATATATATACATGCTTGTGTTTATTTGTAGGTTTAAAGATCTCGTTGTGCTCAACAGGGTGTGATAAGATGAAAAAATAGGCTGTGGTATCGCAAGACACCACTCGCTATGCTCAGCAAGGCATACCGAGTAAGCCACCACTTGTTAGATGTCGCTCCCCCTAGATGAAATGCTGCTGAAATTTTGTCTAATTTCTAGACTTAGAAAAAAAGGAGAATGAATATATATTGCATTGTATGTCCTCTTTCAGGTTTAAAGACCTCGTCGTCTGAGGTGCGTGAGATGAAAATCAGTGGTGTCACAAGACACCACTCCACGCCAGGTCGAGTAAGACAAAATACCCCCGATGCTGCCCCTACACGGGGATGATGCCGGGAGGCTGCCAAAATTGTGTCAAACCTTTTAACTAAAAAAAAAGAGAGGGGGAAAGTAGAATGATATGCGGCAGGTATAAAAGCAAAATAAAATAAAAAGAATGGTGAAAAGTACTTACAAAATTTATTGAAGTAGGATTGAAAGCCCACAAAAGTTCCTAACGCTCCCTTTCAAATACCCTAGCTCTAACATTTCAAGTAAATGGAATAAAATAGGCAACTCCCCTTTGCCTTATTTATAGAAATTGGAAGAAGTATAAAGAGGGGGAAAATCAAATTTAAACAAAAGAGGGGGAAAATCAAATTTAAACAGAAGAGGGGAAAATCAAATTTAAATAAAAGAGGGGGAAAATCAAATTTAAACAAAAGAGAAGGAAAATTAAATTTAAACAAAAGAGTGGGAAAATTAAATTTGAATAAAAGAGGAGGAAAATCAAATTTAAACAAAAGAGGGGGGAAAATCAAATTTGAAAAAAAGAGAGGGAAATCAAATTTGAACAAAAGAGGAGGAAATCAAATTTGAATAAAAGAGGGTGAAAATAAATTTGTCTGAAAGAACGGTAAAATGAGAACTACTTTTAAGAATAAATCATCTTCTTAAAATAATAAATTAAATTATCCTTTGAACACACAGCTCCAAAATACATTCTTCGCCACCGGATCTGTAACTCTTCGTACAAGTAGACAGAAGGCAATACTAAATCCAGTTCTATAAAAATCATAAATCTTTCTTCAATAAAAAAAATCAAGGAATTTCATCCTAATTATGATTTTCAAGATCAATAATTTCATTAATTAGATTAAATTAGCTAAGCTATAAACATCTGCATGTGCTCGGACATAGAGATTTCAAGTGCAAATTTTAATGTCTAAAAAGACTGCGTAGTGGAATAACAAAAATAAAAATACAAAATCAATCTCATAATTCAAACATAAAATTACCTAAAATTACTATACACCCGCATGGGCCCCGACACTATAATGTCAAAATTCAAGTGTCGAGAATTTTGCATGCTTGCTTCCCGCTTTAGTCTTAAGACGGTCCGAAGTTAACAAAACCTAAAACCTATAATAAGAGTTTCAAATCAAAATATCTCGAGAACTGATTCTATCAGATGATAGTAGATCTAATCCTCTATTAGCAGCTAAATAGAGTTGACAGGATCTAAAACTCTTAAACATATTCAAATTAATCAATTTTTCAAATCTAACTAACTCAAATTGAGTGTCAATCTAAAAATTGCTCCAATGAAATCTAATTATTAAAAACTTAAATCAAACTCAATCTATCAACCTTTCGCAACTATTTATTGTGGGCGACAAATTAAGAAAACTTTAGCTCACAAAAGAGCCAATGTCAAATCAAGTATTTTACTATATTCACTCTCAATCAATCTCGCACGATGACGACCCGCGGTCCTCATCTGGCTTGACCGAGGTTCCATAGATGAAGTACATTTACGAGTCATCCGACGGGTGGTTTGGCCAGTCCGACTCCATTATATTACGATCATGATCATAGCCCGTATGCTCCCCAATGGCTCTGTCCTTTGAGTTATGAATCATATGGTATACTTGATTGGACAAATAACCCTTTGTCAGCTAAGGTAGACTTAAGCTTATCTCCATAGACAAACACCACCCTAGGTCTAAAAGGATTTCTTGGACAACGTAACCCATGTGTTGCTGATAAGGATCCTTCTATCAGGTTGGGTCGACTACCTCCTCTGACTAAGTAGACTGGGGACCAAAACTGCCCAGGATGACAGAACCATGGGATCTAGATTGGGCACGTCATCATTCCCCCAACCATCCATTTTAAGCTATAATGATGAATTTCATATATCAAATTCTAAAACTCTATATGGTGCTACTACACGCATTCATCGATCTAAATGACTAGCCTTAATCAAAAGTTTTCTCTCACTTATTGGGAGGGGTAATTAACTATAGGGGCTTGAACCTATAGGAAATATGAAACCAGATCTAAAGTCCTTGCAAAATGAAGGTGGAATATCTTGGTGGTGTCTTATCTACTATTTCATCTGCCTTCTGAAAATTACACTGACATTTTAAACAATCTTTTCATCGACGAGGTCGGTGGTGAAATTTTCGGAGCCCACATGCATCACAGGCATCGTCGTAGATAATCAATTGCACTATTATCTTCTGTCCATATATGATTACATTTTGTTGTATCTATACCTATCTTATTGTATTCTGTCTCAGTAGGCATCGTCAGGAACTATTTTTTTGTTTTGGTTACCTTAATTTATAAATATTCATATCTTTTTTGTGCTGCTTTATTTATACAGCTTTAAGTATTTGGAAGAAGTTGTACATTGATGTATATTTTTTAGTGATGATATTTCTTTTGGTAGTAACAGTAAAGAGGTAGTTAGTTTGTGTTGTAAACTTAGTTTGAGTTGGCTTCTTATCCTTATTTGAAAATGGTTGTATTTCTATACTAACACATTCACTTCTCTTATATGAATGTAATCAATATGAATAATTATCTCCAAACAATAAGACTAATGCACTAACAACACTTGTTTATATGTCATGACTCTTAAAAGTTGTTAATTGCACTTCATTAAGAGTGTTTGTTTAGCGTGAGTTATTTATGCATTTCATTATTGTCAATTTCGCAAAATTTGCTATGCATCGGGCCCTAATCACAAATTTCAACCAACATGATAGTTGTAGAAAATTTTCTTATAATTCCAACAATATAAAGTTCGTATTCCAATCAGATGACTCTAATACGCGAAAATAATGATTGTTGTTCAACTTTCAGCCTCCGCTACGCGATTTGCAAAATCTATGTATCGTTGCAATCAGAATTTTGACCAACATGATAGTTGTAAAAAATTTCCTTATGATTCAAACGATATGAAGTTTGCTCATTCCGAGACTATATAACTCCGATATGCATAAAATACAATTGCTGCTTCGAACTTTCAGCTCTGTGCCGTAGTTTTTGCGGGCATTCGCAAAATCTGCTGAGTATCGGTCCGCAGTCATAAATTTTTACCAACATGAAAGTTGTAGAAATTTTTTTTATGATTCTAAAGATACAAAGTTTGCTCGACATTAATCATGCCTCCATACGCAAAAATCTGAGTTGGTCCGAATTTTCTGCTAGGCACCACAGTTTTTCGTGCATTCATAAAATCTGCTGCATATCGGGCCGTAATCGTAAATTGTGACCTACATAAAAGTTGTAGAAAATTTTATTATGATTCCAACCATACAAAGTTTACTCAATTCCAACAGATGACTGATATGAGCAAAACATGCTCAAATTTCAACAGACCACGCTTTTGACATTCGCAAAAATCTTCGATCCGCAATCGTAAATTCCGATCAACATGAAAGTTGTAGAAATTTTTTTTTGATTCCAATGATACCAAGTTTTCTCTATTCTGACACCGTCTGACTCCGATACACGGAAAATATGAAAATTGCCCCCATATTTTTTTTTTTTTTAAAAAATTAAATTATAGCCAGTCGTCCATTGTACTGAAGATAATTAATTTTTGTTTGTAAGATAATAAGAATGAAAGATAGTCATACTAAAGAAGATGATGTAAAACACTAATTGATCATTCCCCTAACTCGAACTAAAGCATCTTTATAAATCTACGTGGCTGTCTCAATTCTTTTTACTACAGAAAAAAACCAAACTTTATGTTAGATTTTTTTAGCTTATTGTGCAGAAACAAATAATAAAATGAATGTATAATTGTGGATATAAAGACCACATTAATAAATATAATTATAATATTTTGGTGTGAATTAATTAGTAATTTTTTATGTGTGAATAACTAAAAAAATTCTTTACATAAAAGCATGGCATGTTATCTTTTCAACAAATGCTAACTTTGGTTCATTTTGCATCACCTATGATGTAAATCTTTGCTTTCATAATCAACAAGTCTTCCTCCAAAATATAAATTCTACTTTTCAAAATCAACATTAACAAATTGACTCATAGAAAATAAATCCACTCAGCTAAATCAACTTAAAAGTTAGCAACTCATGACTATTAATTAGACTCCTTAAAAGTTATGGCATAAATCCCTTTAGCTTTAGAAATTGGTTCTGATAGGTTGATCAGGAATGGTAGAACTATGAAGTCTTGAACAACTTGGCAACCCATATCCATCATCTCATCTCTAATGACAATTCTCACTCAAAGACGTTTGCTTAACTCTAGTCTCCCAATCATGGTTGCCCAATCATCATCATTTTACTATAATAGCACGATTATAGTTGTCTGACCATCACTTGATCATAGTACTCAATTACAATCGCTCAACCTCCATCTCTTAGCTACGATCACTGTTTTTTCACATAAAATTATTAATTTTACAACTCTTCTCTTAACTTGTATGTAATGCTAGATTTTTCATATAAAACTAAAATATTAAACACATCCTGTTTACCACCTTAAATGTTCTAACACACAACAAATTTAAATTTATTAAATTTTAAAAGTGTAAATTTTAAAAAATATTAGGCACACATATTAAATCATAGTTAACTATTTAACTTTATATTTTAAGGATTTATAATTTTAATGATTGTAAAATTAATGTAAAATCTAAGAAGGAATTGAAATCAAATTTGCAAGATGAATAGATTCATCAATATTAATTAATGTTTAAATTAGCTTTAATAATATTTAACTTAGATGATTAAATAATAATTATAATTTATTTAGTTGCTCTAACATTACTTTAAAAATTAATAAAACTGATAAGTAATCATAATTAATTAGGTTCTAATTGATACTAATATGTATGAAAGGAGTGCTTTGTGATGCTGATTGTGAAATTGTATTCCTAATATATAAGATTTAATTAGCTTGTGTGAAGTTCACTTTTACGAGATTAAATGAAATTAAAATTATAAAATTTGAGCTAATTTCAAAAAAATTTAATAGAGAATGGCGTTAATGTTAATTTTAATTTCACCAAATGAAATTGAGAATTAAATTTTTTTTTAAAGGCGAATTTTCTAACTTCAACAAATGAGATCTTAAGTGAGATACAAAATAAATATTTATTTTTAGAAATATGCATTTTACTACCATAGTATATTTAACAGAATTTTAAAGCGTGTGCATAAATATACGCAGAAATGGCCATTCAAATAACTGAAAAATAAAAATATATAATAATATAATTTGCATCTATTTATTCCAATCCAAGTACATGAAAACTAAAAACATATGCAATCTTCTTTTATTTAACCGCCAAATACAAAGAACAAATAGTTCCTTGATAATAAATAAATTATAGACACATGGATGAAGAAAACCTAGATAATATATAATAATTTGTAATATAATTATTAAAGCGAATCGTCCATAATTCTCCAGTTGCGATCAATAGCGATCGTAGAGCATTAAGCATATTTGGGAATAAAAACTCTCGTTCCTCTCCTCGCCTTCGCCGCCGTCATTCTGAATCCAAGCACTCTGTTATACCATTGACACACGAACTTCTTCCAATTCCCTCTCCCAAAGTACCTTAGTCGTTGCTTCACTCCAATATCAAACGATCTACACCAGTTCTCACCAAATAATACATTTGGTAGTGGTAAAAAAAGTAGTTTCCTTCCATTAATGGTGAACAGAGGAGCTATGTTTTTCCTTTTTTGTTCTTCATCCTCTTCATCCGAGATGACGAGCATGATCTGCTTTTCGATCTCCGTGTAGAAATTGTTGGGGGCTTCTTCATTGTATTTGGTACCCATGTTAGAGAGCGGAGAGGGTGAAGGCAAGGAGAACAGAACAGGGGAGGATGAATTATTGTTGAGGAAGAATGAAGAAGGTGGATTGATTTATATATCTGAGAGATATCGAAAGGGTAAGAAGAGGTGGGATGTGTCTGTAATGACCAGTTAAATGTATGAGGAGAGCAGTGAGAATTTATAGAGGACGATGAGATGAACATACGTGGATGGAGAGCTTCAATTTCGAGTTTCTTTAATGGAGGGATAGATGGATTGAGAGGACGAATATTCATATGTCCGAACGCAGAGCACTTTTATTTAAAATTTATTATACATTGGTCTCTTGGACTATCTAATTATATCAATATTTTGTTATTAAATTTTTTGGGATAATTTTTAAAAAGGAGTATTTAATTAATAAAATTTAGCAAAGGAGCTTTTTTTTTTTTTAATTTAAAAGGAGCAAAAACGTGAATATTAGTAACGTTTTCGGAAAACGTGATTACTATTCACGTTTTCTAATTTTTCTATTTCTTTTAACAATTTTTAATAATAATATTTGATTGAATTTTAAATATATTAAATCAACATATTTAAAATATATAAATAAGGTAAGATTATTATTTATCATTTTTAATTTTATGAAAAAATATATAAGAATATTAATTTTAAATAGTAAGTTTAAAATAATTTGAAATAGATAATTCAAAATTAACTTATGATATTTTTTTGAATCTTAAAATAATTACTTAAGAAAATTTTATATTGATAAATAGTACTATAATTATAATAATTTATATTTTATTTATAAATATGATTAATTTTATTAATCGCAAAACTAATTTTAACTTAGGAAATTTTAATAATTTTAAAAAAATCTTATTAATTTATATTATTTGGTGTTTTCATTATATAATATATATTTTTGTTTTAAAATTTAAATTTCTAATGAATCAATGGAATTTATTTATTAAAATTTTTTAAAATATTTTATGTACACTTTTTTTTAAAAAAAAATTTAAACTTCTCTGCTATATTTTAACAAATTAATAAAAATATACATTTTACTTTTTATTTTATTTAATAAGTTATTATTATATATATATTAATTATATAAATTTACTTATTATGTATATAATACAAATAATTAAATTAACTTATTAATAAGTAAAATTATATAATATGTATATCAAACAATAACTTATTAAATAAATTTATTAATAAAATGTATATATTTTTTATTTTTTTAGTTTATTGAAAATACGAGAGATAATTTTAAATTTTCTAACTTAAAATAAAATATTGAAAAATTAAATTAAATTATTTAAAAAATTTTACTAATTCATTAGAGATTAAAAATTTGAAACAAAAAATACATTACATATGAAAACACTATTTATAATAAATTAATAAGATTTCTTTAAAATTTATAAGAATGTCTAAGTTAAAATTAGTTTTTGTAATTAATATTAACTAAAACATTGATTAATATATTTATAATATTATTTCTCAAAATAAAACTATTTTAACAATTATTTTAATATTCAGAAAATGTCATAAATTATTTTAAATTATCTATTTCAAATTATCTTTAATTTACTATTTAATTTTAATTTTATTCTATAGATTTTTTTATAAAATTTAAAAAATAGATCGAAATCACATAATTTGCTAATTAAATACATTTAATTATTTATTATTATTTTACATATTTAAACATTCAATAAAATATTATTATTCAAAAGTTAAAAAATAGAAAATTAGAAAACATGAATAGTAAACAGATTTTCCGAAAACATGATTACTATTCACGTTTTCAGAATTTTTATTTATTTATTTTTATTTTTTATTTATTTGAAAACGTGGATGCAATTTACGTTATTGCTCCTTTTTAAATTTCTTTTTTAGAATACTCCTTTTGCTAAATTTTATTAATTTTATGCTCCTTTTTAAAAATTATCCTTTATTGTAAAATTCAACATTAATTAGCAGAGTATTAATAGTATAAAATTGCCATCAGTCTTTCATATCATGTAGGAATGTTTAAAATATTCTTGTTTTTTTTTTTGAAAATTTTGAGGGCAGAAGCCCAATTTAATTCCAAAAGTAATATAAAGTTACAATTACATAATTGACATCAGACCATTTGACTCTAAAACACCTATACCAAAAACATCATTCGGCTGAATGAGTATAAAGATAAGAAAAAAACTATTCCACCAACCCAAAAAACGAATAAACCAAAAGACAACAAAGCTACAGCATTAGCCTGAAAGGACTCAGATCAACCAAAGAGTGTAAGATTGCTTATCTGATAAGGAAATCAGCAAAAGAGGATCCTGCGGTTCGCATTCCTTCCAGTTGACTTCGAATAGAAGCATTATCCGATTGCATAACTTCTGAAGGCCTTCCAAACAGAACCGCAAAAAAAAGATCATCATAGTCCTTTTCCTTCAAAAAAAACCACTTAATTCTCGAAAATATGGGGGGAAGAACCGAGGGGGGAGCAGATGTCCTGCCAATATTTGATACGCATGCCATAACAACCCAGATTTTGAATATCCACCCAGCAGAATGTGGAGCTTGCCTACGATTCACAAAACAAAACAACGCACCTCCAAAAGCGACAAAGGAATTTATCACCTTAAGTAGCAATTTTCCTCCAATTAGATAAGATTCGTAACACATGTTCAGGCCAAGAATCCTTCACCTTCCATCTAATCACTTTATAAGCAATCCTTTCCTTAATCATCGATTAAAAGCGATTTTGTAGAAGCAATATGAGACATAATTCTTTTGTTTCTTTCTCGCCAAACACAGTAAACAATCGCAGCAGTAGAAAGGTAATGTATTCTTCTAACTATCTTATGCACATGAGATTCCAT
Source organism: Cymbidium sinense (assembly GCA_021442155.1). NCBI lineage: Eukaryota > Viridiplantae > Streptophyta > Magnoliopsida > Asparagales > Orchidaceae > Cymbidium > Cymbidium sinense. The sequence goes on from CM038223.1 coordinate 151,473,196, forward strand.
ACTATTTAAGACTTGTTTCAAGGTAGATTGCATTAAAAAGAAGTTACCATATGGCAAAATACTCCTAATCAAATGCATTGAGAATGGGCATTCAAAGAAGAGGTGAGCATGTGATGATATCCCCAAAACAAAACAAAGAATCAATTTACTCTCTTTGCAAGAATATCGGTTGTTTTTAACCCGCCAAGGTAAGCCATCCAACAATATAAAGATAAGTTAATAGCCCCACCTTTGAACCAAATGCAGTTATACCAATTGATAGAAGGTAAATACTCAAAAAGAACCTTTTTAAAATCTCTAGATGAAGGGGCTCTGAATCCCATGTAATCCATTCTCTCCTTAGCTATAGAGTGGATTTGATATCCAAAAAGGGTGTTCTATTTCAAACCAATTTGGTATATTCCATCTGCCATCCAACATGAAAACCTGTAGCTTGGCATTGTTAGAATATAACAGCAAGTTAATATCATAGGAGCTTAAAGATTCAGCCATACAATTCCTTTCGCACCAAGGATCAAACAATAAGGAAAATTTATTTCCATTCCCTATGTGATAGGATATGTTTTCAGAATAACGCTTAGCATATAGTTTTAGATCCTTCCACATGGGTGATATATACCGAATCGATTGCTTCCAAATTGATCCATATTTTTGATTACACCATTTAGCAAATAGTGAATCATGAGTAAGAGTTTTCCACAATGTTTTGATCTTGCATAAATCATTAAGAGAGAAAGATGAAAGCACTCCTATTCCTCCTTTTTCCTTTGGTCTAGCAGTTTTCTCCCAAGATATTGTGGATAATTTATTTGCTACTCCATTGTGGTAAAAAAAATTGGCTGTAAGAGAGGAAATGCGCTTTAATACTCCTTTGGGGATTATCATAGATCTGAACCAGTATGAAATGAGGTTGTTAACCGAGAATTTAATTAATTGCAGCCTGCCTCCCAATGATAAGAATTTACATTTCCATCCTGCAAACCAATTTTGGATCTTTTCAATGAGACTTGAGAAGTTTATCAACTTAGGAGTCCGCCCTTATCCCTAGGAAGAGTAGTTTTATTCTAGGATATGAGATGGATCTTCTGTTGTTCGCCTATGCAGTACAAAAATTTAGCACGGAAAGAAGAAAACTTTTTAATAACACATTTTAGAACCACCACAGATCTGAATCAGAAAGAAAGAAAGCTATTCACAATAGATTGAAGTAATTGAAATCCGCCCCCAAAAGAAAAGAATTTTGACTTTTAGCCAGCTAACCAAGTGAACAATCTATCGAAGAGAGAATTGAAATGAATCAACTTGAGTGAGCCAGCAATAAGAGGAAGACCCAAGTATTTAAGTGGGAAATTTTCTTGAGTCATATTTAAAATATTACAGAAGTGTTCATTAGTGTTAGAAGCTTTTGAAAAGCAAATGATCGACTTTTCAGCATTAACAATCAAACCCATTGTAGTTTGAAGCATATCTAAACTGCCTTTGAGAGATACTGTAGTCTGGATATCCACATTCCCAACAGCTAAAAGATTATTTGCAAAAAGAAGGTTAGAAATTAGAGAGTTACCTGCATAGAGTGGAATGTAACGTCTGAGATTCAATTCTTTATCTAGCAAACAGGAAAAGGGGTCCATAGTTAGGGTGAATAAGAAGGGAGTGAGAGGGCAGCCTTTGCTAAGGCCGTTCGATGAGGTGAAGAATCCCCTTATCTCACCATTAAGGACTATAGAGAATGAGATGTCAGTGAAACAGACAGAGATCCAACCTATAAATTTTGAAGTAACACCTTTTTGTTGAAGCCTGAGAAGAATTGAATTTCTGTTAATAGTCTCAAAAGCCTTCCTTAAGTCAAATTTTGTGATAAAGCTCTCGTGTTTCTTAGAGAAATCCCAACAAATTTCATACGCCAAGGCTATATTATCAGAAATATCCCTCTTTAGAATAAAAGCAGATTGGGCCAAATGTATTATTGAAGGAAGAACCTTTTTTAGTCTATTCGTCAAAACCTTTGCAAGCACTTTATAAAAAGTATTATAGAGAGAAGTAGGCCTAAAATCAACTAAAGATCTTGTGTGCTTGGTCTTAGGGATGAGGGTAATGAGGCTGTGTTTGAACATACTAGAAAGTTTGTTACATTTAAAGAAGTGATTTGTTGTCGGTAGAAACTGTTTGCTAATGAAATCCCAATAGTGAGAATAAAATTTGGACTTAAACCCATCGTGCCCGTGATTTGTCTTCATTAATTTCTTGGAGGGAATGGATTTCATTTGAGCTCACCTCAATAGCTAGATCTGAAGATAGATCTGAGGAGAGAATATTATCACTGGGACTTCATGTATGCTAAAGTGGAGTCCATATTGAAGAGAGCCGAGTAAAAATTATAGATTTTTTGAGGCAATATCAATAGGATTAGGGATCAAGCCCTCGCTAGAATGAAGTTCTCTAATAAGATTGATATTCTTTCTCTCCTTAATGGAAGTGTACAAGAATTTGAGATGGTCATGAGAGTTTGTGAGCCAATGGACTTTAGCTCTTAGCCTGTGAGAGCTTCCTTGTTTGATAAGTCTTGATATCTTTCTTTGATATCAAGGACATCTCTTAAAAGAAAGGGATTTTGAGTATCCTTCTCAAGAGAAAGGAGGGCTTTCTCTTAGTGCTTTTGGTGGATTTGATAAGGTTCAAGGGATGAGGAGTCGATTTTTGCTTTTAAAGCATCTCTAGTGAGTTTAAGTTTTCTAGAGAAAACATAAAGAGGATCTCTTGGGACGAAAGTATTCCAAGACTTTTGGACCTCTGTAGAGAAAGTAGGGATAATAGTCTAGTAGTTGTGAAACATAAATCTGTGGGTCTAGGAGAAGTTATGCTAGAGAATAAGAGATGATTGGTGAGTGATCGGAGGCGAGAGGGGCAGTAACTTTACAGTAGGATGATAGAAAATGGTCCAATCACCTTAGGTTGCACAACACTCTATCAATCCTAGTTTGAATATAATTAATCAATTAATGATTGTACCAGGTAAAAAACAAACTAGAGCTGGGCAAATCCATAAGTTCACAATCTTGAACATAGTCCCTAAAGTCAGAGAGCCTGCTGGGTATCAAGGGTTTACCTCCATATTTTTATTTGTTATAGAGAACACAATTAAAATCTCCCATAAGGATCCAAGGCGCATCCATAAAGCTATAAATGCTAATTAAGTAAATCATCTTAGAATTTTGAGATGCACTTAATCATAAAAAGCATTTCTTTTTTGATAATGGAATACTTTTGCTGAGTAGGATTCCATTTACCGAAACAAAGAAAACTAATTCTTCTTTAGAATTCTTTCACTTCTTTAGGATACCTCCATCGCCCTTATCAGAGGCATCTATTTCAACAATTTTAAAACTAGTTAGGTCTGCATGATTAAGACAGGGAAGGTTTTGAACCCTTTCTTTAATTTTGTGTACTGCGATGGTATGAGTATCAGACCATGGTGGGGGATTCTTTTTTAATCTGTCAAAGAGTGGGGCTGCATCTTTGGCAAGATTTTGATAGAAATCAGCCACAAAATTGAGAGCTCCTAAGAACCACTGTAGCTAGTTTTTATCTAAAATGATATCAAGAAATTTGTTAGCAAATTCAATCCTCAGGTACGTCCTTTTGCTCTTGGGTGAGCGTATACAGACCTGTCATATTTATTATATTTTTATAATAATCTATCTGTTGACAGGACTTGCAATAGTTAGATTTATTAGATTTATCAGAATCTGATGAGGATGAAGGTGAAATATGTTCTTTTCATCTTGATTCTATTTAATCGAGGATGTAAGTAGAATTTTCATCAGGGTTTGTTTTAACCCTTCGTCAATCTGAAGTTCATTTAACTTCTTCTTCACGGTGCATTTGTTTGTGTAATGACCTGCATGGCCACCTTTGTAACATTTTATTTCTCTTATCTCTTTGGTTTTAGAACCAGAGGGACGAGAGTGCTTGTGTTTGTGCGTGAATTTGCCACATTTCTTATGACGTGATTTTTCATGCTTAAGAAAAATAGTCTTTCGTGTTTTTCTTTTCTGTTAGGAAGATAAAGGACGTACCTGAGGATCACAATTGAATTGATCGCAGAATTCACCAAGCTATTTTTGCTCAAGTAGACGCTCTCTTTTTATTTGATCTTTTAATTTAAGATCAGAGCAGATTGCTAAACCCATTTTAATGCCTACAAAAATAAGGTTTCCATATGTAAGAGTTTCATATGGGATGGTTCCATCCTAAAGACGAAGGGAAACCTTAACCTTTTCAAGAAATAGATTAGGAAGGCCTTCAATAAATTTTTGCTTCCAGTGAAGGCTATTGACATCATAAAGTGTCATGATGCGTGCTAGAAATATATCCTTGTACCATCAAAAATGAGTTAAGGATGGACATCTTAATTTTTGGAGTAAGGAGTGAGTTTTTTCTCCTTGATCTCCAATGGATCCAGCAAAATGATCTATAATTATTTGAAGAAGATTATAGATCGAATTTTCATTAGGTTTTTGCTGTTCTTTTGGAAGATCCTTAGTACTTAAGTCAATTTCGCTAAGGAGGTCTTCTCTTTGAGGAATAGTGAGAAAATTATCCCGCTATCCTTTCAAAGTTCCAGAGAATTCTGAAATGATGGCTCGAGCGATAATATGTGGTTTTATTTGATGTCTAGATTGAACAGCAGTAGCAAACATATGCATTCGATGAAGGGTATGAATGATTTGATGTTCAAAAAGTCCATCAATATTCCATTCATATAAAGAATCTCCATCATAGGAATTTCACAAATGAGTATCTTCCTCAAATAATAAATCGAGGAGTGGGTTTTATAATAATGTTTTTCCAAATTTTTCTTTGGATAAGAAAGTTTTGGATATCAAGAGGAGGATGAGGATCTTGTAATTCTTGAAAAAAGTTTTGAACTTTTCAATATTACTTAATTGACGACGTTTGGTTGAGGATTCATTTGAATCTTTATCCAATTGACTGATATCTTCAATAGCTCCTACATACTTTTCACTTAAATTTAGAATCAAATTCTAAATGTCTTCAGAAGAGGGTCCTAACTTAAGAGCCAATTTAGGAGGTGGTTGGATAAAAGATTTTACAATTGGGTTTATACTAGTAGAAGCTTTTTCTGAAGCTTTGCTAGTTTCGGGGCTAGAAACCTTTTGTTTAAGCATCTGATCAATTTTAGACTCTAGGCTAAAATGATGATCAGTGATTGTTTGAAGTATACTATTACTATAATTAAGTTATTTAATTACAGTAATAAATTCTTTTAAAATTTGTGGATCGAAACTTATTTTTTCGAAGGCTACTAATTCTAAAGGTTTATCATCTACCATTTTTACAACTGATGGAGGATAAGATGCTTCAATTATTTTTCCTTACTCTGTTTGCCATTTTTTGGTAGTTAAAATAGCAACTTGAGCAGATTGAGCATAGTAACTGCAAAATCATGCTACGAAAGTAATAGTTGCTTTGGCTAATAACGAAACCTCATATTATTGCCCAAGCCATCATTTCAGGATTCTCTGGAACTCTGAAAGGATGGTGGGATAATTTTCTCACTGTTCCTCAAAGGGAAGACCTCCTTAGCAAAATTGACTTAAGTACTAAGGATCTTCCAAAAGAACAGCAAAAACTTAATGAAAATTCGATCTATAATCTTCTTCAAATAATTATAGATCATTTTGTTGGATCCATTGGAGATCAAGGAGAAAAAACTCGCTCCTTACTCCAAAAATTAAGATGTCCTTCCTTAACCCATTTTCGATGGTACAAGGATATATATTTTGAGAAAATGAGAGAAATAAATAGTCAAGCCAAAGAAACTATTCCTTTCATAGCATGGTTTTGTAGTGCTTAGGGTTTCTATCCCTTCTGAAACCTCAGAGAAGTCTAGATCGAATGGTTCACACCTCAAACCATCTGCCGAGGCCTTCACCCAAAATACAAATCATATCTAAAATTAGAAGTATTTAAGAAAAACATAAAAGTTCATCATCTTTAATTCGCCTTCTTTAGCGAGCTAAAACCTAATTAAAGAAACTAAAATTAGAAGTCCAAAGAAATTAAAGTCGAGCAAGAGCAAATGAATGGTCATCTAATGAATCTTGAAATTAATCAAGATCAATTCATTTGAAAATATAGAAGCCGATTCTAATCAAGAACAAGGTTTCTTACAAAATATTCAAAAGACATTATACCAGAAATGGTATATTTCCATTAAATTAATTATAAATAAAGAATTTAGTTTACAAAATTTAACTACTCTAGTTGATAGCGGAGCAGATTTAAATTGTATACAAGAAGGAATAATTCCTTCTAAATATTTTGAAAAGTAAGTTCAAGGCAACTATGAATCTTTACAAATTAAGTATAAATTATCACCGTGGTCGTGTGTCAAGATGATATTTGTATTCAAATATCTTTTCTTTTAGTCAAAATTTGACACAACACATTATTTTGGGAACCTTTTCTTCTTAAAATAATCTATCACTAGAATTGATGATATCGAATTGCTTTTCTTTGGGATAAAGAAATCACATTCCATTTTATCACCAATCCTAAAAAAATTTTCATAAATAAAATGAATAGGCTTAATAATAAGTCTATGCATACAAATTATTTACAAGAAGAAATTACTAGTTTAACTATTAAACAACAAATTTCTTCCCCAAAATTAAAAGCAAATTTCCACCAAGAATTCCAAAAGGAAGTCTGTGGTGATAACCCAATTACTTTCTGGGAAAGAAAGACTCATGTAATGGATCTCTCATACATTGATAATTTCAATAAACAAGACATTCCACTATAGCTCATCCTTGTCAGATGAACGTGCACTACCTTGCTTTATGCAAAGAAGAGATTGTTAATTTATTAAAGAAAGGAATAATTCAGCAATCCTACTCCCCTTGGAGCTGTACCGCATTCTATGTTATGAATTGAGAAAAGAGAGAGATCGACTTGTAATTAATTACAAGTGAAAACAAAGTTTTAAAATGGATCGATATCCAATTCCTAATAAAAGGGATTTATTAAATAGATTGCATAATGCAAAAATATTTTCCAAATTTGATTTAAAATCGATATTGGCATCAGATAAAAGAATCGGATCGCTATAAAATAGCATTTACGGTGCCCTTCAGACATTACGAATGGAACGTAATGCCCTTTAACGTTGGGACCATCCCATATGAAACCCTAACATATGGAAACCTTTTTTTTGCATATATTAAAACTGGTCTGCAATCTGCTCCGATCTTAAATTAAAAGATAAAATGAAAAGAGAACGTCTACTTGAGCGCAAACATCTTGGCAAATTTTGTGAGCAATTCAACTGTGACCCTCAAGTACATCTTTTATCTTGTAAACACAAGGGAAAAGCATGAAAGACTATTTTTCCTAAACGTGAAAAATCACATCATAAAAAATGTGAGAAATTCACGCACAAACACAAGCACTCTCGTCCCTCTGGTTCTAAAACCAAAGAGACAAGAGAAATAAAATGTTACAAATGTGGCCATACAGGTCATTACACAAAGAGATGGACCGTCAAGAAGAAGTTAAATGAACTTCTGATTGATGAAGGGTTAAACCAAACCGTGATGAAAATTTTGCTTACATCCTCTGATTCTGAAAGAGAATCAGAAGAAGAAGAAGAACATATTTCATCTTCATCCTCATCGATTCTCGACAATCGATAAATCTAATCGGTAACTGCCAAGATAGATTATTATAAAAATATAATAAATATGACATCAGAGGCGCACCCACGAGCAAAAGGACCAATTAATTAAACTTTTAGCACAAGTTGAAGGTGATTCAACTCGTGATAAAAGGAATTTATTAAATAGATTGCATAATGCAAAAATATTTTCCAAATTTGATTTAAAATCAAGATATTGGCATCATAAAAGAATCGACGCTATAAAACAAAGATTTACTGTTCTGACATTACAATGGAACGTAATGCCCTTTGGTTTAAAAAATGAACCTTCTGAATTTCTGCATATCATGAATAATATATTTAAAGATTATTTTGAACATATTTTAGTCTATATTGATGATGTTCTTGTGTTCTCAAATACTATTGATGAACATTTCAACCATATAAAATATTTAAATGGTTAATTTTAAAAGATAAGTTATTTTGAGCAAAAAATCAAATTATTTCAAATCAAAATAAGATTTTAGGCCATAATATATCCAATGCTTCTATTATACCAATTAATAGAAGTATTTAATTTGCTAACAAATTTCTTGATATCAACCAGCTACAGCGGTTCTTAGGAGCTCTCAATTACGTAACTGATTTCTATCAAAATCTTGCCAAAGATGCAGCCCCACTCTTGACATTAAAAGAATCTCTCACCATAGTCCGATACTCATACATGGCAAGAAATTAAAGAAAGGGTTCAAAACCTTCCCTTTCTTAATCTTAGACCTACTAGTTTCAAAATTGTTGAAACTGATGCCTCTGATAAGGGCTATGGAGGTATCGTAAAGCAGTGAAAGAATTCTAAAGAAGAATTAGTCTGTTTTATTTCTAGTAAATGGAATCCTACTCAGCAAAAGTATTCCATTATCAAAAAAGAAATGCTTTCCGTGATTAAGTGCATCTCAAAATTCCAAGATGATTTACTTAATCGATGTTCTCCTTCTTATCGATGTTTCCTCACCAAATACATTGAACAAGATGCCAAAAATTTAGTTTCAAAACAAATTTTGCATCGCAATCGCATTTCTTTATTCAATTTCACATCAATTCATTAAAGGTAATGAAAATTCTCTTCCTGATTTTTTGACCCGAGAATTCTTGCAGGGATGATCAGGGGTGGATCACCCGCATGGAAGAATGACCACTCCTAACCAAGGAAGTCTTTCTTTTCATGGAGGTCATGGCCATGGCCGCTCTAATGGCAAAGATCTCAATTCAATAATTGACATGATCGATTTAAAGACATATCTTTATGGTACTTCCTCTTCAACTACGGTTGAAAAGGGTGAACCTCTAAAAGCCGCAACACCATCCCTAAAAGATGTCACGACAAGAACCTATTTATTTCTCTAAATAAATAAAATAGAATATTATTGAAATTAATCCCTCTGATTATTCAATAAATAATTCGTGGGCCTTATTTGAAAGATATTTGGAAAACAATCCTTTCCCATTTTAATCTAATCTCTCAAGAGAAAATTATGAAAAAATCTTAATACAATTAAAGTGTAATGAGATTAATCATGTTCATGATCAGACGAACCATACAATTTTGTATAGCAAATGCATTATACAAAAGATCTTTCATCAAAGCGAATGGGGTCTAACTCCATTCCAAGAGAAAAATGTATTCTTATCCTCTACTAATTTAAAGTACAAAATTGGCATAAATTATTGGTGCTATGTGCAAGCAATGATGAAGGCCTTCTTTCTTCTCAATGACAAATGAAGGCATTCATGGATGTTCATAATGAACAAGGATATTATCAACAAAGAACTTCCAGCATGGTTCTTCAGATGGTGGAACTATTTTGGAGCAGAATTAAATATTCTTCCAGATCCAATCAAAGAAGTCTTTAATGACTAGATGAAAGCTTCCCCAAAATGAGGGCTATTAATCCCAGAAAAATGATTCAAGGACAAAATCTTGCTAATTTCTTCACGGACTGCCAAATCCCATAGATTTGGAGCTAGAATGTTATACTTGGAAAGGACCCCTTCAATCAGTTGGTCCTTCAAAGATAATTTTTACTAAAATGATAGAATTTAATCAACATTGAGGATAAGCTTAAGCAAATTAAAGCCATTATTAAAGCTTATTCTGAATTAACGATCCCTCAAAAAACTATGGATATTGAGCTATCAGTAGACGAGGTACTACAAAGTATCAAAAGACATTATCCTCATGAGATCGAGATTCAACATAAGGAATGTCTCAAAGAAATCTGCGACAATCAACTTGCCAAGGTGTTTAATCACCCTAACTATATCTGCGATAGTGGCGAGTCTTCTAACGGCGTCGACGTGAAATCCACCTGAGAAAATTAAATTCATAAAGCAGACCCACCAGAAGAAATAATTGCTACTTTCCAAAAGTAGCTGCTTATCTTCACCAGCAAGGAACCTACTTTATATAATGTGGGTCCCATCAAAAGAAATAATTGCTACTTTCCAAAAGTAGCCATCTTATATTATTCTATACCTTTGCTTAGCCTCTAAGCAAAGTATATTTTTTATTTAATAATAGTATTTTGTTTTAAAGAAAGTTTCTTATTTAATATATCTGTTTAACTTCTAAGCAACATTTCTCTTTTGTTTAATAATTGTATCTTTGCTTCTAAGTAAAGTCTCTCCTGTGCCTCCACCTCTATATAAGAGGCTATATGTGTATTATGTGTGCTCAGTGCTCAATTTTCCTTCTCCTCTTCTCTTCTATTCTCCTCTTGTACTCTCCTCAGTTCTTCCTACTTCCTGCCTACTGCCATCATGTAAGTTATTTTTAAGTTTTAATAAATAAGTATTTTATATTTCCTGGTTTAAGTCTGGTATCAGAGCCATCATGGGGTAAATCCTTGGGGAGGGGAAGGATGTTAGAGATTTTTTGTTACATATCACCATGCTTTGATGAACTAGTACCTTGTTCATTCCTCCCATGGCTTCATCCCGACTTCATCGCAAATGGCCATCCCTGTTGCATGATGCTTGATAGGGTTATAAGTCCTATTCTTGTTGACTGTCTGAGGTAATTCTCTGGTAGAGGTTTATATTCCCGTCTTCATCGCAAATAGCCGTAAATTCCTGTTGCATGATGCTTAATAGGGTGATAAGTCCTATTTATTATTGACTGTCTAGGATAATTCTCTGGTAGAGGTTTATATTCCCGTCTTCATTGCAAATGGCTGTAAATCCCTATTACGTGAGGCTTGAAACGGTTATAAGTCCTATTTTTGTTGACTGTCTGGGTAATGGAGGTTTATACTTAGTTTGTTTTTTCTTTATGTAGTAATTTGTTTCAAATTCTCCCGGCATCATCTTCCTCTCTCCCTTTATCCCCTTTTGGTTATATGGTTTCTACTTCTTCTGAAGTAACTTCTAATCTAACAATTAGGAGAAATAATAATTTAATCAAGAACTCTGAAATGGCAGAGTTCACCTTGAATGAAGAAGACCTAAATAGATGGTTCTCCAAAGATTGATAAAACTATCATTTATCAATTTGGAACTTTGATTTTAAGGAAGATCTTCTGAAATCAGAACAAACCATTATTGTAGATCAAATGAATAAAACCATTTATCTACTAACATTTTAAGATCTGCGTAAATATATGCAAGATTTTAAATATATTCATATAGGGATGATACAGATAGCATTCAAACCATTAACCCTTGAAGGTCTAAATGCTTCTATTTTAGCAAGCCTAAGAGATGGCAGATGCCTTCACTGGGCTCAATCCCTAATGAGTGTTGTAGAGACTAGCCTATATCATGGGCCAATTTATTTCAACACCTTACCCAATCTAAGTTTATCTCTTTCTGATATAAATCTTTTTGAAGCTCTAAAATTACATTTACAGCTTTATGGTTATGATTACCTTCCAGGTTCTGAAACTATTGCTTTAATTTTCAGAATTCATTTTTGAGTTTTAAATACTCTAAATCCTAGAGTTCGGAAAGCTGTTCAACCAGCCGAATGAACTACTCTGATCGAAACAAATCTATTAGCATCCCATATTGCTACTAACAAAGTGATTAAATAGAATGAGGTGATATTTCCTGACTCATGGACTATACCATCTACAGTCGCACCAAGACCTTCCATTAATAAAGATATAGATCAGATAATTCAAACAGCTGATGGCGATGTTGAAGTCAGATTCAACCCTCGTCGATCCATCACACTTCCTAGGGTTTCTATCCTTTTTGAAACCTCGAGAAGTCTAGGATGGTTCACACACTCAACCATCACGATTCGCCTAAATAAAAAATCATATCTATCATCCAGTGAGAGAAAATCAATCTCCCACTCCATCTGAAATGAACTTTAGTCTTAATGAGCTACACAATAGGTTCTAAGACTAGAGAGGTTGTTCTAAAGGAATACTTCTAACCAAAGTATGATAATTTTCATACTTGGTATAGAAGTTTTACTTCTCAAGACCAACGTCTCAAAATAAATGATTTATATTTTGAGAAAATGAGAGAAAGAAATAGTCAAGGAAACTATTCCTTTCGTCATGGTTTTCCGCTTACTATGCTCAATCCGCTCAAGTTGTCGCTTTTAACTACCAAAAAATGGCAAATAGAGTAAGGAAAAATAATTGAAGCATCTTATCCTCCATCAGTTGTAAAATTGGTGGATGATAAACCTTTAGAATTAGCGGCCTTCGAAAAAATAAGTTTTGATCCACAAATTCTAAAGGAATTTATTACTGTAATAAACAACTTAATTATAGTAATTATATTTCAAATAATCAAGATCATCTTTAGAGCCTAAAAAATCGATGGGATGCTTAAACAAAAGGTTTCATAAAACTAGCAAAGCTGAGAAAGCTTCTACTACTATAAACCCATTTGTGAAACCTTTATCCAACCACCTCCTAAAGCTCTTAAGTTGGACCCTTCAAGACATTAATTTGATTCTAAATTTAAGTGAAAAGTGTAGTAGCTCTTGAAGATATAAGTCAATCGGATGAAGATTCAAATAAATCCGCAACCGAAACTGATACTGATCAATCAAGTAATATTAAAAAAGTTCAAAACCTTTTTCAAGAATTACAAAATCCTCATCCTCCTCTTGATATCCAAAAACTTTCTTATCCTAAGAAAAATTTGGAAAAATATTATTATAAAAAACCAACACCTCCTGATTTATTATTTGAGGAAGATACTCATTTCGTAGGAAATTCCTATGATGGAGATTCTTTATATGAATGGAATATTGATGGACTTTCTGAACATCAAATCATTAATACCCTTCATCGAATGCTTATGTTTGCTACTGCTGTTCAATCTAGACATCAAGCAAAACCACATATTATCGCTCGAGCCATCATTTTAGGATTCTCTGGAACTTTGAAAGGATGGTGGGATAATTTTCTCATGCTCCTCAAAGGGAAGACCTCCTTAGCGAAATTGAATTAAGTACTAAGGATCTTCCAAAAGAATAGCAAAAACCTAATAAAAATTCGGTCTATAATCTTCTCCATATAATTATAGATCATTTTGCTGGATCCATTGGAGATCAAGGAGAAAAAAACTCACTCCTTACTCTAAAAATTAAGATGTCCATCCTTAACTCATTTTTGATGGTACAAGGATATATTTCTAGCACGTGTCATGACACTTTATGATCTCAGGTAGTAGATCTCCCATACATTGATAATTTCAATGAACGGGACATTCCAACTAAAGCTCATCCTTGTCAGATGAACGAGCACTACCTTGCTTTATACAGAGATGAGATTGCAGATTTATTAAAGAAAGGAATAATTCAGCAATCCTACTCCTCTTGGAGCTATACCGCATTCTATGTTATGAATTTGGCAGAAAAGGAAAGAGGAAGGCCTCGACTTGAAATTAATTACAAGCCGTTAAACAAAGTTTTAGAATGGATCAATTATCCAATGTCTAATAAAAGGGATTTATTAAATAGATTGTATAATGCAAAAATATTTTTCCAATTTGATTTAAAATGTGATATTGGCGATCATAAAAGAATCGGATCGCTATAAAAAAGATTTACTGCCCTTGACATTACAATGGAACGTGATATCCTTTGGTTTAAAAAACGCACCTTCAATTTCAAAGATATCATGAATGATATATTTAAAGATTATTTTAAATATATTTTAGTCTATATTGATGATGTTCTGTTCTCAAACAATATTGATGAACACTTCAACCATCTAAAAACATTTAAATGGTTAATTTTAAAAAAATGATTAGTTATTTCAAATAAAATCAAATTATTTCAAACTAAATAAGATTTTATTATAATATATCCAATGCTTCTATTATACCAATTAATAGAAGTATTGAATTTGCTAACAAATTTCATATTATTTTAGATAAAACCGCCTATTGGTTCTAGGAGCTCTCAATTATGTAGCTGATTTTTATCAAAATCTTGCCAAAGATGCAGCCCTACTCTTTGACAGATTAAAAAAGAATCCCCACCATGGTCTAATACTCATACCATGGCAGTGTGCAAAATTAAAGAAAGGATTCAAAACCTTCCCTGTCTTAATCTTGTGGACCCCACTAGTTTCAAAATTATTGAAACTGATGCCTCTGATAAGGGCTATGGAGGTATCTTAAAGCAGCAAAAGAATTCTAAAGAAAAATTAGTTCGCTTTATTTTTGGTAAATGGAATCCTACTAAGCAAAAGTATTCTATTATCAAAAAAGAAATGCTTTCCGTGATTAAGTGCATCTCAAAATTCCGGATGATTTACTTAATCAAGATTTTCTCCTCAGAACTATTCTCACCAAATACATCATTGAACAAGATGTCAAAATTTAATTTCAAAACAAATTTTGCATCATGGCAATCGCAAAGACTGTTTCGATTTTAGGAATTCATTAAAGGTAATGAAAATTATCTTCCTGATTTTTTGACTCGTGAATTCTTGAAGGGACAATCAGGGGTGGATCACCCCGCATGAAAGAATGACCACTCCAAACCGAGGAAGTCCTTCTTTTTGTGGAGGTCGTGGCCGTGGCTACAGTAATGGCAAAGATCCGGTCAATTCAATAATTGGCCTGTTTGATTCGAAAATCTATCTTTATGGTACTTCCTCTTCAACTATAGTTGAAAAGGGTGAACCCTCTAAAAAAGCTGCAACACTATCCCTGAAAGATGTCATTGCACAAGAACTTTATTTCTAAAGAAATAAAATAGAATATTATTGAAATTAATCCTCCGATTATTCAATAAATAATCGGGCCTTATTTAAAAGATATTTGAGAACAATCCTTTCCCATTTGAATCTAATCTCAAGAGAATTATGAAAAAATCTTAATACAATTTAAGTGTATCAAGATTAATCATGTTCGATCGACGAACCATACAATTTTGTATAGAAATGCATTATACAAAAGATCTTTCATCAAAGTGAATGGGGTCTAACTCATTCCAAGAGAAAAATGTATTCTTATCCTCCACTAATTTACAATACAAAATTGGCATAAATTATTGGTGCTATGTGCAAGCTATGATGAAGGCCCTCTTCATTCTCAATGACAAACAAAGGCATTCATGGATGTTCATAATGAACAAGGATATCATCAACAAAGAACTTCCAGCATGGTTCTTCAAATGGTGGAACTATTTTGGAGTAGAATTGAATATTCTTTCAGATCCAATCAAAGAGGTCTTCAATGATTGGATGGAAGTTGCCCCCAAAATGAGGGCTATTAATCCCAGAAGCATGATTCAAGGACAAAATCTTGCTAATTTCTTCACGGACTGCCAAATCCCATAGATTTGAGTCGAACGTTCTGGAAAGGACCCTTCAATCTTGGTCCTTCAAAGACAATTTTACTAAAATGGTGGAATTCAATCAACATTGAGGATAAGCTCAAACAAATTAAAGCCATTATTAAAGCTTATTCTGAATTAACGGTCCTTCAAAAAACTATGGATTTTGAGCTATCAGTAGATGAGGTACTACAAAGCATCAAAAAATGTTATCCTCATGAGACCGAGATTCAACATAAGGAACGTCTCAAAAAATCTACAAAAATCAACTCGCCAAGGTGTTTAATCACCATATCTATATCTCAGTGAGTGTTTCGACTGTCGATGGAATCCATTGGAGAAACTAAATTCATAAAGCAGACCCACTAGAAGAAATAATTGCTTCTCTTCACCAGCAAAGAACCTACTTTACATAAAGTGGGTCCCACCAAATGAAATAATTGCTACTTTCCAAAAGTAGCCATCTTATAATATTTTGTACCTTTGCTTAGCCTCTAAGCAAAGTATCTTTTTATTTAATAATAGTAGCTTTGCTTAACAGCAAAGTTTCTATTTAATAATTATATTTGCTTAACTTCTAAGCAACTTTCTCTTTGTTTTAATTGTACCTTTGTTTCTAAGCAAAGTCTCTCCTGCCTCCACCTCTATAAGGAGGCTCTGTATTATGTGTGCTGCTTTTTCCTTCTCTTCTTCTATTCTCTCCTCCCTTAGTTCTTCCCCTCTTCCCTGCCATCATCGTAAGTTATTTTAATAAATAAGTGTTTTATATATCCTAGTTTAAGTCTGGTATCAGAGCCATGATGGGGTAAATCCCTGGGGAGGGGAAGGATGTTAGAGATTTTTTGTTACATATCACCATGCTTTGATGAACCAGTACTTTGTTCATTCCTCCCATGGCTTTTATCCCGCCATCGCAAATGGCCATCCTGCATGATGCTTGATAGGTGATAAGTCCTATTATTGCCCTGGGATAATTCTCTGGTAGAGGTTTATATTCCCGTCTTCATCGAAATGGCCATAAATCCAAAGAGGCTTGAAAGGGTTGTAAGTCCTATTTTTGTTGATCCGGGAAGATAATTCTCTAATGGAGGTTTATACTTAGTTTGTTTTATCCTTATGTGGTGATTTGTTTCAAACTCCTCATCATCTTCCTCTCTCCTTTTCCCCTTTTGGTTATATGGCTTCTACTTCTTCTAAGTAACTTCTAATCTAACATTAGAGAAATAATAATTTAATCAAGAACTCAAATGGCGAGTTCCCTTGAATGAAGAAGACCT
Source organism: Cymbidium sinense (assembly GCA_021442155.1). Taxonomy (NCBI): domain Eukaryota; kingdom Viridiplantae; phylum Streptophyta; class Magnoliopsida; order Asparagales; family Orchidaceae; genus Cymbidium; species Cymbidium sinense. The sequence goes on from CM038223.1 coordinate 151,489,964, forward strand.
AAATAGATGGTTCTCCCCAAAATTGATAAAACTATCATTTATCAATTTGGAACTTTGATTTTAAGGAAAATCTTAAGGAAAACCAGAACAAACCATTACCAGATCAAATGGATAAAACCATTTTATCTACTAACGTTGAAGATCTCGCATAAATATATGCAAGATTTTAAATATATTCATATAGGGATGATATAGTATTCAAACCTTTAACCCTTAAAGGTCTAAATGCTTCTATTTTAGCAAGCCTAAGAGATGGCGATGCCTTCACCGGCTCAATCCCTAATGAGTGTTGTAGAGACTAGTCACGTAGCTATTTCAACACCTTTCCCAATCTAAGTTTATCTCTTTTGATATAAATCTTTTGAAGCTCTAAAATTACATTTTTATGGTTATGATTTCCTTCCCTCAAACTATTGCTCTAATTTTAGAATTCATTTTTGAAATACTCTAAATCCTAGAGTTTGAAAAGTTGTTCAACCAGCCGAATGAACTACTCTGATTGAAACAAATCTATTAGCATCCCATATTGCTACTAACAGAGTGATTAATGAATGGTATTTAATCATGGACTATACCATCGCACCAAGACCTTCCATTAATCAAGATGTAGATCATGTAATTCAAACAATTGATGGTGATGTTGAAGTCAGATTCAATCCTCATCGATCCATCGCACTTCCTAGGGTTTCTATCCCTTCTGAAACCTCAGAGAAGTCTAGATTGGATGGTTCACACACTCCTGAACCATCGATCGGGGCCCTTCGCTTAAATAAAAATTATATCTATCATCCAGTGAGAGAAAATCAATCTCCCACTCCATCCGAAATGAACTTAGTCTTAATAAGCTACAGGTTCAGACTAGAGGTTGTTCTGAATACTTCCAACCAAAGTATGATAATTTGGTATAGAAGTTTTACTTCTCAAGACCAATGTCTCGAAATAAATGATTTATATTTTGAGAAAATGAGAGAAAGAAATAGTCAAGCCAAAGCAACTATTCCTTTCGTAGCATGGTTTTGCATATTAATCTGCCAAGTTGTTATAACTACCAAAAAAATGGCAAACAAAAAGGAAAAATAATTGAAGCATCTTATCCTCCATCGCTTATAAAATGGTGGATGATAAACCTTAGAATTAGCCAAAAAATAAGTTCCACAAATTCTAAAAAAAGAATTTATTACTGTAATTAAACAACTTAATTATAGTAATATACTTCAAATAATCATCGATCATCTTTTAGCCTAGAGTCTAAAATCAGATGCTTAAACAAAAGGTTTCTAGCCCCAAACAAAGCGAAAAGCTTCTACTAGTATAAACCCATTTGTAAAACCTTTATCCAACCACCTCCTAAACGCTCTTAAGTTAGGACTCTCTTCAAGACATTCGTAATTTGATTCTAAATTTAAAAAAGTATGTAGGAGCTCTTGAAGATATCTAATGAATGAAGATTCAAATGAATCCTCAAATTGATACCGATCAATCATAATAAAAAGTTCAAAATATTTTTCAAGAATTACAAGATCCTCATCCTCCTTTGATATCCAAAAACTTTCTTATCCAAGAAAAATTTGGAAAACATTATTATAAAACCAACACCTCCTGATTTATTATTTGAGGAAGATACTCTGTAGGAAATTCCTATGATGGAGATTCTTTATATGAATGGAATATTGATGGACTTCCGGAACATCAAATCATTCATACCCTTCATCGAATGCTTATGTTTGCTACCGCTGTTCAATCTAGATCAAGCAAAAAATCACATATTCGAGCCATCATTTCGTGATTCTGAACTCAAAGGATGGTGGGATAATTTTCACTATTCCTCAAAGGGAAGACCTTAGCAAATTGACTTAAGTACTAAGGATCTTCCAAAAGAACAAGCAAAAACCTAATGAAAATTCATAATCTTCTCCAAACAATTATAGATCATTTTGTTGGATCCATTGGAGATCAAGGAGAAAAACTCGCCCTTACTCAAAATTAAGATGTCCATCCTTAACCCATTTTGATGGTACAAGGATATATTTCTACGCCATGACACTTTATGATGCCAATAGCCTTCAGGAAGCAAAAAATTCATTGAAGGCCTTCCCAATCTATTTGAAAAGGTTAAGGTTTTCTCTTTTACGATGGAACCATCCCATATGAAACCCTAACATATGGAAACCTTATTTTGCATGTATTAAAATTGATTAGATATGCTCGATCTTAAATTAAAAGATCAAATGAAAAGAGAACGCCTACTTGAGAAGCCTTGGCAAATTTGGAACAATTCAACTATGATCCTCACGCCCTTATCTTCAAAAAAGGGAAAAACAAAAGACTATTTTTCCTAAATGTGAAAAATCACTTAAAAAAATGTGATAAATTCCACATAACACAAGCACTCTCATCCCTAGTTCTAAAACCAAAGAGACAAGAGAAATAAAATGTTACAAATGTGGTCGCACAGGTCATTACATAAATGCACGTCAAGAAGAAGTTAAATGAACTTCAGATTGATGAAGGGTTAAAACAAACCCTGATGAAAATTCTACATCCTCGATTAAAGAAATCAAAGATGAAGAAGAACAATCTTCATCTCATCCTCATCGAATAAATTTGATAAATCTAACTGTTGTAAGTCCTGTCAACCGATAGATTATTATAAAGTATAATAAATATGATATCAGATACCCACGAAAAGGACCAATTAATTAATTTTAGCACAAGTTGAAGATGATTCAACTCGATAAAATTATCGATCTTCTTAATGATAAGAAGAAAGATAAATTAGAAAAATTTAATTACAAGCCTCCTATATACTCCTTATCAAGTATTTAAGAAAAATTTGAGGCATCATCATCTTCTAATTCGCTTCTAGAGCTAAAACCAAATTAAAGAAACTAAAATTAGAAGTTCAAGAAATTAAAGTCGAGAGCAAATGAATGGTCGCCTAATGGATCTTGAAATTAATCAAGATAATTCATTTGAAAATATAATTCTAATCAAGAACAAGGTTTCTTACAAAATATTCAAAAGACAATATACCAGAAATGGTATATTTTTATTAAATTAATTATAAATAAAGAAATTATTTTACCAAATTTAACCGCTTCTTGATAAAGAGTGATTTAAATTGTATACAAGAAGGAATAATTCCTTCTAAATATTTTGAAAAACTAAACAAAGGCAAAACACCGAATCTTTACAAATTAAGTATAAATTATCATCTGGTCAGTCAAGATGATATTTGTATTCAAATACCTTTTATTTTAGTCAAAATTTGACACAACACATTATTTTGGGAACTCCTTTTCTTCTTAAAATAATGTATATCACTAGAATTGATGATACTGTATTTTGGGATAAAGAAATCACATTCCATTTTATCACCAATCCTAAAAAATTATCATAAATGAAATGAATAGCTTAATAATAAGTCTATTATAAATTATTTACAAGAAGAAATTGCTAGTTTAACTATTAAACAACAAATTTCTTCCCCAAAATTAAAAGCAAAAATTTAAAATTGCCACCAAGAATTCCAAAAGGAAGTCTGTGGTGACAACCCAATTACTTTCTAAGAAAGAAAGACTCATGTAGTGGATCTCCATTGATAATTTCAATGAATGACACTCGGCTCATCCTGTCGATGAACGAGCACTACCTTGTTTTATGCAAAGAAGAGATGATTTATTAAAGAAAGGAATAATTCGCAATCCTACTCCCTTGGAGCATACGCATTCTATGTTATGAATTGAAAAAAAGGAAAGAGGAGACCGCAACTTGTAATTAATTACAAGTCGCTAAATAAAAGTTTTAAAATGGATCGATATCCACCTAATAAAAGGGATTTATTAAATAGATTGCATAATGCAAAAATATTTTCAAATTTGATTTAAAATCGATATTGGCATCTAGATAAAGAATCGATCACTATAAAAGCGATTTACTTGCCCTTCATTATGAATGGAACGTAATGCCTTTGGTTTAAAAAAAATGCACCTTCTAATTTAGATATCATAAATAATATATTTAAAGATTATTTTAAATATATTTTAGTCTATGATATGTTCTTCTCAAACAATATTGACGAACACTTCAACCATCTAAAATATTTAAATGGTTAATTTTAAAAAATGATTTAGTTATTTCGAGCCAAAATCAAATTATTTCAAACAAATAAGATTTTAGGCCATATATATCCAATGCTTCTATTATACCAATTAATAAGTATTGAATTTGCTAACAAATTTTTTGATATCATTTAGATAAAAACCTACGTTCTAGAGCTCAATTATGTTTAATTTCTATCAAAATCTTGCCAAAGATGCCACTCTTGACAAATTAAAAGAATCTCACCATGGTCCGATACTCATACCATGTAAAGATGCAAAAATTAAAGAAAGGGTTCAAAACCTTCCTGCCTTAATCATGGACCCTACTAGTTTCAAAATTGAAAATGCCTCATAAAGGCTATGGAGGTATCTAGCAAAAAAGAATTCTAAAAAAAGAATTAGTTCATTTGTTCGGTAAATGGAATCCTACTCAAAAAGTATTCCATTATCAAAAAAGAAATGCTTTCTATGATTAAGTGCATCTCAAAATTCTAAGATGATTTACTTAATCAGTATTTTCTCCTTCGTATTGATTGCTCCTCAGTAAAATACATCATTGAACAAGATGTCAAAAATTTAGTTTCAAAACAAATTTTTGCATCATGGCAATCGCAGCTCTCTGTCTTCGATTTTGACATCGAATTCATTAAAGGTGATTAAAATTCTCTTCCTGATTTTCTCGAATTCTTGCACGAAGGTGGATCACCCATGAAGAATGACTACTTCTAACCGAGAGTCTTCTTTCTGGAGGTCGCCATGGCCGCTTCTAATGGAAAAGATCAATTCAATAATAATTGGCATGATCAATTTACAAACTTATCTTTATGGTACTTCCTCTTAAACTATTGAAAAGGGTGAACCTCTAAAAGCTTCAACACCATCCCTAAAAGATGTCGCTGACAAGAACCTATTATTTCTAAAGAAATAAAATAAAATATTATTGAAATTAATCCTTCGATTATTCAATAAATAACTGTCCTTATTTGAAAGATATTTGAGAAACAATCCTTTCCCATTTGAATCTAATCTCTCAAGAGAAAATTATGAAAAATTCTTAATACAATTAAAGTGTATTGAGATTAATCATGTTTGTGATCAGACGAACCATACAATTTTGTATAGAAATGCTATACAAAAGATCTTTCATCAAAGAAATGGGGTCTAACTCATTCCAAGAGAAAATGTATTCTTATCCTCCACTAATTTACATACATTGGCATAAATTATTGGTGTTATGTGCAAGCTATGATGAAGGCCTTCTTCCTTCTCAATGATAAATAAAGGCATTCATGGATGTTCATAATGAACAAAGATATTATCAACAAAGAACTTCCAGCATGGTCCTTCTGATGGTGGAACTATTTTGGAGCATAATTAAATATTCTTCCAGTTCCAATTAAAGAAGTCTTCAATGACGGGATGGAAGCTACCACCAAAATGAGGGCTATTAATCCAAAAAAAATTATTCAAGGACAAAATCTTGCTCATTTCTTCACGGACTGCCAAATCCCATGGATTTGGAGTTGGAACGTTATACTTGGAATGGATCCCTTCAATCAGTTGGTCCTTCAACGATAATTTTTACTAAAATGGTGGAATTCAATCAACATTGAAGATAAGCTCAAGCAAATTAAAGCCACTATTAAAGCTTATTCTAAATTAACGATCCCTCAAAAAATTACAGATTTTGAGCTATCAGTAGATGAGGTACTACAAAGCATCAAAAGACGTTATCCTCATGAGACCGAGATTCAACATATGGAAAGTCTCAAAAAAATCTACAAAAATCAACTCGCCAAGGTGTTTAATCACCCTATATATATCTGTGATAGTGGCGAGTCTTCTGACGGCGTCGACATGGAATCCATTGGAGAAACTTAAATTCATAAAGCAGACCCACCAGAAGAAATAATTTCTACTTTCCAAAAGTAGCCGCTTATCTTCACCAGCAAGGAACCTACTTTACATAAAGTGGGTCCCACCAAAGAAATAATTGCTACTTTCCAAAAGTAGCCATCTTATAATATTTTGTACCTTTGCTTAGCCTCTAAAGCAAAGTATCTTTTTTATTTAATAATAGTAGCTTTGCTTAACAGCAAAGTTTCTATTTAATAATTATACTGTTGCTTAACTTCTAAGCAATGTTTCTCTTTTGTTTAATAATTGTACCTTTGCTTCTAAGCAAAGTCTCTCCTGTGCTCCAGCTCTATTTAAGGAGGCTCTGTCTGTGTATTATGTGTGCTCAGTGCCCAATTTTCCCTTCTCCTCTTATCTTCTATTCTCCACTTGTACTCTCCTTAGTTCTTCCTGCTTCCTGCCTACTGCCATCCATCGTGTAAGTTATTGTTAAGTTTTAATAAATAAGTGTTTTATATATCCTGGTGTAAGTCTGGTATCAGAACCATGATGGGGTAAATCCCCTGGAAGGGGAAGGATGTTAGAGACTTTTTGTTAAATATCACCATACTTTGGATGAACTAGTACTTTGTTCATTCCTCCCATGGCTTTATCCCATCTTCGTCATAAATGGCCATCCCTGTTGCGTGATGCTTGATAGGGTGATAAGTCCTATTTTTGTTGATTGTTTGGGATAATTCTCTGGTAGAGGTTTATATTCCCATCTTCACAAATGGTCATAATCGCATGTGAGGCTTGAAAGGGTTGTAAGTCCTATTTTTGTTGACTGTCTGGGAAGATAATTCTCTAATGGAGGTTTATACTTAGTTTGTTTTATCCTTATGTGGTGATTTGTTTCAAATTCTCCCTGCATCATCTTCCTCTCTCCCTTTTCCCCTTTTGGTTATATGGCTTCTACTTCTTCTGAAGTAACTTCTAATCTAACGATTAGGAAAAATAATTTAATCAAGAACTCAAATGGCGAGTTCCCTTGAATGAAGAAGACCTAAATAGATGGTCTCTCCCAAGATTGATAAAACTATCTTTATCAATTTGGAACTTTGATTTTAAGGAAAAGTGAAAATTGTAGAACAAACCATTATTGTAGATCAAATGGATAAAACCATTTATCTACTAACATTTGAAGATCTGCATAAATATATGCAAGATTTTAAATATATTCATATAGGGATGATACAGATAGCATTCAAACCTTTAACCTTTAAAAGTCTAAATGCTTCTATTTTAGCAAGCCTAAGAGATGGCAGATGCCTTCACTGCGCTCAATCCCTAATGAGTGTTGTAGAGACTAGCCATGTCTCGCCCTATTTCAACACCTTTCCCAACTGAAGTTTATCTCTTCGATATAAATCTTTTGAAGCTCTAAAATTACATTTAACTTTATGGTTATGATTTCCCGTTCAAACTATTGCTCTAATTTTCAGAATTTATTTTTGAGTTTTAAATACTCTAAATCTTAGAGTATGAAAAGCTATTCAACCACCAAACTACTCACTGATTGAAACAAATCATAGCATCCCATACTATTGAGTGATTAAATGGAATGAGGTGGTATTTCCTGACTCATGGACTATACCATCTACGATCGCACCAAGACCTTCCATTAATCAAGATATAGATCAGATAATTCAAACAGCTGATGGCGATGTTGAAGTCAGATTCAACCCTCATTGATCCATCACACTTCCTAGGGTTTCTATCCCTTCTGAAACCTGAGAAAAGTCTAGATCGGATGGTTCACACACTCCAGAACCATCAGTCGAGGCCCTTCGCCAAAATAAAAATCATATTTATCATCCAATGAGAGAAAATCAATCTCCCACTCTATCTGAGATAAACTTTAGTCTTAATGAGCTACACAACATGTTCTAAGACTAGAGAGGTTATTCTGAAGGAATACTTCTAACCAAAGTATGATAATTTTCATACTTGGTATAGAAGTTTTACTTCTCAAGGCCAACATCTCGAAATAAATGATTTATATTTTGAGAAAATGAGAGAAAGAAATAGTCAAGCTAAGGCAACTATTCCTTTCGTCGCATAGTTTTGCAGTTACTATGCTCAATCCGCTCAAGTTGTTGTTTAAACTACAAAAAAATGGCAAATAGAGCAAGGAAAAATAATTGAAGCATCTTATCCTCCATCAGTTGTAAAAATGGTGGATGATAAACTTTTAGAATTAATGGCCTTCAGAAAAATAAGTTGATCCACAAATTCTAAAGGAATTTATTACTGTAATTAAATAACTTAATTATAATAATAATATACTTCAAATAATCACTCATCATATTTTTAGCCTAGAGTCTAAAATCGATCAGATGCTTAAACAAAAGGTTTCTAGCCCTGAAACTAGCAAAGCTTGAGAGAAAGCTTATACTAGTATAAACCCATTTGTGAAACATTTTATCCAGCCACCTCCTAAACTGGCTCTTAAGTTAGAACCCTCTTCTGAAGACATTCAGAATTTGATTCTAAATTTAAATGAAAAGTATGTAGGAGCTCTTGAAGATATCAGTCAATTGAATGAAGATTTAAATGAATCCTCAACCAAAATTATTACTGATCAATCAAGTAATATTAAAAAAGTTCAAAACCTTTTTCAAGAATTACAAGATCCTCATCCTCCTTTTGATATCCAAAAACTTTCTTATCCAAAGAAAATTTTATCAAATTGAATCATCTTCAACTTGTGCTAAAAGTTTAATTAATTGGTCTTTTCTTATGGGTGAATGACTATATTATTATATTTTATAATCATCTGCTTTGACGCAATGCTTAGATTTATCATATTTATCAATCATGAAGATGAAGATGAAATATGATCTTCTTCTTCTTTGATTCTTTTCTAATCGAGGATGTGTAATTTTCATCGAGGTTTGTTTTAATCATCAATCTGAAGTTCATTTAACTTCTTCTTGACAGTGCATTTGTTAGTATAATGACCTGTACGGCCAAATTTGTTACATTTTATTTCTCTTATCTCTTTGGTTTTAGAACCAGAGGGACGAGAGTGCTTGTGTTTGTACGTGAATTTGTCACATTTTTTATGACGTGATTTTTCACATTCAAGAAAAACAGTATGTCATGCTTTTTCCTTGTGTTTCAAGATAAAGGACATAGGGTCTCTTGAATTGCTCATAATTTGCCATCGCTTCCAAGTACCTCTTTGATTTGATCTTTAATTTAAGATCGTAAAGATTGATAGACCGCTTTTAATACATTATTCCATATGGTAGGGTTTCATATGGGATGGTTCCATCGTAGAGAGAAGAGAAACTTTAACCTTTCCAAAGAAATAGATTGGGAAGGCCTTCAATGAATTTTGCTTCCAAAAGCATCATAAAGTGTCATGACGCTCAGAAATATATCCTTGACCATCAAAATGGGTTAAGGATGGACATTAATTTTGGAGTAAGGACAGTTTTTTCTCCTTGATCTCCAATGGATCCAAAGAAAATGATCTATAATTATTTGGAGAAGATTATAGACTAATTTTCATTAGTTTTTTTGTTCTTTTGGAAGATCCCAAGATCAATTTGCTAAGGAGGTCTTCCCTTGAGGAACAGAAATTATCCCACCATCCTTTCGTTTCCGAATCCTAAAATGATGGCTCAAATGAGCTTTTGCTTGATGTCTAGATTGAGTAAAACATAAGCATTCGATGAAGGGTATGAATGATTTGATGTTCAAAGTCCATCAATATTTCATTCATAAAGAAAGAATCTCCATCATAGAATTTCTATGAAATGAGTATCTTCCTCAAATAATAAATCGAGGAGTGGGTTTTTTATAATAATATTTTTCCAAATTTTTCTTGGATAAGTATTTGGATATCAAGAGAGGAATTCTGAATTTTGAACTCTCATTATTCATTGAATCTTCATCCATTGACTGATATCTTCAAGAGCTCCTACATACTTTTCACTTAAATTTAGAATCAAATCAAATGTCTAACTTAACTTAACGCTTTAGTATATTGGTTGATAAAATGGGTTTATACTAGATAAGCTTTCTCTAAGCTTTGCTAGCTGTATTAAAACCTTTGTTTAAGCATCTTAATTTTTAGACTCTAGGCTAAAAAGATGATCAGTGATTATTTGAAGTATACTATTATTATAATTAAGTTGTTTAATTATAGTAATAAATTCCTTTAGAATTTGTGGATCGGAACTTATTTTTTTGAAGGCCGCTAATTCTAAAGGTTTATCATCCACCATTTTTACAACTGATGGAGGATAAGATGCTTCAATTATTTTTCCTTGCTGTTTGCCATATTTTAGTTAAAATAGTAACTTGAGCTGATTGAGCATAGTAATAAAACCATGCTAAAAGGAATAGTTGCTTTGGCTTGACTCTTTCTTTCATTTTCTCAAATATAAGTCATTTATATCAAGATGTGGTCTGAGAAGTAACTTATACCAAGTTATCATACTTTGGTTGGAAGTATTCTTCGTAACAACCTCTAGTCTTAGAACCTATTGTGTAGCTCATTAAGACTAAAGTTCATTTTATGGAGAGATTGATTTTCTCTCATGATGATATAATTTTATTTAGGTGAATCCCTCACCCGATGGTTGAATGTAAACCATCCATCTAGACTTCTTTGAGGTTTCAAAAGGGATAGAAATCCTAGAAGTGTAATGGATGAGGGTTGAATCAACTTCAACATGCCAGTTTTCAAATTGATAAATGATAGTTTTATCAATTTTGGGGAGAGACCATCTATTTTGTTCTTCTTCTTTCAAGGGGAACTCTACCATTTTAGAGTTCTAGATTAAATTATTATTTCTCCTAATCATTAGATTAGAAGTTACTTCAAAAGAAGTAGAAGGTATTACCAAATAGGGAAAAGGGAGAGAGAAGATGGATAATTTGAAACAAATCACCACATAAGGATAAAATAAACTAAGTATAAACCTCCATTAGATAATTATCTTCCCAGACAGTCAACAAAAATAGGACTTACAACTCTTTCAAGCCACATGCAACAAGGATTTACGGCCATTTGCGACGAAGACGGGAATATAAACCTCTACCAGAGAATTATCCTAGATTGTCAACAAAAATAGGACTTATCACCCTATCAAGCAACACACAGGATGACCATGAAGATGATAAAATGGAGGAATGAACAAAGTACCGGTTCATCCAAAGCATGGTGATATGTAACAAAAAATCTCTAACATCCTTCCCTCCCCAGGGATTTACCCATCATGGCTCATACACTACACCGTGATATATAAAACACTTATTTATTAAAGCTTAAAAGTACTTACCATGACAGAGGGAAAAGAACTAAGGAGAGTACAAGAGGAGAATAGAAGAGAAGAAGAAGGGAAAATGAATCGAAAGCACCAATAATTTATGCCAATTTTGTACTATAAATTAGTGGAGGATAAGAATATATTTTTCTCTTGGAATGGAGTTAAACCCCATTCGCTTTGATGAAAGATCTTTTTTATAATGCATTTTCTATCATTTATCAATTTGGAACTTTTGATTTTAAGGGAAAATCTTTAGTGAAAATTGTAGAACAAACCATTACTGTATATCAAATGGATATAACCATTTATCTACTAACATTTGAAGATTTGCATAAATATATGCAAGATTTTAAATATATTCATATAGGGATAATACAGATAGCATTCAAACCTTTAACCCTTAAAGGTCTAAATGCATCTATTCTAGCCCTGAAACTAGCAAAGCTTCAGAAAAAGCTTCTACTAGTATGATTAGTAGCTTTGCTTAACAGCAAAGTTTCTATTTAATAATTATATCGTTGCTTATCTTCTAAGCAATGTTTCTCTTTTGTTTAATAATTGGTATTCCTTCAGAACAACCTCTCTAGTCTTAGAACCTATTGTGTAGCTCATTAAGACTAAAGTTCAATTATTTGAGGAAGATACTCATTTCGTAAGAAATTTCTATGATGGAGATTATTTATATGAATGGAATATTGATGGACTTTCTGAACATCAAATCATTTATTTCGAGACGTTGGTCTTGAGAAGTAAAACTTCTATATTTTGAGAACACCAGAACATCATCAATATAGACTAAAATATATTTAAAATAATCTTTAAATATATTATTCATGATATGTTGAAATTCAGAAGGTGCATTTTTTAAACTAAAGGGCATTACGTTCTATTCATAATGTCCAAAGGGCACCGTAAATGCTGTTTTATAGTGATCCGATTCTTTTATCTGGATCTACCAATATCCTGATTTTAAATCAAATTTGGAAAATATTTTTGCATTATGCAATCTATTTAGTAAATCCCTTTTATTAGGAATTGGATATCTGATCCATTTTAAAACTTTGTTTAGCGGCTTGTAATTAATTACAAGTCGCGGTCTCCCTCTTTCCTTTTCCTAAACATGAAAAGTCATGTCATAAAAAATGTGATCCCTGGGGAGGGGAAGGATGTTAGAGTATTTAAAACTCGAAAATGAGTTCTGAAGATTAAACCAATAGTTTTAGAACCTGGGAGAAAATCATAACCATAAAGCTGTAAATGTAATTTTAAAGCTTCAAAAAGATTTATATCAAAAAGAGATAAACTCAAATTGGGAAAGGTGTTGAAATAAATCGGCCTGTGACATAGGCTAGTCTCTACAACACTCATAAGGGATTGAGCCCAGTGAAGACATCTGCCATCTCTTAGGCTTGCTAGAATAGAAGCATTCAAACCTTTAACCCTTAAAGGTCTAATGGGCCCACCAACTGAAATAATTGCTACTTTCTAAAAGTAAAGACATGTAAAATAATTCTCTAATAATAATTATACCATTGCTTAGCTTCTAAGCGATGTTTCCCTTTTGTTTAATAATTGTACCTTTGCTTAACCTCTAAGAAAAGTCTCTCCTTTGCCTCCACCTTTATATAAGGAGGCTCTGTCTTTGTAATTAGTGTGCTCAGTGCTCAATGCTCAGTGCTCCTCTTCTCTTCTATTCTTCTTCGGATCCAATCAAAGAAGTCTTTAATGAATGGATAGAAGCTGCCCCCAAAATGAGGGCTATTAATCCTAGAAGTGAGAGAAAATCAATCTCCCACTCCATCTGAAATGAACTTTAGTCTTAATGAGCTACACAATAGATTCTAAGACTAGAGAGGTTGTTCTGAAGGAATACTTCCAACCAAAGTATGATAATTTTCATACTTGGTATAGAAGTTTTACTTCTCAAGACCAACATCTCGAAATAAATGATTTAATCTCCATCAGCTGTTTAAATTATCTGATATACATCATGATTAATGGAAGGTCTTGGTGCGACCGCAGATGGTGTAGTCTATTTTCATAGATTTTTTTGAGACGTTCCTTATGTTGAATCTCGGTCTCATGAGGATAACGTCTTTTGATGCTTTGTAGTACTCGTATCGATAAAAAAATTTGTAGTTTTGAGGATCGTTAATTCAAAATAAGCTTTAATAATGGCTTTAATTTGCTTGCTTATCCTCAATGTTGATTGAATTCCACCATTTTAGTAAAATTGTCTTTGAAGGAAATCAATCCCTTGATTATTCAATAAATAAGGCCTTATTTGAAAGATATTTAGGAAACAATCCTTTCCCATTTGAATCTAATCTCTCAAGAGAAAATTATGAAAAAATCTTAATACAATTAAAGTGTATTGAGATTAATTATGTTCGTGGTCAGACGAACCAATTTTGGGAACTCCTTTTCTTCTTAAAATAATATCTATCACTAGAATTGATGATATTAGAATTCAATGTTTTCTTTGGGATAAAAAAATCACCGTTTTATCACCAATCCTAAAGAAATTATCATAAATGAAATGAATAGGCTTAATAATAAGTCTATGCATATAAATTATTTACAAGAAGAAATTGCTAGTTTAACTATTAAATAACAAATTTCTTCCCCAAAATTAAAAGCAAAAAATTCAAAATTGCCACCAAGAATTCCAAAAGGAAGTCTATGGTGACAACCCAATTTCTTTCTGGAAAGAAAGACTCATGTAGTGGATCTCCCGTACATTGATAATTTCAATGAACGAGATATTTCCACTAAGGCTCATCCTTGTCAGATGAACGAGCACTACCTTGCTTTATACAAAGAAGAGATTGCTGATTTATTAAAGAAAGGAATAATTCGGCAAGTATACAATTTAAATATGTCTCCATCAACTGTGCTAAGGGAAGGATGTTAGAGATTTTTTGTTGTATTTCACCATGCTTTGGAAAAACCAGTACTTTGTTCATTCCTCTCATGGATTTATCCCATATTCGTCACAAATGGTCATCCCTGTTGCGTGATAATAATAGTAGCTTTGCTTAACAGCAAAGTTTCTATTTAATAATTATATCGTTGCTTAGCTTCTAAGCAACGTTTCTCTTTTGTTTAATAATTGTACCTTTGCTTCTAAGCTGGTAGAGGTTTATATTCTGCTCAAAATGGTCATCCCTATGAGGCTTGAAAGGGTTGTAAGTCCCATTTTTTGTTGATCATGGAAGATAATTCTCAATGGAGGTTTTGTTTCAAATTCTCCAATCATCTCTCTCTCCTTTTCCCCATTTTTGGTAATATGGCTTCTACTTCTTGAAGTAACTTCTAATCTAACAATTAGGAGAAATAATAATTTAATCAAGAACTTTGAAATGGCAGAGTTCCCCTTGAATAAGGATCTTCCAAAAGAACAAAAACCTAATGAAAATTTGGTCTATAATCTTCTCTAAACAATTATAGATCATTTTGCTGGATCCAATGGAGATCAAGGAGAAAAAACTCGCTCCTTACTCCGAAAATTAAGATGTCCATCCTTAACCCATTTTCGATGGTACAAGGATATAATCCCTTGAATGAAGAAGACCTAAATAGATGGTCTCTCCCTAAGATTGATAAAACTATCATTTATCAAGTTGGAACTAAAGCTGATCCATTACACTTCCTAGGGTTTCTATCCCTTCTGAAACTTCAGAAAGTCTAGATTGGATGGTTCACACACTCTTGAACCATCTTTTCGCCAAATAAAGGCATATCTATCATCCAAAGAGAAAATCAATCTCCATCTCAAATGAACTTTAGTCTTAAAAGGGAGAGAGGAAGATGATGCAGGGAGAATTTAAAACAAATCACCACATAAGGATAAAATAAACTAAGTATAAACCTCCATTAGAGAATTATCTTCCCAAACAGTCAACAAAAATAGGACTTACAACCCTTTCAAGCCTCAATCATAAGGGATTGAGCCCAGAAGGCATCATTCTTAGCTTTCTTTTAAAGCATTTAGATCTTTAAGGGTTAAAGATTTGAATGCTATCTATATCATCCCTATATGAATATATTTAAAATCTTGCATATATTTATGCAGATCTTTAAATATTAGTAGATAAATGGTTTTATCTATTTGATCTATAGTAATGGTTTGTTCTATAGTTTTCACTGAAGATTTTCCCTTAAAATCAAAAGTTCCAAATTGATAAATGATAGTTTTATCAATCTTGGGGAGAGACCATCTATTTAGGTCTTCTTCATTCAAGAAAGCGCCATTTTAGTTATTGATTAAATTATTATTTCTCCTAATCGTTAGATTAGAAGTTACTTCAGAAGAAGTAGAAGCCATATTCCGGGATTAATAGCCCTCATTTTGGGGGCAGCTGAAGACTTCTTTGATTGGATCTGGAAGAATACTTAATTTTGCTCCAAAATAGTTCAACCATTTGAAGAACCATGCTAGATCACATCTTCTTTCAAGAAATCAGAATCTCTATGATTGAAGCAATGTTTCTCTTTGTTTAATAATTGTACCTTTGCTTAAGCAAAGTCTCTGCTCCACCACTATTTAGAGGTTGAATAAAAGGTTTCATGGGTTTATACTAGAAGCTTTCTCAAGCTTTGCTAGTTCGAGAAACCTTTGTTTAAGATCATTTTAGATTCTAGGCTAAAAAGATGATCAATGATTATTTGAAGTATGCTATTACTATAATTAAGTTGTTTAATTACAGTAATAAATTCCTTTAGAATTTATGGATCGGAACTTATTTTTCCAAAGGCCGCTAATTCTAAAGGTTTATCATCCACCATTTTTACAATTGATGGAGGATAAGATGATTTAATTATTTTTCCTTGCTTACATATTTTTTTGGTAGTTAAAATAGCAACTTGAGCAGATTGAGTATAAAAATCAAAACCATGAATTTAAAAGGAATAGTTGCTCTGACTATTTTTTTCTCTCATTTTCTCAAAATATAAATCATTTATTTCGAGATGTTGGTCTTGAGAAGTAAAACTTCTATACCAAGTATGAAAGTTATCATACTTTGGTTGGAAGTATTCCTTCAGAATAACCTCTCTAGTCTGAACCTATGTAGCTCATTAAGACTAAAGTTCATTTCATGGAGTGGGAGATTGATCTCACCGGATGATAATGATTTTACTTAGCTTAAAAGAAACCACGGTTCGTGAGTTTGAACCATCCAAGACTTCTCTTAAGGGATAGAAACTAAGTGAAATGGATCAAGAGGGTTGAATCGAACTTCAACATCATCAGTAGTTCCAAATTGATAAATGATAGTTTTATCAATTTTGGAGAGACCATCTATTTAGGTCTTCTTCTTTCAAGGGAAACTCGCCATTTTAATTCTTGATTAAATTATTATTTCTCCTAATCGTTAGAGTTACTTCAAAAGAAGTAGAAGCCATATTACCAAAAATGGGAAAAAAGGGAGAGAGGAAGATGATGCAAGGAGAATTTGAAATAAATCACCACATAATGATAAAACAAACTAAGTATAAACCTCCATTAGAGAATTATCTTCCCAGATAGTCAACAAAAATAGGACTTACAACCCTTTCAAGCCTCATTAATAGATTTACACATGAAGACGAATATAAACCTCTACTGAATTATCGACAAATAAACAAAGACTTATCACCCTATCGCATCATGCAAAGTATGGCCATTTGTGATGAAGACGGGATAAAGTCATGGGAGGAATGAACAAAGTACTGGTTTATCCCAAGCATGGTGAAATACAACAAAAAATCTCTAACATCCTTTGAAGCATCTTATCCTCCATCAGTTATAAAAATGGTGGATGATAAACCTTTAGAATTAGCAACCTTCAGAAAAATAAGTTCTGATCCACAAATTCTAAAGGAATTTATTACTGTAATTAAACAACTTAATTATAGTAATAGTATACTTCAAATAATCACTGATCATCTTTTTAGCCTAGAATCTAAAATCGATCAGATGCTTAAACAAAAGGTTTCTAGCCCTGAAACTAGCAAAGCTTCAGAGAATGCTTACACTAGGATATATAAAACACATATTTATTAAAGATTAAAAAGTACTTACACGATGATAGTTCAAAGTGGAAGAACTAGAGTACAAGAGATTAGAAGAAGAAGAGAAGGGAAAAGAACACATAATAAATGAGCCTCTTATATTAGGTGGAGGCTGGAGAGACTTGCAGAATCAAAGGTAATTATTAAAAAAAAGATTTTAGAAGTTAAGCAATGGTATAATTATTAAATAGAAACTTTTACATAGCTACTATTATTAAATAAAAGGTACTTGCTTAGAAAGCAAAGGTAATAAAATATTATAAGATTTCTACTTTTGGAAAGCAATTATTTCTTTGATGGAACCCAATTTTAAAGAATAGTGAGATGACTTTTAGAAAGTAGCATTTTCTTTAGTGGTTCTTATGAATTTGTTTCTTCTGATTCTTCGAAGTGAAGATGATAGAGATATAGATTTGATTAAACATTATGATTTTTCAGATGAGATGCATTATTATCGGTCTTATTTGGATGATTCTTTGTAGATCATTGTTTTTTGAGGATAATTAAGCTTTAATATGGCTTTATTTAGATTCCATCATTGACCAATTTTAGAAAAAATTGTCTTTGAAGTATCAATCATTATTTTCTGTATAACGCTAATCCATAGATTTGCGAAGAATGAAGATTTTTGATTTATAATAAATCAACACTTCTTGAACCGAAGAATATTTACTGCTCAAAATAGTTCCATCAATTTAAGAATCTCGAAGTTCTTGCATATCTTTATTCATCCATGAATGCCTTGTTTGTCATCTGAAGGACTATGCTTCATTATAACATCTTAATATGCGTAAATAGTGAGGATAAGACTTTTTTTCTTGAAAAGTTACTCATTTTGATGAAAGATCTGCATCATTTTATATACAAAATTGTTCATCGATCATAATAATCTCATTTTATTGTATTAAGATTTTTCTTTTTTTCAGAGATTAGAAATGGGAAAGATAAATATTCAAATAAAGACGATTATTTATCAATAAGATGGATTATTTTAATAATATGTTTTCTCTTTAGAGAACAGTTCTTGTACATAGGGATGGTGTTGCATTTTTTTTAATTCACCAATCTAGTTGAAGAGGAAGATATACAAGTTTTGCAAATTTGCATGATCGATTTAAAGACATATCTTTATGGTACTTTCAACAGCTGAAAAGGGTGAACTCTAAAAGCCGCAAATACCATCCCTAAAAGATGTCACAAGACAAGAACCTCGTTTATTTCAAAGAAATAAAATAGAATATTATTAAAATTAATCCCTCTGATTATTCAATAAATAATTCATGGGCCTTATTTGAAAGATATTTGGGAAATAATCCTTTCCCATTTGATTCTAATCTCTCACGAGAAAATTATGAAAAAATCTTAATACAATTAAAGTGTATTGAGATTAATCATGTTCATCGTATCAACCATACCATTTTGTATAGCAAATGCTATACAAAAGATCTTTCATCAAAGTGAATGTCTAACTCCATTCAAGAGAAAAATGTATTCTTATCCTCCACTAATTTACAATACAAAATTGGCATAAATTATTGGTGCTATGTGCAAGCTATGATAAAGGCATTCTTCCTTCTCAATGACAAATGGAGGCATTCAGGGATGTTCATAATGAACAAGGATATCATCAACAAAGAACTTCCAGCATGGTTCTTCAAATGGTGAAACTATTTTAGAGCAGAATTAAATATTCTTCCAGATCCAATCAAAGTGGTCTTCAATGACTGATGGAAGCCGCCCCAAAATGAAGGTTATTAATCCCAAAAAAATGATTCTAAAATCTGCTTTTTTCATGGACCGCTATGGATTTGGAGTCGAACGTTATACTAGGACTTCAATCACGGTCCTTCAAAGATAATTTTTACTAAAATGGTGGAATTCAATCAACATTGAGGATAAGCTCAAGCAAATTAAAGCCATTATTAAAGCTTATTTTGAATTAACGATCCCTCAAAAACTACAGATTTTGAGCTATCAGTAGATGAAGTACTACAAAGCATCAAAAGATGTTATCCTCATGATACCGAGATTCAACATAAGGAACGTCTCAAAAAAATCTACAAAAATCAACTCACCAAGGTGTTTAATCACCCTATCCATATCAACAACAGTGGCGAGTCTTCTGATGGCGTCGATGTGAAATCCACTGGAGAAACTTAAATTCATAAAGCAGACCCACCATAAGAAATAATTGCTACTAAACATCTCAAGGAAAACTTTAGATAGTGGGTCCCACCAAAAAATAATTGTTACTTTCTAAAGAGTTATCTTATATTGCACTTTGCTTAATTTTATAAAGTATCTTTTATTTAATAATTAGCTTAACAAAGAAAGTTTCTATTCAATAATTATAATTGCTAGCTTCTAAATTTTTTTAATAATTGTATTTTTCTGAAAGTCTTTCTATGTTTCCACTTATAGGAGGCTCTGCCATGTATTATTCGCTTTCTTCATTCTTCTCTTATTCTTACTTTTGGTTTCCCGCTTCCCCTCATCACCATCATGTAAGTACTTTTTAAGCTTTAATAAATAAGTGTTTTATATATCTTGGTGTAAGTCTGGTACCATTAGAGAATTATCTTCCCAGACAGTCAACAAAAATAGGACTTATAACCCTTTCAAGCCTCATACAATATTTGGCCATTTATGAAGATGGAATATAAACCTCTATGAGAATTATTCCAGCCCACAATAAATGACTTATCACCCTATCAAGCATCACACAATAATGGCCATTTCATGAAGATGATAAAGCCATAGGAGGAATGAACAAAGTACTGGTTTATCCAAAGCATGGTGAAATACAACAAAAAATCTCTAACATCCTTCCCCTCCCTAGGGATTTACCCCATCATGGCTCTGATACCCGACAAACCATGATATATAAAAAATACTTATTTATTAAAGCTTGAAAATAACTTAAACGATGACAGTAGGCAGGAAGCAGGAAGAACTAGGGAGAGTACAGGAGGAGAATAAAAGAGAAGAGGAGAAGGGAAAACTGAGCACACAATATAATAAAACCTCTTATATGAGGTAAGTGAGACTTGCTTAAGCAAAGGTACAATTATTAAACAAAGAGAAATGTTGCTTAAGTTAAACTAGATAATTAAACAAACTTGTAACAAAGCTACTTATTAAATAAAAGATACTTTGAGGCTAAAAGGTACATAATATTATAAGATGGCTACTTTTGGGAAGTAGCAATTATTTCTTTTGGTGGGACCCACTTTATGTAAAGTAGGTTCCTTGCTTGTGAATGGAATACTTTTTCTGAGTAGGATTTCATTTACCAGAAATAAAGCAAACTAATTCTTCTTTAGAATTCTTTCGCTGCTTTAGGATACCTCCATAGCCTTTATCAGAGGCATCTGTCTTAACAATTTTGAAACTAGTAGGTCAAGATTAAGATGAAAGGTTTTTGAACCCTTTTTTTTAATTTTATATCGCCATGGTATGAGTATCAGACCATAGTGGGGGAATTTTTTTTAATCTATCAAAGAGTGGGGCTGCATCTTTGACAAGATTTTGATAGAAATTAGCTACATAATTGAGAGCTCCTAAGAACTATTGTAGCTGATTTTTATCTAAAATGATATCAAGAAATTTGTTAGCAAATTCAATACTTCTATTAATTGGTATAATAGAAGCATTGGATATATTATGGCCTAAAAATCTTATTTCAGTTTGAAATAATTTGATTTTTGGCTCTGAAATAACTAATCCATTTTTTAAAATTAACTATTTAAATGTTTTTAGATGGTTGAAGTGTTCGTCAATATTGTTTGAGAACATCATCAATATAAACTAAAATATATTTAAAATAATCTTTAAATATATTATTCATGATATTTTGAAATTTAAGGTGCATTTTTTAAACCAAAGGGCATTATTCCATAATGCAAGAAATGTGCTTTTTTATAGCGATCCAATTTTTTATCTGATCCATTTGATTTTAAATGAAATTTGGAAAATATTTTTGCATTATGCAATCTATTTAATAAATCCTTTTATTAGGAATTGGATATCTGATCCATTTTAAAACTTTGTTTAGTGGCTTGTAATTAATTACAAATCGCGGTCTCCCTCTTTCCTTTTCTGTCGAATTCATAACATAAAATGCGGTACAGCTCCAAGGGGAGTAGGATTGCCAAATTATTCCTTTCTTTAATAAATTAGAAATCTCTTCTTTGCATAAAGCAAGGTAGTGCTCGTTCATCTGACAAGGATGAGCCTTAGTGGGAATGTCACATTCATTAAAATTATCAATGTACGAGAGATTCACTACATGAGTCTTTCTTTCCTAGAAAGCAATTGAGTTGTCACCACAAACTTCCATTTGGAATTCTTGGTGGCAATTTTGAATTTTTGCTTTTTAATTTGGGAAAGAAATTTGTTGTTTAATAGTTAAACTAGCAATTTCTTCTTGTAAATAATTTATATGCATAGACTTATTATTAAGCCTATTCATTTCATTTATGATAATTTCTTTAGGATTGATGATAAAATGGAATGTGATTTCTTTATCCCAAAGAAAACACCAATTCCAAAGATATCATTAAAGTGATAGGCATTATTTTAAGAAGAAAAGAGTTTCCAAAATAATGTGTTGTCAAATTTTGACTAAAATAAAAGGCATTTGAATACAAATATCATCTTGACACATGGCCACGATGATAATTTATACTTAATTTGTAAAGATTCACCGTCACGCTTTAACCGGAATTTTTTTAAAATATTTAGAAGGAATTATTCCTTCTTGTATACAATTTAAATCATTCACTATCAACTAGAGCAAAAATTTAGTAAAATAAATTTTTATTTATAATTAATTTAATAGAAATATACCATTTTTGGTATATTTGCATATTTTGTAAGAAACTTGGTTCTTGATTAGAATCCATTTTTTAATCACATATTTCTGACCATCATTCATTTGCTTTGCTCACTTTAATTTTGAACTTCTAATTTTAGTTTCTTTAATTCGCTTTTAGCTCTAAAGAAGTCAATTAGAAGATGATGAACTTTCATTTTTTTAAATACTTTATAAGGAGTATATAAGAGGCTTGTAATTAAAATTTTCCAATTTATTTTCTTCTTATCATTAAGAAGATTGATAATTTTATCAGTTCAATCATCTTCAACTTGTGCTAAAAGTTTAATTAATTGGTCCTTTTGCTCGAGCATACGCACTCATATTTATTATATTTTCATAATAATCTTTTGAACTTGCAATAGTTAGATTTATATCATTATCGATGAGGATGAAGATGAAATATGTTCTTCTTCATCTTCTTATTCTATTTCAATCGAGGATGTAGAATTTTCATCAGGGTTTGTTTTAACCCTTCGTCAATCTGAAGTTCATTTAACTTCTTCTTGGTAGTGCATTTATTTACGTAATGGCCTATACGGCCACATTTCTAACATTTTATTTCTCTTGTCTCTTTGGTTTTAGAACTAGAGGGACGAGAGTGCTTGTGTTTGTGCGTGAATTTATCACATTTTTTATGACGTGATTTTTCATGTTTAGGAAAAATAGTCTTTCGTTTTTTCCCCTATTTTTGGAAAATAAAAACCGAGGATCACAGTTGAATTGAAATTTGCATTTCTCGCTCAAGTAGACATTCTCTTTTCATTTGATCTGTTAATTTAAGATCAGAACATATAGCTAATCCGATTTTAATACATGCAGAAATAAGGTTTTTATATGTTAGGGTTTCATATGGGATGGTTCCATTGTAGTGGCGAAGAGAAACCTTAACCTTTTTAGCAAATAGATTGGGAAGGCCTTCAATGAATTTTTTCTTCCAAGGCTATCATCATAAAGTGTCATGAATGCTAGAAATATATCCTTGTACCATCAAAAAATGGGTTAAGGATGGACATCTTAATTTTGGAGTAAGAGAAGTTTTTTTTCCTTGATCTCCAATGGATCCAGCAAAATGATCTATAATTATTTGGAGAAGATTATAGACCAAAATTTCATTAAGTTTTTGATGTTCTTTTGGAAGATCCTTAGTACTTAAGTCAATTTTGCTAAGGAGGTTTTCCCTTTGAGGAACAGTGAGAAAATTATCCCACCATCCTTTCATAGTTCCAGAGAATCCTGAAATGATGGCTCGAGCAATAATGTGTGATTTTTCTTGATGTCTAGATTGAACAATAATAGAAAACATAAGCATTCGTTGAAGGGTATGAATGATTTGATATTCAGAAAGTCCATCAATATTCCATTCATATAAAGAATCTCAATCATAAGAATTTCCTATGAAATGAGTATATTCCTCAAATAATAAATCAGGAGGAGTGGTTTTATAATAATGTTTTTCCAAATTTTTCTTTGATAAGAAAGTTTTGGATATCAAGAGGAGGATGAGGATCTTGTAATTTTGAAAAGGTTTTGAACTTTTTCAATATTACTTGATTGATCAAGACGCTTTCGAGGATTCATTTGAATCTTCATTGATTGATATCTTCAAGAGCACCTTCATACTTTTCACTTAAATTTAGAATCAAATTCTGAATATCTTCAGAAGAGAGTCCTAACTTAAGAGCCAGTTGGTTGGATAAAAGGTTTCACAAATGGGTTTATACTAGTAGAAGCTTTTTCTGAAGCTTTGCTAGTTTCAGAGCTAGAAACCTTTTGTTTAAGCATCTGATCGATTTTAGACTCTAGGCTAAAAAGATGATCAGTGATTATTTGAAGTATACTATTACTATAATTAAGTTATTTAATTACAATAATAAATTCTTTTAGAATTTGTGGATCGGAACTTATTTTTCTGAAGGCCGCTAATTCTAAAGGTTTATCATCCACCATTTTTACAACTGATGGAGGATAAGATGCTTCAATTATTTTTTCTTGCTCTGTTTGCCATTTTTTGTAGTTAAAAAAGAATCGGAGCAGATTGAACATAAGAATCGCAAAACCATGCTACGAAAGGAATAGTTGCTTTGGCTTGACTATTTCTTTCTCTCATTTTCTCAAAATATAAATTATTTATTTCCAGATGTTGGTCTTGAGAAGTAAAACTTCTATACCAAGTACAAAAATTATCATACTTTGGTTAGAAGTATTCCTTCAGAACAACCTCTCTAGTCTTAGAACCTATTGTGTAGCTCATTAAGACTAAAGTTCATTTTAGATGGAGTGGGAGATTGATTTTCTCTCACTAGATGATAGATATGATTTTTATTTAGGCGAAGGGCCTCGACCGATTGTTCAGGAGTGTGTGAACCATCCGATCTAGACTTCTCTGAGGTTTCAGAAGTGATAGAAACCCTAGGAAGTGTGACGGATTGACGAATGTTTAATTTGACTTAAACATCGCCATCAACTATTTGAATTATCTGATCTACATCTTGATTAATGGAAGGTCTTGGTGTGACCGTAGATGGTATAGTCTATGAGTCAGGAAATACCACCTCATTCAATTTAATCACTCTGTTAGTAGCAATATGGGATGCTAACTGATTTGTTTCAATCAGAGTAGTTCATTCGACTGGTTGAACAGCTTTTTGAACTCTAGGATTTAGAGTATTTAAAACTCAAAAATGAATTCTGAAGATTAAAGTAATAGTTTCAGAACCTGGGAGAAAATCATAACCATAAAGCTATAAATGTAATTTTAAAGCTTCAAAAAGATTTATATCAGAAAGAGATAAACTCAGATTGGGAAAGGTGTTGAAATAAACTAGCCCGTGACATAGGCTAGTCTCTACAACACTCATTAGGGATTGAGCCCAGAGAAGGCATCTACCATCTCTTAGGCTTGCTAAAATAGAAGCATTTAGACCTTTAAGGGTTAAAGGTTTGAATGATATTATTGTCATCCCTATATGAATATATTTAAAATCTTGCATATATTTATGCAGATCTTCAAATGTTAGTAGATAAATGGTTTTATCCATTTGATCTATAGTAATGGTTTGTTCTACAGTTTTCATAAGATTTTCCCTTAAAATCAAAAGTTCTAAATTGATAAATGATAGTTTTATCAATCTTGTGGAGAGACCATCTATTTAGGTCTTCTTCATTCAAGGGGAACTCTACCATTTCAGAGTTCTTGATTAAATTATTATTTCTCCTAATTGTTAGATTAGAAGTTACTTCAGAAGAAGTAGAAGCCATATAACCAAAAGGGGAAAAAGGGAGAGAGGAAGATGATGCAGGGAGAATTTGAAAAAAATTACCACATAAGGTTAAAACAAACTAAGTATAAACCTCCATTAGAGAATTATCTTCCCAAACAGTCAACAAAAATAGGACTTACAACCCTTTTAAGCCTCACGCAATAGGGATTTGGCCATTTGCGATGAAGACAGGAATATAAAGCTCTACCAGAGAATTATCCCGCATACCAACAATAAATAGACTTATCACCCTATCAAGCATCACGCAACAGGGATGGCCATTTGTGATGAAGACGGGATAAAGCCATGGGAGGAATGAACAAAGTACTGGTTCATCCAAAGCATGGTGATATGTAACAACAAATCTCTAACATCCTTCCCCTCCCCAAGGATTTACCCCATCATGGCTTTGATAATTTCAATGAACGAGACATTCCCACTAAGGCTCTTCCTTGTCAGATGAATGAGCACTACCTTGCTTTATGCAAAGAAGAGATTGGTGATAAAACAGAATGTGATTTCTTTATCCCAAAGAAAACACTGAATTCCAGTATCATAAATCTAGTGATAGGCATTACAAGAAGTATTTAAGAAAAATCAGGTAAGTTATCATCTTAATCCTGCCTTCTTATGAGCTAAAATCAATTAAAGAAATTACGCTCACCCACAAGCAAAAGGACCAATTAATTAAACTTTTGGCACAAGTTGAAGATGATTTAACTCGTGATAAAATTATCGATCTTCATAATGATAAAAAGAAAGATAAATTAGAAAAAATTAATTACAAGCCTCCTATATACCCTTATCTAAGTATTTAAGAAAAATGGCAAGTTCATCATCTTCTAATTCAGCTTCTACCTAGGGATTTACCTTATTGCTCCATACGAGCAATGTAGCTATTCTATCTCGATAATTCTCTAGTAGAGGTTTATATTCCCCAGGGATTTATCCCATCATGGCTCTGATACCAGACTTAAACCAGATATATAAAACCTTATTTCAAAACTTAAAAATAACTTACACGTATTTTTATAGTTAGCTCTGACTAATTCTAAAAATTTATCATCCACCATTTTTACAAATGATGGAGGATAAGATGCTTCAATTATTTTTCCTTGCTCTGTTTGCCATTTTTGGTAGTTAAAACAAAGAGATTGAGTAATCAAAAACCATCCACGAAAAGGAATAGTTTTTGGCTTGACTATTTCATTCTCTCATTTTCAAATATAAATCATTTATTTGAGAGGTTTTTCTGAGATAAAACTTATACCAAGTATGAAAATTATAGTACTTTGTTGGAAGTATTCCTTTAACAACCTCTATAGAACCTTGTGTAGCTCATTAA
Source organism: Cymbidium sinense (assembly GCA_021442155.1). Classification (NCBI taxonomy): domain Eukaryota; kingdom Viridiplantae; phylum Streptophyta; class Magnoliopsida; order Asparagales; family Orchidaceae; genus Cymbidium; species Cymbidium sinense. The sequence goes on from CM038223.1 coordinate 151,516,783, forward strand.
GAAAAGTTCATTTCATGGAGTGAGATTGATTTTCTATCACCGATGATAGATATGATTTTTTTAGGTGAAGGGCCTCAACCAATGGTTCAGGAGTGTATGAACCATCCGATCTAGACTTCTCTGAGGTTTTAGAAGGAATATAAACTTTAGGAAGTGTAATGGATCGACGAGGGTTGAATCGAACTTCAACATCGCCATTAGCTGTAGTTCCAAATTGATAAATGATAGTTTTATCAATTTTATGGAGAGACCATCTATTTAGGTCTTCTTCTTTTAAGGGGAACTCATTATTTCGAATTTTTATTTCTCCTAATCATTAGATTAGAAGTTACTCAAAGAAGTATTACCCAAAAAAATGGAGAAAAAGGAGAGAGGAAGATGATGTAGGAGAATTTGAAACAAATCATCACATAAGATAAAACAACCAAGTATAAACCTCCAAGAGAATTATCTTCCGCATAACAAAAATAGGACTTACAACCCTTTCAAGCCTCACGCAATAGGGATTTATGGCCATTTATGATGAAGACGAGAATATAAACCTCTACTAGAGAATTATCCCAGACAGTCAACAATAAACAGGACTTATCACCCTATCAAGCATCACGCAATGGGATGGCCATTTGTGACAAAGACGGGATAAAGCTATGGAAGGAATGAACAAAGTACTGGTTTATCCAAAGCATGGTGAAATACAACAAAAAATCTCTAACATCCTTCCCCTCCCCAGGGATTTACCTCATCATGGCTCTGATACCAAATGGATTTATTAAATAGATTGCATAATGCAAAAATATTTTCCAAATTTGATTTTATTAATATTGATAGAAGAGCAAACAAAGAACTTCCAAAGATGGTTCTTTAGATGGTGAAACTATTTTGGAGCGTAATTAAATATTCTTCCGCATCCAATCAAAGAAGTCTTCAATGACTGATGGAAGTCAAAATGAGGCTATTAATCCCAAAAAAATGATTCAAAGAAAATCTTGCTATTTCTAACGCCAAATCCATGGATTTGAGTCGAAGGTTATACTTGGAAAGGACCCTTCAATCGCTTGGTCCTTCAAAGATAATTTTACTAAAATGGTGAAATTCAATCAACATTGAGGATAACCTCAAATTAAAGCCATTATTAAAGCTTATTCTGAATTAACGATCCTCAAAAAACTATGGATTTTGAGCTATCAGTAGACGAGGTACTACAAAGCATCAAAAGACGTTATCCTCATGAGACCAAGATTCAACATAAGGAACGTCTCAAAAAAAATCTACGAAAATCAACTCGCCAATGTGTTTAATCACGCCATCTATATCTGCTACAGTAGCGAGTCTTCTGACTTCGTCGATGTGTAATCCACTGGAGAAACTTAAATTCATAAAGCAGACCCACCAGAAGAAACAATTGTTATCAAAAGTACGCTTATTCACCAGGGAACCTCATATAAAGTGGGTCCTACCAAAGAAATAATTGCTACTTAAGTAGCCATCTTATAATATTGTTTGCTTATAAGCAGTATCTTTTTATTTAATAATAGATCTTTGCTTAATAGTAAAGTTTCTATTTAATTATATCGTTTAACTTCTAAGCAACGCTTTCTCTTTGTTTAATAATTGTACATTCTAAGTCTGCGGCTCCACCTTGTATAAGGAGGCTTGTGTATTATGTGATCGCTTTTCCCTCTTCTTTTTTCTTCTATTCTCTTGACTCTCCTTAGTTCTTGATCACATCATGTAAGTTTAGGAGAAGGATATTAGAGATTTTTTGTTACATTTAAGCCAATATTTAAGCTTATTCTAAATTAATGATCCCTCAAAAAACTATGAATTTTGAGCTATCAGTAGATGAAGTACTAAGTCAAACTTATCTTTATGGTACTTTCTTTTCAACTACAATTGAAAAGGGTGAACCCTCTAAAAAAGCTGCAACACCATCTCTAAAAGATGTCATTGCACAAGAACCTATTCTCAAGGGGAACTCTACCATTTTAGAGTTCTTGATTAAATTATTATTTCTCCTAATCGTTAGATTAAAAGTTACTTCAGAAGAAGTAGAAGCCATATAACCAAAAGGGGAAAAAGGGAGAGAGGAAGATGATGCAGGGAGAATTTGAAACAAATTATCACATAAGGATAAAACTAACTAACTATAAACCTCCATTAGAGAATTATCTTCCCAGACACTCAACAAAAATAGGACTTACAAAATTCATGATATGCTGAAATTTTGTACTGTAAATTAGTGGAAGATAAGAATACATTTTTCTCATTGAATGGAGTTGGACACCATTCGCTTTGATGAAAGATCTTTTGTATAACGCATTTGCTATACAAAATTATATGATTCGTCTGGTCATGAACATGATTAATTTTAATACACTTTAATTGTATTAAGATTTTTTCATAATTTTCTCTTGAGAGATTAGATTCAAATGGGAAAGGATTGTTTCCCAAATATCTTTCAATAATCAAGACATTATTTATTGAAAATCGAGGGATTTCAATAATATTCGCTTTTATTTTTTTAGAGAAATAAATAGTTCTTATGCAAACATCTTTTGTGATGACAATTTTTGAGGGTTCACTTTTCAACCATAAGAGGAAGTACCATAAAGATAAGTTTGTAAATTGATCATGCCAATTGTTGAATGAATGATCTTTGCCATTAGAGCCATGGTGGACCTCCAAAAAAATAAAGATTTAGAGTAGTCATTCTTCCTTTGATCCAATCATCTCTACAAATTCAATATCAAAATCGTGAAGAGAATTTTCATTACCTTAATGAATTTGATGTAAATCAAAGACAGAGTCGCTTATGATGCAAAAATTTATTTTGAAACTAAATTTTGACATCTTGTTCAATGATGTATTTGACCGAGGAAATCCAATGTAAGGAGAAGAATATATTTTCAAATGAATTGCATCTGACAAATTTTCAAATGAATTGGGCATCTTTGATTAATTTGAAGATCCATTAGAATTCTTTCATATGCTCTTCGCTTTAATTTGCTAAACTTCTAATTTTAGCTTTAATTTTAGCTCTACCAAAGAAGTAATTAGAAGATGATGAACTTGTCGCATTTTTCTTAAATACTGATAAGGAGTATATAGGAGGCTTGTAATTAAATTTTTCTAATTTATCTTTCTTCTTATCATTAAGAAGATCGATAATTTTATCACGAGTTCAATCATCTTCAACTTATGCTAAAAGTTTAATTAATTGGTCATTTTGCTTGTGGGTGAGGGTATACAGACCTGTCATATTTATTATATTTTTATAATAATCTATCTATTGACAGGACTTGCAACAGTTAGATTTATCAAATTTATCAGAATCTGATGAGGATGAAGATGAAATATGTTCTTTCATCTTCCGATATTTAATCGGATGTAAGTAGAATTTTATCAAGGTTTTAGCTCTTGCCAATCAAGTTCATTTAACTTCTTCTAATGCATTTATTTTAATGACCATATCACATTTGTAATATTTATTTCTCTTTGGTTTTAGAACCAGAGGGACGAGAGTGCTTGTGTTTGTGCGTGAATTTGTCACATTTTTTATGATGTGATTTTTCACGTTTAGGAAAAATAGTTTTTCGTGATTTTCCCTTGTGTTTATAAGATAAAGGATGTACCGAGGATCATAAAAATTGCTGAATTTGCCATAGTCATTCAAGTAGAGTTCTCTTTTCATTTGTTCTTTAATTTAAGATCGAAAGCATTGCTAAACCAATTTTAATACATGCTAAATAAGATTTCCATATGTATGGTTTCATATGGGATGGTTCCATCATAAAGATGAAGAGAAACCTTAACCTTTAGTAATAGAAAGCCTTCAATGAATTTTGCTTCCAAAGGATAAAGCTATCATCATAAAGTGTCGACGTGTTAGAAATGTATCCTTGTACCATCAAAATGGGTTAAGGATCATCTTAATTTTGGAGTAAGGAATTTTTTTTTTCTCCTTGATCTCTAATGGATCCAAAGAAAAAATGATCTATAATTATTTGGAGAAGATTATAGACCAAATTTTCATTAGGTTTTGATGTTCTTTGGAAGATCCAAGTTTAAAGTCAATTCTCTAAGGAGGACTTCCCTTGAGGAACAAAGGAGAAAATTATCCCACCATCCTTTCAAGTTCCGAGAATTAAAATGATGGCTCGATAATATAAGGTTTTGCTTGATGTCTAAACAAAGAGCTTGCAAAACATGAGCATTCGATGAAGGGTATGAATGATTTGATGTTCAAAAAGTCCATCAATATTCCATTCATACAAAGAATCACCATCATAGGAATTTCCTACAAAATGAGTATCTTCCTCAAATAATAAATCGTGAGGAGGGTTTTTATAATAATGTTTTTCCAAATTTTTCTTGATAAGAAAGTTTTGAATATCAAGAGAGGATGAGGATCTTGTAATTCTGAAAAAGGTTTGAACTTTTTCAATATTACTTGATTGATCAAGACGCTTTTGGTGAGGATTCATTTGAATTTTCATCCCATTGACCGATATCTTCGAGTCTACATACTTTCTCAAATTTAAAAAATCAAATTTTGAATGTCTTCTAAGAGGGTCCTAACTTAAGAGCCATAGAGGTGGTTGGATAAAATGTTTTACAAATGTACTAATAGAAGCTTTTTTCTAGCTAAGTTTCCTGAAACCTTTGTTTACATCTGATCAATTTGATTCTAGGCTAAAAAAGATGATCGTGATTATTTGAAGTATACTATTACTATAATTAAGTTGTTTAATTACAATAAATTCTTTAGAATTTGTGGATCAAAACTTATTTTTTTAAGGTAATAAAGGTTTATCATCCACCATTTTTATCGATGGAGGATAAGATGCTTCAATTATTTTTCCTTGCTCGCTTTGCCATTTTTAGTAGTTAATAAATAACTTGAGATTGAGCAAGAATCAAAACCATGCTAAGAAAGGAATAGTTGTTTTGGCTTTAATTTCTTTCTCATTTTCTCAAACATAAATCATTTATTTTGAGATATTGGTCTTGAGAAGAAAAACTTCTATACCAAGTGCAAAAATTATCCTACTTTAGTTGGAAGTATTCCTTCAGAATAACCTCTCTGGTCTTACAACCTATTGTGTAGCTCATTAAGACTAAAGTTTATTTTATGGAGGGAGATTAATTTTCTCTCACTGATGATAGATTTTTATTTAGGTGAATTCTCATTGATGGTTCGTGAGTGTGAACCATCCGATCTAGACTTCTCTGAGGTTTCAGGAGGGATAGAAACCCTAAGAAGTGTAATGGATCAATGAGGGTGGAATCGAACATCAACATTGCCATCAACTGTAGTTCCAAATTGATAAATGATAGTTTTATCAATTTTGGGGATAGACCATCTATTTAGGTCTTCTTCTTTCAAGGAGAACTCTGCCATTTTAGAGTTCTTGATTAAATTATTATTTCTCCTAATCGTTAGATTAGAAGTAACTTCAAAAGAAGTAGAAGCCATATTACCAAAAACGGGGAAAAAGGGAGAGAGGAAGATGATGCAGGGAGAAATTGAAACAAATCACCACATAAGATAAAACAAACTAAGTATAAACTCCATTAAAGAATTATCTTCCTGCATTCAACAAAAAATAGGATTTACAATTTCAAGCCTCATGCAAGGATTTACGCCATTTATGAAGACGAATATAAACCTACCGTGAGAATTATCCGATAATCAAAAAGGACTTATCACCCTATCAAGCATCATGCAAAAGGATGGCAATTTAAATCTAAGATGGATAAAGCCATGGGAGGAATGAACAAAGTAGGTTTATCCAAAGCATGGTGAAATACAATCTAACATCCTTCCTCCTGTGATTTACTCATCATTGATACTTAGTTGAAATATGATATAAAAAAACTTATTTTTTAAAGCTTAAAATACTTACACGATAAGAGGTGAAGTGAAGAACTAAGGAGAGTAAAGAGGAGAATAGAGAAGGAGAAGGAAAACTGAGAGCACCAATAATTTACTCCAATTTTGTAAGAATAGTGGAGGATAAGAATACATTTTTCTTGAAATGAATTTATTCGCTGATGAAAGATCTTTGTATACACATTTGCTATAATTGTATGGTTCGTATCATTAACATGATTAATCTCAATACACTTTAAATGTATTAAGATTTTTCATAGTTTTCTCTGAGAGATTAGAAAATGGGAAAGGATTGTTTCAAATATCTTTCAAATAATGCCCATGATTATTTATTGAATAAGAGGATTAATTTCAATAATATTTATTTTATTTAGAGAAATAAATAGTTCAAATGACATCTTTAGATGGTATTTTTTTAGGGTTCTTTCAACCATAGAGAGAAAGTACCATAAAGATAAGTTTGCAAATTGATCATGCCAATTGTTGAATTGACTATCTTTATTAGGCCATGCACCTCCATGAAAAGAAAGACCCTTTAGAGTATTCCATGTGATCCACCGATCCGCAAGAATTCAATAAAAAATCGAAGAGAATTACCTTTAATGAATTCAATATCAAATCAAGATCTAAGAGTTGCTATGATGCAAAATATGTTTTGAAACTAAATTTTGACATCTTGTTCAATGATGTATTTGACCAGAACAATAATGAAAAAAGCTAATTAAGTAAATCATCTTAGAATTTTGAGATAATTTAATCACAAAGCATTTCTTTGATAATGAAATACTTTTTAGATTCCATTTATCATAAATAAAGAGGACAAATTTTTCTTTAGAATTTTTCGCTAGATACTTTGATACTTATAAGCATCGCTTAATTTTGAAACAAGTCAAGATTAAGACAAAGGTTTTGAACCCTTTCTAATTTTATAAAATCGGGTATATATCACATGGTATTTTATCTCAAAGATCGCATGGCAAGATTTGATAAATCAACATAGAGATTCTAAGAACCGCATTTTTATCTAAAATGATTTCAAAAAAAATTTGTTAGTAAATTCAATACTTCTTAATTGGTATAAAGAAGATATATTATGAAAAAATCTTATTTTGAAATTTTGATTTTTAAAATAACTAATCATTTTTAAAATTAATCATTTAAATGTTTTTGGTTAAGTGTTCATCAATATTGTTGAGAACACCAAAACATCATCAATATAATAAAATATATTAAAATAATCTTTAAATATATTATTCATGATATGCCAAATTTAGAAGGTGCATTTTTTTAAACCAAAGGGCATTACATCCCATTCGTAATGTAAAAGGCAATCAGAATGTTTTATAATGATCCAATTCATCCGATCTCAATATCCTGATTTTAAATCAAATTTGGAAAATATTTTGCATTATGCACTATTTAATAAATTTTATTAGAATATATCCCATCCATTTTAAAACTTTGTTTAGCCTTGTAATTAATTACAAGTCATGCCTCCCCTTTCCCGCCAAATTCATAACATAGAATGTACCCCAAGGGAGTAGGATTGCCAAATTATTCCTTTCTTTAATAAATCGACAATCTCTTCTTGCATAAAGCAAGATAGTGCTGCTCATTCATGACAAGGATGAGCCTTAGTGGAAATGTCTGCTTCATTGAAATTATCAATGTAGATCCACTATATGAGTCTCTTCCCAAAAGTAATTGGTTGTCACCATAGAACTTCCTTTGGAATTCTTGGTGGAAATTTTGAATTTTTTTTAATTTTGGGGAAGAAATTTTTTGTTTAATAGTTAAACTAGCAATTTCTTCTTGTAAATAATTATATCATAGACTTATTATTAAGCCTATTCATTTCATTTATGATAATTTCTTTAGGATTGTGATAAAATGGAATGTGATTTCTTTATCCCAAAGAAAACAAATTCCATCATCAATTCTAGTGATAGGCATTATTTTAAGAAGAAAAGGAGTTTGTGTCAAAAATTTTGACTAAAATAAAAGGCATTTGAATACAAATATCTTATTTACACACTGATGATAATTTATACTTAATTTGTAAAGATTCACCGTACGCCTTTAATCGATTATTTTTTTCAAAATATTTAGAAGGAATTATTCCTTCTTGTATACAATTTAAATTTGCTTAGCTATAACCTAAAGCAGTTAAATTTGGTAAAATAAATTCTTTATTTATAATTAATTTAATGGAAATATACCATTTCTGGTATATTGCATTTTGCATATTTTGTAAGAAACTTGGTTCTTGATTAGAACCGACTTATATTTTCAAATGAATTGCTCGATTAATTTTAAGATCCATTAATGACCATTCATTTGCTCTCCTTTAATTTGCTTCTAATTTTAGTTTCTTTAATTCGCTTTTTAGCTCAAAGAAGTTGAATTAGAAGATGATGAACTTGCCTTAGATTTTTTCTTAAATACTATCAAAAAGGAGTATATAGGAGGCTTGTTATTAAATTTTTCTAATTTATCTTTCTTCTTATCATTAAGAAGATCGATAATTTTATCACGAGTTGAATCATCTTCAACTTGTGCTAAAAGTTTAATTAATTGGTCCTTTTGCTCGTGGGTGAGAGTATACAAACCTATCATATTTATTATATTTTGTAATAATCTATCTGTTGACAGGACTTGCAACTGTTAGATTTATCAAATTTATCAGAATCTGATGAGGATGAAGATGAAATATGTTCTTCTTCATCTTCGATTCTATTTAATCGAGGATGTAAGAATTTTATCGTGGGTTTGTTTTAACCCTTTCACAATCAAGTTCATTTAACTTCTCGAGGCAGTCATTTGTATGACCATTTAATATTTTTATTTCTCTTGGTCTTGTAGTGCTTGTGTTTGAATTTATCACATTTTTTTATGACGTGATTTTTCACGCTTTAGGAAAAATAGTCTTTCGTGTTTTTTCCCCTTATTTTTGGAAAATAAAGGACGCACTGAGGATCACAAGAATTAATTTGCCGTCGCTCAAGTAGACATTCTCTTTTCATTTGATCTTTTAATTTAAGAGCATATATAATCATTTTAATACATGCAAATAAGGTTTCCATATGTTAGGGTTTCATATGGGATGGTTCCATGAGGTAAAGAGAAACCTTAACCTTTTTAGAAATAGATTGGGAAGGCCTTCAATGAATTTTTGCTTCAGTGAAGGCTATTGGCATCATAAAGTGTCATGACGCTTAGAAATATATCCCATCAAAAATGGGTTAAGGATGGACATCTTAATTTTTGGAGTAAGGAAGTTTTTTCTCCTTGATCTCCAATGGATCCAGCAAAATGATCTATAATTGTTTGGAGAAGATTATAGACCAATTTTCTTAGGTTTTTGCTTCTTTGGAAGATCCCAAGTCTTAAGTCAATTTGCTAAGGAGGTCTTCCCTTTGAGGAACTGTGAGAAAATTATCCCACCATCCTTTCGAGTTCGAGAATCAAATGATGGCTCGAGCACAATATGGTTTTGCTTGATGTCTACATTGAACAAAGCAAAATATAAGCATTCGATGAAGGGTATGAATGATTTGATGTTCAAAAGTCCATCAATATTCCATTCATATAAAGAATTTCCATCATAGGAATTTCCCAAATGAGTATCTTCCTCAAACATAAATGAGGAGTGGGTTTTTTATAATAATGTTTTTCCAAATTTTTCTTTGGATAAGAAAGTTTTTGGATATCAAGAGGAGGATGAGGATCTTGTAATTCTTGAAAATATTTTAAACTTTTCAATATTACTTGATTGATCGATCAAGTGAGGATTCATTTGAATCTTCATCGATTGACCGATATCTTCAAGAGCTCCTACATACTTTTCACTTAAATTTAGAATCAAATTAATGTCTAAGAGACCCTAACTTAAGAGCAAGTTTAGAGGTGGTTGGATAAAAAAGTTTTACAAATGGGTTTATACAAGTAGAAGCTTTTCTCTGCTAGTTTTGGGGCTAAAACCTTTTGTTTAAGCATCCGATCGATGATCTAGGCTAAAAGATGATCGATTATTTGAAGTATACTATAATTAAGTTGTTTAATTACAAAATAAATTCTTTTAGAATTTGTGGATCGAACTTATTTTTTCAAGCTAATTCTAAGGTTTATCATCCACCATTTTACAACCGATGGATGATAAGATGCTTCAATTATTTTTCCTGCTTTGCCATAAAGCACAGATTGAGCATAGTAATTGCAAAACCATGCTATGAAAGGAATAGTTGCTTTGGCTTGTCAATTTCTTTCTCTCATTTTCTCGAAACATAAATCATTTATTTTGAGATATTGGTCTTGAGAAGAAAAACTTCTATACCAAGTGCAAAAATTATCGTACTTTAGTTGGAAGTATTCCTTCGTAACAACCTCTAGTCTTAGAACCTATTGTAGCTCATTAAGACTAAAGTTCATTTATGGTGGGAGATTGATTTTCTCACCGGATGATGATAATTTTATTTAGGAGGCTCGACCATGGTTCAAGAGTGTGAACCATCCCACTTGTGGTTTTTAAGGGATAAAAAACCCTAGGAAGTGTGATGGATTGATGAGGTTGAATCGACTTCAACATCGCCATCGTTGAATTATCGATCTACATCTTGATGGAAGGTCTTGGTGATCGAGATGGTATAGTCCATGAGGAAATACCACCTCATTCCATTTAATCACTCTATTTGTAGGATGTACTTCGTTCCGGTTACGTATTGCTAGTTTGTTATTTGGTTGAACAACTTTCTGAACTCTAGGATTTAGAGTATTTAAAACTCAAAAATGAATTCTGAAAATTGAAGCAATAGTTTCAGAACCCGGGAGAAAATCATAACCATAAAGCTGTAAATGTAATTTTAAAGATTCAGAAAGCTTTATATCAGAAAGAGATAAACTTAGATTGGGAAAGGTGTTGAAATAAAGCCCATTTCATAAATAGTCTCTACAACCATTAGGGATTGAGCCGAGGGCATCACGCCATCTCTTAGGCTTGCTAAAATAGAAACATTTAGACCTTTAAGGGTTAAAGGTTTGAATGCTATCTGTATCATCCTATATGAATATATTTAAAATCTTGCATATATTTATGCAGATCTTCAAACATTAGTAGATAAATGGTTTTATCCATTTGATCTACAGTAATGGTTTGTTCTACAATTTTCATTGAAGATTTTCCCTTAAAATCAAAAGTTCCAAATTGATAAATGATAGTTTTATCAATTTTGGGGAGAGACCATCTATTTAGGTCTTCTTCATTCAAGGGAACTCTGCCATTTCAGAGTTCTTGATTAAATTATTATTTCTCCTAATTGTTAGATTAGAAGTAACTTCAGAAGAAGTAGAAGCCATATTACCAAAAGGGGAAAAAAGGAGAGAGGAAGATGATGCAGGGAGAATTTGAAATAAATCACCACATAAGGATAAAACAAACTAAGTATAAACCTCCATTAAAGAATTATCTTCTCGGATAGTCAACAAAAATAGGACTTACAACCCTTTCAAGCCTCATGCAATAGGGATTTATGGCCATTTGCGATGAAGACGGGAATATAAACCTCTACCAGAGAATTATCAGTCAAGAACAGACTTATAACCTATCAAGCATCATGCAACAGGGATGGCCATTTACGACGATGATGGGATAAAGCCATGGGAAGAATGAACAAATTATTGGTTCATCAAAGCATGGTGATATGTAACAAAAAAATCTCCTTAAAGGTCTAAATGCTTCTATTCTAGCAAGCTAGATGGCATGCCTTCCGGCTCAATCATGAGTGTTGTAGACACTATGATCTTATACTTAGTTTATTTTATCCTTATGTGGTGATTTGTTTTTTTGCGTACTGCCATGGTATGAGTATCAGACCATGGTGGGGGATTCTTTTTTAATAATTAGTCTATGCATATAAATTATTTACATGGCTCTGATACCAGACTTGCACCAGGATGAATCAAACTTCAACATCGCTAATGTAGCTGATTTCTATCAAAATCTTGCCAAAGACTAATGGCAAAGATCCGGTCAATTCAACAATTATCATGAACCAAGTCGCGATCTCACTCTTTTCTTTTCTGCCGAATTCATAACAGGATGTTAGAGATTTTTTATTGTATTTCACCATGCTTTGGATAAACTAGTACTTTGTTCATTCTTCCCATGGCTTTATCAATTAAAAATGGCCATCCCTTGCGGATGCTTGATGGTGATAAGTCCTTTTATTATTGACTATCGATAATTCTGGTAGAGGTTTATATTTATCTTCATCATAAATGGTGAAATCAGGTTAATGAAAGGGTTGTAAATCCTATTTTTTTGTTGTCGGGAAGATAATTTTCTAATAGAGGTTTATGCTTAGTTTATTTTATCCTTATGTGGAAATTTGTTTCAAAAAAAAAATTCTCAAACAATATTGATGAAGTACACATAATACACAAATAGAGCCTCCTCATATAGAGGTGGAGGCACAGGAGAGACTTTGCTTAGAAGCAAAGGTACAATTATTAAACAAGAGAAATGTTGCTTAGAAGTTAGCAGATAATTATTAAATAGAAACTTTCTTGTTAAGCAAAATTTATTATTAAATAAAAGATACTTTGCTTAGAGAGGATATATTATAAGATGGCTAAAACCAGAGGGACAAGAGTGCTTATGTTTGTGCATGAATTTGTCACATTTTTTATGACATGATTTTTCACGTTTAGGAAAAATAGTTTTTTGTGTTTTTCCCTTGTGTTTATAAGATAAAGGACGTACCTGAGGGTCACAGTTGAATTGCTCACAGAATTTGCCTAGTTGTTTGTGCTCAAGTAGACATTCTCTTTTCATTTGATCTTTTAATTTAAGATCAGAGCATATAGCTAATCAGGTTTTAATACATGCAGAAATAAGGTTTGCATATGTTAGGGTTTCATATGGGAAGGTTCCATCGTAGAGGCATAGAGAAACCCTTTTCAGGAAATAGATTGGGAAGGACTTCAATGAATTTTTGCTACCGGTGAAAGGCTATCGGCATCATAAAGTGTCATGGGCGTGCTAGAAATATATCCTGTACCATCAAAATGGGTTAAGGATGGACATCTTAATTTTGGAGTAAGGAGCGAGTTTTTCTCCTTGATCTCCAATGGATCCCAAAATGATCTATAATTGTTTGGAAGATTATAGAGAATTTTCATTAGGTTTTATTGCTCTTTTGGAAGATCCTTAGTACTTAAGTCAATTTCGCTAAGGAGGTCTTCCCTTTGAGGAACAGTGAGAAAATTATCCCACCATCCTTTTAGAGTTCCAGAGAATCTTAAAATGATGGCGAACATATGAGGTTTTGCTTGATGTGATTGAGCGGATTAGCAAACATAAGCATTCGATGAAGGGTATGAATGATTTGATGTTGAAAGTCCATCAATATTCCATTCATAATAAAGAATCTCCATCATAGGAATTTCCCGAAATGAGTATCTTCCTCAAATAATAAATCAGGAGGTGTTAGTTTTTTATAATAATGTTTTTCCAAATTTTTCTTGGGATAAGAAAGTTTTTGGATATCAAAAGGAGGATGAGGATCTTGTAATTCTTGAAAAAGGTTTTGAACTTTTTCAATATTACTTGATTGATCAGTATCAGTTTTGATTGAGGATTCAATTGAATCTTCATCCGATTGATATCTTCAAGATCTCCTACATACTTTTCACTTAAATTTAGAATCAAATTGAATGTCTTAAGATGGTCTAACTTAAGAGCGATTTAGGAGGTGGTTGAATAAAGGTTTCACAAATGGGTTTATACTAGTAGAAGCTTTCTCACGAGCTTTGCTAGTTTGCTAGAAACCTTTTGTTTAAGCATCGATCGATTTTAGATTCTAGGCTAAAAGATGATCGATTATTTGAAGTATACTATTACTATAATTAAGTTGTTTAATTATAATAAATTCCTTTAGAATTTATGGATGAACTTATTTTTCCAAAGCTAATTCTAAGGTTTATCATCCACCATTTTTACAATTGATGGAGGATAAGATGATTTAATTATTTTTCCTTGCTCTGTTAGCCATTTTTTGGTAGTTAAAATAGCAACTTGAGCAGATTGAGTATAGTAACTGCAAAACCATGCGACGAAAGGAATAGTTGCCTTGGCTTGACTATTTTTTTCTCTCATTTTCTCAAAATATAAATCATTTATTTCGAGATGTTGGTCTTGAGAAGTAAAACTTCTATACCAAGTAAAAAATTATCATACTTTGGTTGGAAGTATTCGAGCAACCTCTTGGCTTAATTAGCTCATGTTCAATTTGATTAATTTTGATGATAAATAAATACTTGGATGTTCTAATGAATATTTTTATGTGTTTGATATATCAATTGCTAATTACATATCAATACATCAAATTGTTAGAAGAAATTGCAAGAATAAAAGAATGAAAGGGATAATGTGAAGCTCATGATTTTAGGTTATATGACTATTCATATGAGTTCTTTGGCATGAATCAATTTGCTCACAACCTAACATACTATTTTAATGAGGTTAATTTATATAAATCTTTATTTAATTAACATTCAATTATATGTTTTTTCTACATAGCAATAAAATTGTCAAAGTAATAAATGATCATAACTATTAAGTATAATTATTTTATTTACTTAATATAATTAGGTATTTTAATTTAATTTGCTGGTTATATGATAACTAACATATTTATGATTATATATAAATTATATCATAATTTTTAAATGTCACATGTCAAAATTAACAAAAAATATATAAAATTTTGTATTTTAGCCAAAGTCATTGTTTAATCAAAGAATTCATATCTGATTTTATCTCCATCGGATTCCTTGGATTTTTTCCTTTAAAATAAGTGGTTACATGACCCACTTTGCATTAAAATTGAATTTATTATGATTTTTAAACATTACTGATTTTAATAATGGATGCATGCTACATGCTTTGAATATATTAAGAGCTACATTTGATTACTTTTGACTTTCCCATGTGAATAGCCAAATTTTTGCTGCTAAATTTAATATTTGTTTAATATAAATTATATTTTTATTGAATATTAAATTATCACATGATAGCATGAGGTTTGTATAATATATTTCTTTGAAATAATTTTTAAATGACCTTCTTGCCTATAAATAGCCCTCATTCTCTTCATGAAAGCATCCCTCATTCAAAATTCAAAATCTCTCCAGCAAATCTAAGAGAAAATCTCTTAAATGTTCCTTCCAAGTGTTCTCCAAATATTGCAAGATCAAATCCTTGGTTTGAAGCTTCAACATCTTCAACAAAGCAAGCCTTTTAAATTACTTGAGTTTGTTTTCTTGATCTTAATACTTCTTAGTTGTTCATGCTATTTTCACCATCTATTTCTTCTTTCTAATTTATACTTTTGGTGGATTAGTCTTTGAACATTGGTTTTCACATCAAAGTTTCTCAATCATTTTTTTGGTGAAAAACTCTTGTGATAATTTGTAGGATCTATTTCAACTTGCGAAATTTTAGCTTCCTACAAATTTCTTTTGGTTTCTTGAAATATTTCTTCTTGGTCTTATTTTGAAAGATCATTTATTCTTAGATCTATTTTAAGCATTTTAAAATAAATTATTGTGCTGAAATTATTTTCATATTTTCTAGATCTCTCTTTTTAATTGAAAGCTTACTAACCAACTTAGATCTATCATATACTTATTTTTTTATTTTGTGATCATTAGAAGAATTGAATCTTTTTGGTTAAAAAATTACCCTTGCTGAAATTTATTTTATTATGAAAAGAATATTGTGAATTTATTTTGAAATCATTTTGTATTATTCTACAAATTATAATAACATAAACATCCTAGTAAGATCACTTTAAGATATTTATTTTATTAAGTGAGCATTTTGCCTTGCCAAATTTTAAGTTGTAAAGTGATCATTTATAAGTTGTGAGATCACTTTTTGAATTTGATTGTGGAGAAGAGTAAAATTTATCAAAATTTATTATATTTGTATTTGTGTTGTAAAATTTATTTTGGGGTTGTACTCACCCCTTTGTAGGAGAGTACATATTGTAGGTTGTACTCGCCTGCTATAGGAGAGTACTTTTTGTAAACCATTTTCATTTAGTGGATTCCTAGCCGTGGCTAGGCGTGGACGAGTTTGGGTTTGGCCAAACCACGTAAAATCGCGGTGCCTCTTGTCTCTATTTACTTTATTGTATTTTTATTTTTGCTGCATTTAGAATTATATCTTATCATTATAAAATCAAAATCTAATTTTCTATTTAAAAATTAAAATTTAAGTTTTGAAAATTTTAATATTACCCAATTCACCCCTCCTCTTGGGTGCTATAGTGTCTCATAATTGGTATCAGAGCCTAGGCTCTTTTATTGGCTTAACATCCAAGAGTAAATCTTTTCACTATGGCACAAGGTTTCACAGGGTTCATTACTGAGGGACAATCCACTCATAGACCTCCACTTTAGATAGTGTACCATTTGATTATTGGAAAAATAGAATTAGTACATTCTTAAGAGGTCAAGATGCACGCATGTGGTATATGTTGACACATCAATATCATACACCCACAGAGAAGTAAATGGCATTAAAGTAGAAAACCTTTTGAGGAATGGTCTACATGAAAGAGAACTTGATGAATTAAATGTTAGGGCTTGTAATACTTTACATTG
This sequence comes from Cymbidium sinense, assembly GCA_021442155.1. NCBI lineage: Eukaryota > Viridiplantae > Streptophyta > Magnoliopsida > Asparagales > Orchidaceae > Cymbidium > Cymbidium sinense. Next base: position 151,533,341 of record CM038223.1, read on the forward strand.
TGCTTTATTACGATGATTACATGAAAATTTCTATGTTAAGTACAAAGAAAAAGAAATATGGGATAAACTTATTATAACTTATGAAGGAACTAGAAGTTAGAGATGCTCACATAAATAGACTTGTTCATGATTATGAGTTATTTCATATGTCTCCTTAATCTATTTCTGATATGTATACTAGATTTATGAAAATAATTAACACATTACATTCTCTTGGAAAACATATAGGAATCAAGACTTAGTTTATAAGATTCTTAGATGTCTTCCAAAAGAATGGGAAGCTAAAGTAATATTAGTGAAGCTAAAGATTTATCTACTTATCCACTTGACTTTTGGGTTCTTTGATAGCACATGAACAAAGTTATTGCTCAAAGGATAAGATGGATAACTCAAAGAAAAAAAGGAGGAGAGAAAGGAAAAGCCATTGCACTACAAGTTGATGATAGTGATGAGCATAACACCTCAAGCTCGGATGGTGATTGTGATGAGGTGGTCATGCTTTCCAAAAGGCTTGGGAACTTGCTAAGGAAGAAGAATCAAAGGTATAAAAAATCTAAAAATTATAAATTTCAAACTAAGAAATTTCCTACAGGTGAAGGGATCATTTGCTATCATTGAAAAAAAGCCCGGACACATAAGAGGTGATTGTCTAACTTGTTGAATCAAAGAAAAAGAAATTGATGTAAACAAAAGAAAAAATATATGAAGGAGAAAAGTACCATAAGAAGAAGAAGACTTTTATGGGCCAATCCAGATTCAAATGAATCAAGTACTAGCTCATCGGATGAAGAGGTCAACATATGTCTTATGGCAAATGGAGAATGACTTAGATTCTCAAGAGGTATGTAATGATATATCTTATGATGAATTAGATGATGCTTTTAATGATTTAGTTATTGAATATAAAAATTAAAAGAAAATACAAAACCTTAGAAAAGAACATAAAAATTTAGATATGCATTTTTTGTGATTTAAAAAATGAATGTGATAATTTAAAAGTAAAAATACTTCTTTATTAAATTGTTCCTTAGTTGTAGGTAAACTTGAAAGAGAGAATATCTTATTAAAAGCAAGATTAGAATTATGTTTAAAATCACAAGTTCATTATAATACTTCATCAAGAAAAATATTTAATAAAAATTATTTGCATCATACACATCCCACTCATATACCTTATAATTATCATTCTAAATCATATGCAAACACTAATGTTTGGTGCAACTATTGCAATAAAAAGGGCATATTTCATTTGATTGCTATGCATGTAAAATACAAAATACTAAGCAATCATCTTATGTATGGGTACCAAAAGGTACAAGCACTACACAAACCATGCATGCTAAATATCTTACTTCAAATTTAGAATGTGGACCCAAACATGTTTGGGTTCCAAAAGTTAACATGTGAGTTTATTTTGTAGGAATGCCTTCAAAGCAAAATCAAAGAAGGCATGTGGTACTTGGACAAGGATGTTCAAGACATGACGGAGATAAAGATAAATTCACAACTTTAGAATCAAGTGTGGAGGATTTGTTACATATGGAGATAATGCTAAGGGAAAAATCATTGGCATTGGTTCTATTTGTAAGAATTCTATCACTTTAGATAAAGTTTTTCTAGTAGAAGGATTAAAACATAATTTAATTCTATTAGTCAATTATGTGATAAAGGTTTGAATGTAGTATTCCATGCATCGTATTACATTATAAAAATAATGAAAATGTTTTGCTAGTAGGGAAAAGATACAAAAATATTTATGTCAGTGATTTAGATAGCTTTCATGATGTAAATTTAAACTTATTTTGTTTTAAAAGAACTCATGATGATATATGGTTATGGCATAGGAGACTATGTCATATTAACATGCACACACACTTAATAAAATTGCTAAACTTGATTTAGTAGTTGGTTTGCCTAAATTAAATTTTCATTCAAACTATGTTGTGATGCATGTATTCATGGTAAACATTCTAGAAGCTCATTTAAAAGTAAAAATATTATTTCTACTTCTAGACCTCTAGAATTATTACACATGGATTTATTTGGTCCTATTAGCACCACTAGCTTAGGTGGAAAAAATTATGATTTTGTGATTGTTGATGATTTCTCTAGATATACTTGGGTTTTATTTGTAACTTACAAGGATGATGTTTTTGGTGAGTTTAGAAAGTTTTCTAAATATATTCAAAGAGAACAAGGCCTTTTGATTAATAGGGTTCAAACTGATCATGGTGGCAAATTTGAAAATAAATTATTTGAGGATTATTGTGATGAACATGGGATTAGACATAATTTTTCTGCACCTAGAACTCCCCAACAAAATGGAGTAGTAGAGAGAAAAATAGAATATTAATTGAATTAAGTAGATCTATGCTTGATGAGTATAAATTGCCAAAATATTTTGCGTAAGTAATATGCATGTTATGTAATGAATAGGATCTATTTTAGACCAATTTTGAAGAAGAAGACACCCTATGAATTGTTTTTTGGAAAGAAGCCTAAGATTGAACACTTTCATGTATTTGGATGTAAATGCTTTATTTTGAATAATGGAAAAGATCATTTAGGTAAGTTTGATTGCAAATCGGATGGTATTTTCTTAGGATACTCTCTTCTAGTAGACTTAGAGTTTACAATAAAAGAAAATGATTGTAAGAATCAATACATGTTATTTTGATGAAAATTTGATTGATCCTATTAGAAATGAAGTGATTGATGAAGAGATTGATAATTTTAAGAAAATATCTTTAGAAGATAATATGGATGATTCATTACCTAAAGAATGAAAATATAATAAAAATCATCCAAAGGAACTAATTATAGGAGATCCTTCAAAAGGAGTTATGACTAGAAGACATAGTAGAGAAGTTGTAGATCATTCGACATTTTTATCTGAGGTTGAACCTACAAATTTAGAAGAAGCATTAAATGATAATTTTTGGATTATTGCTATGGAAGAGGAGTTGAATCAATTTGTAAGAAATGATGTTTGGGAATTAGTCCCAAGACCCCAAGATGAAAATGTCATTGGAACAAAATGGATCTTTAGGAATAAGCTAGATGATTGTTGTATTGTTAGAAATAAAAGGGTTGCACAAGGGTACACAAGTTGAAGGTATAGATTTTGAAGAATCTTTTGCACTAAAGAAAGACTAGAAGTTATCACTCCTTGCTATGCTTATTTTAGAAATTTTAAACTTTTTCAAATGGATGTCAAAAGTGCATTTTGAATGGATTTATTGACCAAAATGTATTTGTAGAGCAACCACCTAGATTTGAGAGCCTTGATTTTCCAAATCATGTGTATAAATTAAAGAAAGCCTTATATGGTTTAAAATAAGCTCCTCTGCTTGGTATGATAGTTAAGTAACTTTTGATAGATCATGGATTTAGAAAGGAAGTAGATACCACCTCATTCCTTAAGAGCATAGATGATGATTTGATTGTGGTACAAGTGTATGTAGATGATATATTATTTGGAAGTTCAAATGAATCTTTATGCCATGAGTTCTCATCTTTGATGTCTAAAGAGTTTGAAATGAGTATGATGGGAGAACTTAATTTTTTCTTAGGTCTTCAAGTGAAGCAACAAGAAAATATACACATCATCCAAACTAAGTATATAAATGAATTGCTTGAGAGGTTTGACATGAAAAGATTTAAATCTAGTAAAACTCCTATGAGCCCATCTATAAAATTGGATTTAGATGAATTAGGAAAATGTTGATCAAAACTTTATAGAGTATGATAGGTTCACTTTTATACCGCTAGTTTATATTATGTTTGTCGCTTGTTTGTGTGTTCGTGGCCAACCAAGAAACTCATTTAATAAATAATCGTATCTTTGTATTTGATAGGCACTACTAGGTTAGGTTTATGGTATCCTAAAAATTCTTTATCATGTGATTTGGTTGCTTATTCTCGAGGACTAGGATGCAAAGTAGATAGATACATCCATATGTCATTTTTTAGGATCATCACTTGTGTCTTGGTCATCTAGGAAACAAAATTGTAGCTTTATCCACACGAGTACATATGGTATTTGCTTTCGTGTCCTTTGGTTAAAGAAACAGAGATTTTGGTATTAAGCAAGATCACATTCTAGTTCTGACAATACTAGTGCTATTAGTTTGACTAAAATCTATCCTTCACAAGCATATAGAAATTAGACATCATTTTATTAGGGATCATGTTTTGAAAGGTGATGTTAATATTAATTTTATTAACATTTATAAATTGATATTTTACAAAACTCTACCGTAAGAACATTTTTGTACTTTAAGATGCATGCTTGGAATGTTAGATCCTAATATTTAAAATTGTATGTAGTTTGTTCTCACTTTTGACAAAGGGGAGAAGAGTAAAATGTTGGTTAATATTAAGTCTATTTAATGCATACATTTAGGGGAGCAACATTATTCATCTCATATGCATAAATTTTTTTAATAGAATTTCTTTCAAAACTATGATGAAAGGTCAATTTGCACCTTCATCAAAATCAATACCAACATTAGTTTGTCATCATCAAAGGGGAGATTGTTAATTACTCATGTTCAATTTGATTAATTTTGATGATAACAAACAAATGTTTGATGTTCTAATGAATATTTTATGTGTTTCGATATATCAATTGCTAATTACATATCCAATACATCTCACAAATTGTTAGAAGAAATTGCAAGAATAAAAGAATGAAAGGGATAATGTCTCATGATTTAGGTTATATAACTATTCATAGAGTTCTTTGGCATGAATCAATTTGCTCACAACCTAACATACTATTTTAATGAGGTTAATTTATATAAATCTTTATTTAATTAACATTCAATTATATGTTTTTTTCTACCTAGCAATAAAATTGTCAAAGTAATAAATGATCATAACTATTAAGTATAATTTTTTTATTTATTTATTTATTTATTTTTTATTTTTTTAACTATTAAGTATAATTATTTTATTTACTTAATATAATTAGGTATTTTAATTTAATTTGCTGGTTATATGATAACTAACATATTTATGATTATATATAAATTATATCATAATTTTAAATGTCACATGTCAAAATTAACAAAAATATAAAATTTTGTATTTTAGCCAAAGTCATTGTTTAATCAAAGAATTCACTGATTTTATCTCCATCGATTCCTTGGATTTTTTTCATTTAAAATAAGTGGTTACATGACCCACTTTTGCATTAAAATTGAATTTATTATGATTTGTTAAACATTACGATTTTAATAATGATGCATGCTACATGCTTTGAATATATTAAGAGCTACATTTGATTACATTTGACTTTCCCATGTGAATAGCCAATTTTGCTGCTAAATTTAATATTTGTTTAATATAAATTATATTTTATTGAATATTAAATTATCACATGATAGCAAGAGGTTTGTATAATATATTTCTTTGAAATAATTTTTAAATGACCTTCTTGCCTATAAATACCTCATTCTCTTCATGAAAGTATCCCTCATTCAAAATTCAAAATCTCTAGAAAATCTAAGAGAAAATTCTTAAATGTTCCTTCCAAGTGTTCTCCAAATATTGCAAGATCAAATCCTTGGTTTGGAAGCTTCAACATCTTCAACGGCAAGCCTTTTAAATTACTTGAGTTTTCTTGATTTTAATTTCTTAGTTGTTCATGCTATTTTCACCATCTATTTATTCTTTCTAATTTATACTTTTTGGTGGATTAGTCTTTGAACATTGGTTTTCACATCAAAGTATCTCAATCATTTTTTTGGTGAAAACTCTTGTGATAATTTGTAGGATCTATTTCAACTTGCAAATTTTTTTCCTACCTTCTTTTTTCTTGAAATATTTCTTCTTGGTCTTATTTTGAAAGATCATTTATTCTTAGATCTATTTTAAGCATTTTAAAATAAATTATTGTGTTGAATTATTTTCATATTTTGATAATTGAAAGAATTTTTTTGGTTAAAATAAATTACTGCTGAAATTTATTTTATCATGAAAAGAATATTGTGAATTTATTTTGAAATCATTTTGTATTATTCTAAATTATAATAACATAAATATCCAAGATCACTTTAAGATATTTATTTTATTAAGGCATTTTTGCCAAATTTTAAGTTGTAAAGTGATCATTTATAAGTGAGATCACTTTTGAATTTGATTTTGTATATTTGTGAGAGATTTACTTTATCAAAATTTATCATTTTGTATTTTTTGTGTTGTAAAATTTATTTTGGGGTTGTTCACCCCTTTAGGAGAGTACATATTATGTGGGGTTGTCAAGAGGAGAGTACTTTTGTAAACCAATTTTCATTTAGTTTCCTATGTAGTGGACGTGAAAGGTTTGGGGTTTACTAAACCACAAAAAAATCGTGTGCCTCTTGTCTCTATTTACTTTATTGTATTTTATTTTTGCGCATTTAGAATTATATCTTATCATTATAAAATCAAAATCTAATTTTCTATTTAAGAATTAAAATTTAAGTTTTAATATTTACCCAATTCACCCTCTTGTATGTGTCTCACACCTCTCTAGTCTTAAACATGTATTCTCATTAAAACTAAAATTCATTTCAAATGGAGTGAGATTGATTTTCTCTCACTAATGATAGATGATTTTATTTAAACCTCAAATGGTTGTGTAACAATCCATTATTCTGAGGTTCTGGTTTATTTAAATAGAAGTGTAATGGATCAAGGTTAATCGAACTAAACATAAATTTGTAGTTCCAAATTGATAAATGATTTTTATTTTAGAGACCATCTATTTAGTTCCTTCTTTCAAGGGAAACCGCCATTTGAGTTCTTGAAATATTATTTCTTCTAATTGTTGATTTTACTTCAAAAGAAGTTTTATTACCAAAAACGGGAAAATGGAGAGAAAGATGATCTAGAATTTGAAACAAATCACCACATAAAGATAAAACAAACTAAGTATAAACCTCCATTAGAATTACCTTCGCATAAATAATAAATATAAGACTTACAACCCTTTCAATCCTCATTTAATAGGATTTCACCCATTTATGAAGAAGATGGAATATAAACCTCTACCAGAGAATTATCCCAGACAGTCAACAATAAACAAGACTAAGGATCTTCCAAAAGAACAAATAAAACCTAATGAAAATTCAGTCTATAATATTCTTCAAACAATTATGATAATGTCAAAGGCAGTAAATCTTTATAAATGATTCTTTTATCTGATCCAATATCTGATTTTAAATTTTGGAAAATATTTTGCATTATGCAATCTATTTAATAAATCCTTTTAGGAACATATCTCGATCCATTTGAACTTTGTTTTAGCGACTTGTAATTAATTACAAGTTGGTCCTCTTTCCTTTAAATTCATAACATAATGCGATACCAAGAGTAGGATTGCCAATTATTCCTTTCTTTAATAAATCAACAATCTCTTCTATAAAAAGCAAGGTTTCGTCATCGAAGGATGAGCCTTGGGAATGTCCCATTGAAATTATCAATGATGAGATCCACCCATGAGTCTTTCTTTCCTGAAAAATTGGTCACCACAAACTTCCTTTGGAATTCTTGGTGGCAATTTTGAATTTTCTTTTAATTTTGGAGTAGAAATTTTTGTTTAATAGTTAAAGTAGCAATTTCTTGTAAATAATTTATATGCATAGATTTATTATTGCCTATTCATTTCATTTATGATAATTTCTTTAGATTGGTGATAAAAAAGAATGTGATTTCTTTATCCCAAAGAAAATAAATTCGATTATCAATTCAAGATAGATTATTATTTTAAGAAGAAAAGGAGTTCTCAAAATAATATGTTGTGTCAAATTTTTGACTAAAATAAAAGACATTTGAATACAAATATCATCTTGACACACGGCCACATATGATAATTTATACTTAATTTGTAAAGATTCATCGTAGCTTTATTTATTTTTTTTTTCAAAATATTTGAAGGAATTATTCCTTCTTGTATTAATTTAAATATGGCTATCAACTAGTAAATAATTTGGTAAAATTAATTCTTTATTTATAATTAATTTAATGGAAATATACCATTTCGGTATATTGCCTTTTGCATATTTTGTAAGAAATATGGTTATTAAGAATTTCTATATTTTCAAATGAATTATGCATCTTGATTAATTTCAAGATCCATAATGACCATTGCTCTTGATTTTAATTTGCTAACCTTCTAATTTTAGTTTATTTAATTTTTTTACCAAAGAAGTAATTAGAAGATGATGAACTTGCTCGATTTTTTTAAATACTGATAAGGAGTATATGAAGGCATGTAATTAAATTTTCTAGTTTATCTTTCTTCTTATCATTAAGAAGATCGATAATTTTATCACGAGTTGAATCATCTTCAACTTGTGCTAAAAGTTTAATTAATTGGTCCTTTGCTCGTGAGCATACGCATGCCATATTTATTATATTTTATAATAATCTATCTTGAGAGGATACTAGATTTATCATATCAATAATGATGAATTATGATCTTCTTCTTGATTCTTGATAAAGTGAATTTTTTATCGGTTTGTTTTAACCCTTAAAACTAAGTTCATTTAACTTCTTCTCGAAACATTTGTTAGCATAATGACTGGCCACATTTGTAACATTTTATTTCTTTTGTCTCTTTTAGCTTAGGACGAGTGCTGTTTGTGCAATTTTTCACATTTTTTATGACGTGATTTTTCACGTTTAGGAAAAATAGTCTTTCATGTTTTTCCTTTATTTTTTGAAAATAAAGAACGTACCTTAGGATCACAATTAAATTGTTCACAGAATTCTCCAAGCTATCTTCGCTCAAGTAGATATTCTCTTTTCATTTGAACTTTTAATTTAAGATCAGAGCATATAGCTAATCCAGTTTTAATACATGTAAATAAGGTTTCCATATGTTGGGTTTCATATGGGATGGTTCCATCAGAGGCTAAGAGAAATCTTAACCTTTTAACAAATAGAAGAGAAGTCCTTCAATGAATTTTTGCTTGAGTGAAGGCTATGCATCATAAAGTGTCATGATGCTAGAAATATATCCTTGTACCATCAAAAATGGGTTAAGGATGGACATCTTAATTTTGGAGTAAGAGCATTTTTTTCTTTTGATCTCCAATGGATCCAACAAAATGATCTATAATTGTTTGAGAAGATTATAGACAATTTTCATTAGGTTTTGCTCTTTTGGAATATCCTTAGTACTTAACTCAATTGCTAAGGAGGTTTCCTTTGAGGAACAAGTGGGATTCACCATCCTTTCGAGTTCCAGAATCAAAATGATGGCTCTAATAATATGGTTTTGCTTGATGTCTGATTGAAAGAGAAAACATAAGCATTGATGAAGGGTATGAATGATTTGATGTTGAAAGTACATCAATATTCCATTCATATAAAGAATCTCCATCATGAATTTCTACAAATGAGTATCTTCCTCAAATAATAAATCGAGGAGTGGGTTTTTTATAATAATATTTTTTTCCAAATTTTTCTTTGGATAAGAAAGTTTTGGATATCAAGGATGAGGATCTTATAATTCTTGAAAAGGTTTTGAACTTTTCAATATTATTTGATTAATCGAGATCAATTTTGGTTGAGGATTCATTTGAATCTTCATCCCATTGACCGATATCTTTAAGAGCTCTACATACTTTTCACTTAAATTTAGAATCAAATTTTGAATGTCTTGAAGAGGTCTTAACGCTTTAGAGGTGGTTGGATAAAAGGTTTCACAAATGGGTTTATACTAGTAGAAGCTTTTTCCAAGCTTTGCTGGGCTAAACCTTTTGTTTAAGCATCTAATCGATTTTAGACTAGGCTAAAAAAAGATGATAAGTGATTATTGTATACTATTACTATAAATTGTTTAATTAAAATAAATTCTTTAGAATTTGTAGATGGAACTTATTTTTCCAAGTAATTCTAAAGGTTTATCATCCACCATTTTACAAATGGAGGATGAAATGCTTCAATTATTTTCCTTGCTCTTGCCATTTTTGGTAGTTAAAATAGAAACTTGAGCAGAAGCATGTAACAAAACCATGCTACAAAAGGAATAGCTTTTTGACTATTTCTTTCTCTCATTTTCTCTAAATATAAATCATTTATTTAGGCGTTGGTCTGGTAAAACTTCTATACTGGTACAAAAATTATCTACTTTGGTAGGAAGTATTCCTTTAGAACATCCTCTAGTCTTAGAACCTATTGGTAGCTCATTAAGACTAAAGTTCATTTATGGAGTGGGAGATTGATTTTCTCACTATATGATATATGATTTTTTTAGGGCTCCAATGGTTCAAGAGTGTATGAACCATCGATCAAAAGGGATAAATAGGAAGTATAATGGATCGACGAGGGTTGAATCAAACTTCAACATCGCCATCAGCTGTAGTTCTAAATTGATAAATGATAGTTTTATCAATTTTGGGGAGAGACCATCTATTTAGGTCTTCTTCTTTCAAGGAGAACTCTGCCATTTCAGTGTTCTTGATTAAATTATTATTTCTCCTAACAGATTTGTTTCGATCAGAGTAGTTTGTTCGGCTGGTTGAACAGCTTTCTGAACTCTAAATTTAGAGTATTTAAAACTTGAAAATGAATTCTGAAAATTTAAGTAATAGTTTCAAAACCTGGGATAAAATTATAACCATAAAGCTGTAAATGTAATTTTAAAGCTTCAAAGAAGTTTATGACCTGTACGACCACATTTGTAACATTTTATTTCTCTTGTCTCTTTGGTTTTAGAACCAGAGGGATGAGAGTGCATGTGTTTGTACGTGAATTTGTTACATTTTTTATGACTTAATTTTTTTTCATAGAAAACAAGATAAATATTTTTTTTCCCTTGTATTTTGAAGATAAAGGATGTACCGGGGTCACAATTGAATTTTTCTGACAAAGATGCCAAGTAGACATTCTCTTTTATTTGATCTTTAATTTAAGATTAGAGCACTATTTTAATACATGCAAATAAGATTTTCATATGTTAGGGTTTCATATGGGATCCATCGGGCAAGAGAACCTTAACCTTTTCAAAGAATAGAGGGAAGGCCTTCAATGAATTTTTACTGAAGGCTATTGGAATCATAAAGTGTCATGACGCTAGAAATATATCCTACCAAAATGGGTTAAAGATGGACATCTTAATTTTGGGGTGGAGTTTTCTCCTTGATCTCCAATGGATCTAGTAAAATGATCTATAATTGTTTGGAGAAGATTATAGACCAAATTTTCATTAGGTTTTGCTATTCTTTGGAAGATCCTGGTACTTAAGTTAATTTCGCTAGGTCTTCCCTTTGAGGAATAGTGAGAAAATTATCCCACCATCCTGAGTTCCGAGAATCAAAATGTTGGCTTGAGCGAATATGTGGTTTTGCTTGATGTCTAGATTGAACAAAGAAGAAAACATAAGCTCGAAGGGTATGAATGATTTGATGTTAAAGTCCATCAATATTCCATTCATATAAAGAATCTCCATCATGTGAATTTCCTACAAAATGAGTATCTTCCTCAAATAAATCGAGGAGTGAGTCTTTATAATAATATTTTCCAAATTTTGTGTGGATAAGAAAGTTTTTGGATATCAAGAGGAGGATGAGGATCTTGTAATTCTTGAAAAGGTTTGGAACTTTTCAATACTTGAAATGATGGTGAGGATTCATTTGAATCTTCATCATTGACTAATATTTTCAAGAACTCTACATACTTTTCATTTAAATTTAGAATCAAATTATGAATGTCTTAAGAGAGTCAACTAAGAGCTAGTTTAGAGGTGGTTGGATAAAAGGTTTTACAAATGGGTTTATACTAGTAGAAGCTTTTCCGCTTTCTAGTTTGCTAAACATTTTGTTTAAGCATCCATTAATTTTAGACTCTAGGCTAAAAAGATGATCGGATTATTTGATACTATTACTATAATTAAGTTATTTAATTACGAATAAATTCTTTAGAATTTGTGATCAACTTATTTTTCCAAGACTAATTATAAGTTTTATCATCCACCATTTATACAAGATGGAGGATAAGATGTCAATTTTTTTCCTTGCTTTGTTTACCATTTTTTTGGTAGTTAAAATAGCAACTTGAGCAGATTGAGCATAGAATAAAACCATGCTACAAAGGAATAGTTTCTTTGGCTTGACTATTTCTTTCTCTCATAAATATAAATCATTTATTTGAGACGTTGGTCTGAGAAGTAAAATTCTATACCAAGTATGAAAATTATCATACTTTGGTTGGAAGTATTCCTTGAACAACCTCTAGTCTTAGAACCTTGTGTAGCTCATTAAACTAAAGTTCATTTCATATGGAGTGAGATTGATTTTCTCTCAATGATAAATATGATTTTATTTAGGTGAATGGCAGATGGTTCGTGAGTGTGTGAACCATCCAGGATTCTCTCGAGATTTAAGGGATAGAAATCAGGAAGTGTAATGGATTGACGAGGGTTGAATCAAACTTCAACATCGCCATCAGCTATAGTTCTAAATTGATAAATGATATTTTATCAATTTTGGGGAGAAACATCTATTTAGGTCTTCTTCAAGGGAAGCTCGAATTTTAGAGTTCTTGATTAAATTATTATTTCTCTAATCATTAGATTAGAAGTTACTTCAAAAGAAGTAGATATATTACCAAAAATGGGGAAAAGGGAGAGAGGAAGATGACTGGAGAATTTGAAACAAATCAGCACATAAGGATAGAACAAACTAAGTATAAACCTCCATCAAAGAATTATCTTCCCAGACAGTCAATAAAAATAGGACTTACGACCCTTTCAAGCCTCACGCAACTGGAATTTATGGCCATTTATGATGAAAACGGGAATATAAACCTCTACCAGTGAATTATCCCAGATAGTCAACAATAAACAGGACTTATCACCCTATCAAGCATCGAACAACAAGGATGGCCATTTGCGACGAAGATGGGATAAAGCCATAAAAGGAATGAACAAAGTACTGGTTTATCCAAAGCATGGTGAAATGTAACAAAAAATCTCTAACATTCTTCCCCTCCCTAGAGATTTACCCCATCATGGCTCATATGCACTTAAACCGAATATATAAAACACTTATTTATTAAACCCAAAAAAGAACTTACACCGACAGGTAGGAATGAAGAATGAGGAGAATAAGAGAAGAAGAGAAGAGAAAAATGAGCAATCGAGCCACATAATAAATGCATGAGCCTCCTTATATGAGGTGGAGGCATAGAGACTTTGCTAAGCAAAGGTACAATTATTAAACAAAGAGAAATATTAGAAGTTAAGCAATGATATAATTATTAAATAAAACTTTGTCATATTTACTATTATTAAATAAAAAGATAATTTGCTAGGTTACAAAGGTAGAATATTAAGGGCCAATTATTTCATTTGGTGGGACCAACTTTATGTAAAGTAGGTTCCTTGCTGGTGAAGATAAGCGTCTACTTTTGGAAAGTAGAAATTATTTATCTGTCTACTTTAATTTAAGTTTCTAGGATTAGTTCTCGAAGACTCTTTAGAGATATGATAGGTGATTAAACACCTTGGCGAGTTGATTTTCATAGATTTTGAGACGTCCTTATGTTGAATTGATCTCATGAGATAACGTTTTGATGCTTGAAGTACCTCATCTATATTTCAAAAAATTTGTAGTTTTTGATCGAATTCAAAATAAGCTTTAATTATGGATTCAATTTTCTTGAGCTTATCCTCAATGTTGATTGAATTCCACCATTTTAGTAAAAATTGTCTTTGAAGGAATAACTTATTGAAGGGGTCTTTTCCAAGTATAATGTTCCAGCTCCAAATCCATATGATTTGGCGTGAAGAAATAAGCAAAATTTTGTCCTTGAATCATTTTTCTAGTCTTAGAAACTTTTCAGCTGTAGTTCCAAATTGATAAATGATAGTTTTATCAATTTTGGGGAGAGACCATCTATTTAGGTCTTCTTCTTTCAAGGGGAACTCTGCCATTTTAGAGTTCTTGATTAAATTATTATTTCTCCTAATCATTAGATTAGAAGTTACTTCAAAAGAAGTAGAAGCCATATTACCAAAAATGGGGAAAAAGGGAGAGAGGAAGATGATGCAGGGAGAATTTAAAATAAATCACCTCATAAGGATAAAACAAACTAAGTATAAACCTCCATTAGAGAATTATCTTCCCAGACAATCAACAAAAATAGGACTTACAACCCTTTCAAGCCTCACGCAACAAGGATTTATGGCTATTTGTGACAAAGACGGGAATATAAACCTCTACTAGAGAATTATCCCAGACAGTCAATAATAAACAGGACTTATCACCCTATCAAGCATCACGCAACAGGGATGGCCATTTGCGATGAAGACGGGATAAAGCCATGGGAGGAATGAACAAAGTACTGGTTAGTCCAAATCATGGTAAAATGTAACAAAAAATCTCTAACATCCTTCTCCTCCCCAGGGATTTACCCCTTTATGGCTCTGATACCAGACTTAAACTAGGATATATAAAACACTTATTTATTAAAACTTAAAAATAACTTACACGATGGCAGTAGGCAGGAAGCAGGAAGAACTAAGGAGAGTACAAGAGGAGAATAGAAGAGAAGAAGAGAAGAAGAGAAGGGAAAACTGAGCACTGAGCATTGAGTACACATAATACACAAACAGAGCCTCCTTATATAGAGATGGAGGCACAGGAGAGACTTTGCTTAGAAGCAAAGGTACAATTATTAAACAAAAGAGAAACATTGCTTAGAAGTTAAGCAACGATATAATTATTAAATAGAAACTTTTGTTAAGAAAAGCTACTATTATTAAATAAAAAAGATACTTTGCTTAGAGGCTAAGCAAAGGTACAGAATATTATAAGATGGCTACTTTTGGAAAGTAGCAATTATTTCTTTTGGTGGGACCCACTTTATGTAAAGTAGGTTCCTTGTTGGTGAAGATAAGCGGCTACTTTAGAAAGTAGCAATTATTTCTTCTGGTGGGTCTGCTTTATGAATTTAAGTTTCTCCGGTGGATTCCACGTCGATGCCGTCAGAAGACTCGCCACTGTCACAGATATAGATAGGGTGATTAAACACCTTGGCAAGTTGATTTTCATAGATTTTTTTTGAGACGTTCCTTATGTTGAATCTCGGTCTCATGAGGATAATGTCTTTTGATGCTTTGTAGTACCTCATCTACTGATAGCTCAAAATCTATAATTTTTTGAGGGATTGTTAATTCAGAATAAGCATTAATAATGGCTTTAATTTTCTTGAGCTTATCCTCAATGTTGATTGAATTGTACCATTTTAGTAAAAATTGTCTTTGAGGGACCAAATGATTCAAGGGGTCCTTTCCAAGTATAACGTTCCAGCTCTAAATCCATGGGATTTGGCAGTCCGTGAAGAAATGAGCAAGATTTTGTCCTTGAATCATTTTTTGGGATTAATAGCCCTCATTTTGGGGGCAGCTTCCATCCAATCATTGAAGACTTCTTTGATTGGATCAGAAGAATATTTAATTGCTTCCAAAATAGTTCCACCATCTGAAGAATCATGCTGGAAGTTCTTTGTTGATAATATCATTGTTCATTATGAACATCTATGAATTCCTTCATTTGTCATTAAAAGAAGAAGGCCTTCATCATAGCTTGCACATAGCACCAATAATTTATGCCAATTTTGTACTGTAAATTAGTGGAGGATAAGAATACATTTTTCTCTTAGAATGGAGTTAGACCCCATTCGCTTTGATGAAAGATCTTTTGTATAATGCATTTTCTATACAAAATTGTATGGTTCGTCTGATCACGAATATGATTAATCTCAATACACTTTAATTATATTAAGATTTTTTCATAATTTTCTCTTGAGTGATTAGATTCAAATGGGAAAGGATTGTTTCCCAAATATCTTTCAAATAAGGCCCACGGATTATTTGTTGAATAATCAGAGGGATTAATTTCAATAATACTCTATTTTATTTCATTAGAGAAATAAACATGTTCTTGTGCAACGACATCTTTTATGGATGGTGTTGCAGCTTTTTTAGAGGGTTCACCCTTTTCAACCATAGTTGAAGAGGAATTACCATAAAGATAAGTTTGCAAATTGATCATGCCAATTATTGAATTGACCGGATCTTTGCCATTAGAGCGGCCTTGGCTATGACCTCCATGAAAAGAAAGACATCCTCGGTTAGGAGTAGTCATTCTTCCATGCGGGGTGATCCACCCCTGATCATCCCTATAAGAATTCACGTCGAAAAATCAGAAGAGAACTTTCATTACCTTTAATGAATTCGTCAAAATCGAAGACGAGAGTCATGACGTTATGATGCAAAAATTTATTTTGAAACTAAATTTTTGACATCTTGTTCAATGATGTATTTGACTAAGAAACAGTCAATACGAAGGAGAAAATGCTGATTAAGTAAATCATATTAGAATTTTGAGATGCACTTAATCACGTAAAGCATTTCTTTTGATAATGGAATACTTTTCCGAGTAGGATTTCATTTAAATAAAAAAGTAACTAATTCTTCTTAGAATTCTTTCACGCTTTTAGTATACCACCATAGCTCTTATCGAGCATCTGCTTTCAACAATTTTGAAACTAGTAGGTCCGCAAGATTAAGACAGGGAAGGTTTTGAACCCTTTCTTTAATTTTATGCATTGTCATGGTATGAGTATCGCACCAGGTGGGGGGATTCTTTTAATCTATCAAAGAGTACATCTTTGGTAAGATTTTGATAGAAATCGACTACATAATTGAGAATTCCTAAGAACCGTAGAATGGGTTTTTATCTAAAATGATATCGAAATTTGTTAATTCAATGCTTCTATTAATTGGTATAATAGAAGCATTGGATATATTATGGCCTAAAAATCTTATTTTAGTTTGAAATAATTTGATTTTTGGCTCTGAAATAACTAATCCATTTTTTAAAATAGAAGCATTTAAATGTTTTTAGATGGTTGAAGTGTTCGTCAATATTCTTTGAGAACACCAGAACATCATCAATATAGAGTAAAATATATTTAAAATAATCTTTATATATATTATTCATGATATGCTGAAATTCAAAATGTGCATTTTTTAAACCAAAGGGCATTGCGTTCCATTTGTAATGTCCAAAGGGCACCGTAAATGCTGTTTTATAAAGATCCGATTCTTTTATCTGGATCTGCCAATATCCTAATTTTAAATCAAATTTGGAAAATAATGTTACATTATGCAATCTATTTAATAAATCCCTTTTATTAGGAATTGGATATCTGGTCCATTTTAAAACTTTGTTTAGCTTGTTAATTATGGTCTCCTCTTTCCTTTTCTCAATTCATAACATATGTGCATAGCTCCAAGGGGAGTAGGATTGCCGAATTATTCCTTTCTTTAATAAATAAGTGTTTTTAATATATCCTGGTTTAAGTCTAGTATTAGAGCAATGATGGGGTAATTCCCTTGGTAGGGGAAGGATGTTAGAGATTTTTTATTGTATTTCACCATGCTTTGGATAAACTAGTATTTTGTTCATTCCTCCCATGGCTTTATCTCATCTTCGTCGCAAATGGCCATCCCTGTTTCGTGATGCTTGATAGGGTGATAAGTCCTGTTTATTGTTGACTATCTAGGATAATTCTCTAGTAGAGGTTTATATTTCTCGTCTTCATCGTAAATGGCCGTAAATCCCTGTTGTGTGAGGTTTGAAAGGGTTGTAAGTCCTATTTTTATTGACTATCTGGGTAGATAATTCTCTAATGGAGGTTTATACTTAGTTTATTTTATCCTTATGTGGTGATTTGTTTCAAATTCTCCCTGCATCATCTTCCTCTCTCCCTTTTTCCCCATTTTTGGATATATGGCTTCTACTTCTTTTGAAGTAACTTCTAATCTAACGATTAGGAGAAATAATAATTTAATCAAGAACTCTGAAATGGCAAAGTTCCCCTTGAAAGAAGAAGGCCTAAATAGATGGTCTCTCCCCAAAATTGATAATATCATTTATCAATTTGGAACTACAAATGATATGTTGCTTCGATTCAACCCTCATACATTACACTTCCTAGGGTTTCTATCCCTTCTTAAACCTCGAGAAGTCTAGATGGATGGTTCACACACTCGACCATCCGAGGCCCTCTAAATAAAATCATATCTATTATCCGGAGAGAAAATCAATCTCCCACTCCATGAAATGAAGTTTAGTCTTGATGAGCTATACAATAGGTTCTAAGACTAGAGGTTGTTGGAATACTTCCAACCAAAGTGATAATTTTCATACTTGGTATAGAAGTTTTACTTCTCAAGACCAACGTCACGAAATAAATGATTTATATTTCGAGAAAATGAGAGAAAGAAATAGTCAAGCCAAAGCCATTATTTCTTTCGTAGAATAGTTTTGCAGTTACTATGCTCAATCTGCTTAAGTTGCTATTTTAACTATCAAAAAATGGCAAACAGAGCAAGGAAAAATAATTGAAGCATCTTATCCTCTATCAGTTGTAAAAATGGTGGATGATAAACCTTTAGAATTAGCCGCCTTCGGAAAAATAAGTTCTGATCTACAAATTCTAAAGAAATTTATTACTGTAATTAAACAACTTAATTATAGTAATAATATACTTCAAATAATCACTGACCATCTTTTTAGCCTAGAGTCTAAAATTGATCATATGCTTAAATAAAAGGTTTTTAGCCCTGAAACTAGCAAAGTTTCAGAGAAAGCTTCTACAAGTATAAACCCATTTGTGAAACCTTTTATCCAACCACCTCCTAAACCCTGATGAAAATTCTTCTTATATCCTCTGATTCTAAAAGTGAATCAGAAGAAGAAGAGGAACATATTTCATCTTCATCTTCATCAGATTCTGATAAATCTGATAAATCTAATTGTTGCTAGTCCTGTCAACAGATAGATTATTATAAAAATATAATAAATATGACAGGTCTGTATACGCTCACCCATGAGCAAAAAGACCAATTAATAAAATTTTTAGCACAAGTTAAAGATAATTCAACTGATGATAAAATTATCAATCTTCTTAATGATAAGAAGAAAAATAAATTAGAAAAATTTAATTACACCTCCTTTTCTAAGTATTTAAGAAAAATCAGAGACAAGTTCATCATCTTCTATCTGCCTTCAGCGTGAGCTAAAATTGAGAAAAAACTAAAATTAGAAGTTCAACAAATTAAAGCTCAACAAGAGCAAATGTGTAATGGATCTTGAATTAATCGAAGATGCCCAATTCATTTGAAAATATAGATTCTAATCAAGAACCGTGTTTCTTACAAAATATGCAAAAGGTAGTATACCAGAAATGGTATATTTCCATTAAATTAATTATAAATAAAGAATTTATTTTACCAAATTGAACTACTCTAGTTGATAGCGGAGCAGATTTAAATTGTATACAAGAAGGAATAATTCCTTCTAAATTTTTTGAAAAAAATAAGCCAGCGGTTAAAGGCAGCCGACGGTGAATTTTACAAATTAAGTTTTATAAATATATCTTGGTTTAAGTCTGGATATATAAAACACTTATTTATTAAAACTTAAAAATAACTTACACAATGACAGTAGGCAGGAAGTAGGAAGAACTAAGGAGAGTACAAGAGGAGAATAGAAGAGAAGAGGAGAAGGGATAACTGATCGAGACTGAGCACTGTAGAATTTCCTTATATAGAGGTGGAGGAAAGGAGAGACTTTGCTGAGGTTAAAGGTACAATTATTAAACAAAAGAAACATCACTTAGAAGCTACAGATAATTATTGAGATTATTTCAATAATATGGCTAATTTTGGAAAGTAGCAATTATTTCAGGGCCCACTTTATGAGTTATAAAGTAGGTTCGGATGAAGCGCTACTTTTGGAAAGTAGCAATTATTTCTTCCGTGAGGCCGCTGGAGTGTAAAGTAGATTCCGTGGAGATGATGATGTGCTACTTAACGAAGCAATTATTTCTTGGTGGTCCGCTATGAATTTAAGTTTCTTGTGGATTCCACATCAACGCCATGTAAGACTCGCCACTTTATATAGATAGGGTGATTAAACACTTTGGCGAGATTTTTAGATTTTTGAGACGCTTATGTTGAAGCTTCGGTCTCACAGGATAACATCTTTTGATATTTTGTAGTTTTCATCTATCGATAGCTCAAAATCAATAGAATTTTGAGGGATCATTAATTCAATAAGCTTTAATAATGGCTTTAATTTGCTTGAGCTTATCCTCAATGCTGATTGAATTCCACCATTTTAGTAAAAATTTTCTTTGAAGGACCAGCTGATTAAATGGATCCTTCTTGAGAATAACGTTCCAGCTCTAGATCCATGGAATCTGGCAGTCTGTGAAGAAATGAGCAAGATTTTTCCCTTGGATCATTCTTCTAGGATTAATAGCCCTCATTTTGGGGGCAGCTTCCATCCATTCATTAAAGCCTTCTTTGATTGGATCCGGAAGAATATTTAATTTTGCTCCAAAATAGTTCCACCATCTGAAGAACCATACTGGAATTTCTTTGTTGATAATATCTTTATTCATGATGAACATCCATGAATTCCTTTGCTTTTTGTTGAGAAGGAAAAAGATCATTTATTACAACACCAATAATTTATGCCAATTTGACTAAATTATTGGAGGATAAAATACATTTTCTCTCTTGATCCCATTCACTTTGATGAAAGATCTTTTGTATAATGCATTTGCTATACAAAATAGTATGGTTCGTCTGATCACGAACATGGTTAATCTCAATACAATTTAATTGTATTAAGATTTTTTCATAATTCTCTCGAGAGAGATTAGATTCAAATGGGAAAGGATTGTTTCCCAAATATCTTTTAAATAAGGCCCACGGATTATTTATTGAATAATCAGAGGGATTAATTTCAAGAATATTTTGTTTTATTTTTTTAGAGAAATAAACAGGTTCTTGTACAACGACGTCTTTTAGGGATGGTGTTGCATTTTCAGGTTCTTATGCAATGACATCTTTTAGGGATGGTGTTGCTCTTTTATAGGTTTCACCCTTTTCAACCGTAGTTGAAGAGGAAGTACCATAAAGATAAGTTTTCAAATTGATCATACCAATTGTTGAATTGATCGGATCTTTGCCATTAGAGCGGCCATGGCCGCGACCTCCACAAAAAGAAAGACGCCCTCTAGGTCATTCTTCCCGGGGTGATCCACCGATAGTCCTCGAAGAATTCAATGTAAAAATCAAGAAGAGAATTTTCATTGCCTTTAATGAATTTGTTGCTGAAATCGAAGATAGAGAACTGCGATTGTCATGATGCAAAAATTTATTTTGAAACTAAATTTTTGACATCTTGTTCAATGATGTATTTGTTAAAATCAATCTAAGGAGAAAATACGATTAAGTAAATCATCTTGGAATTTTGAGATGCACTTAATCGAAAGCATTTCTTTTTGATAATGGTATACTCGAGTAGATTCCATTTACCAGAAACAAAGCAAACTAATTCTTGTTTAAAATTCTTTTGTTGCTTTAGGATGCCTCCATAGCCCTTATCAGAGGCATTTATTTCAACAATTTTGAAACTAGTAGGGTCCGCAAGATTAAGACAAGGAAGGTTTTGTACCTTTTCTTTATGACCGCCATGGTATGAGTATCATGGTGGAGATTGTTTTTAATCTCAAAGAGTAAAGATCTTTGGTAAAATTTGATAGAAATTACATAATTGAGAGCTCCTAAGAACCATAATGTGGTTTTATCTAAAATGATATCGTGACATTTGTTAAAATTCAATACTTCTATTAATTGGTATAATAGAAGCATTGGATATATTATGGCCTAAAAATCTTATTTTAGTTTGAAATAATTTGATTTTTATCTGAGAAATAACTAATCCATTTTTTAAAACTTTGTTTAGTGGCTTGTAATTAATTACAAGTCACGGTCTCCCTCTTCCTTTAACACATAACAGAATGCATACTCCAAGGGGAGTAGGATTGCTGAATTATTCCTTTCTTTAATAAATCAGTAATCTCTTCCTTTGTCATTGAGAAGGAAGAAGGCCTTCATCATAGCTTGCACACATGGGAATCTACTTTACACTCCATAAAGTGGCCCCATTAGATGAAATAATTGCTACTTTCCAAAAGTAGCCGCTTATCTTCACCAGCAAGGAACCTACTTTATAACTCATAAAGTGGGCTCACGTGAGGCTTGAAAGGGTTGTAAGTCCTATTTTGGTTGACTGTCTAGGAAGATAATTCTCTAATGGAGGTTTATACTTAGTTTTTTTTATCCTTATGTGGTAATTTATTTCAAACTCTGATCATCTTCCTCTCCTTTTCCCCATTTTGGTAATATCTTTACTTCAAAGTAACTTCTAATCTAACAATTAGAAGAAATAATAATTTAATCAAGAACTCTGAACTGGCAGAGTTCCCATTAAATGAAGAAGACCTAAATAGATGGTCTCTCTTCAAGAAATCAGAGAACAAACCATTACCAGATCAAATGGATAAAACCATTTATCTACTAACATTTGAAGATCAACATAAATATATGCAAGATTTTAAATATATTCATATATGATAGATAGCATTCAAACCTTTAACCCTTAAAGGTCTAAATGCTTCTATTTTAGCAAGCCTAAGAGATGACAGATGCCTTCACTGGGCTCAATCCCTAATGAGTGTTGTAGAGACTAGCCTATATCACGGGCCAGTTTATTTCAACACCTTTCCCAATCTAAGTTTATCTCTTTCTGATATAAAGCTTTTTGAAGCTTTAAAATTACATTTACAGCTTTATGGTTATGATTTTCTCCCAGGTTCTGAAACTATTGCTTTAATTTTAGAATTCATTTTTGAGTTTTAAATACTCTAAATCCTAGAGTTCGAAAAGCTATTCAACCAGCCAAACAAACTACTCTGATCGAAACAAATCTGTTAGCATCTCATA
The DNA here is from genome assembly GCA_021442155.1 of Cymbidium sinense. Taxonomy (NCBI): domain Eukaryota; kingdom Viridiplantae; phylum Streptophyta; class Magnoliopsida; order Asparagales; family Orchidaceae; genus Cymbidium; species Cymbidium sinense. Next base: position 151,556,205 of record CM038223.1, read on the forward strand.
TTTCTATTAACAGAGTGATTAAATGGAATGAGGTGGTATTTCCAGAGTCATGAACTATACCATCTGTGGTCGCACCAAGACCTTCCATTAATCAAGATGTAGATCAGATAATTCAAACAACTGATGGTGATGTTGAAGTTAGATTCAACCCTCGTCGATCCATCACACTTCTAGGTTTTCTATCCCTTCAAACCTGAGAAGTCTAGATCGAATGGTTCACACACTCCTAAACCATCGGTCGAGGCCCTTCACCTAAATAAAAATCATATCTATCATCCAGTGAGAGAAAATTAATCTCCCACTCCATCTAAAATGAACTTTAGTCTTAATGAGCTACACAATAGAAGCATTAGATATATTATGGCCTAAAAATCTTATTTCAGTTTGAAATAATTTAATTTTTGGCTCTAAAATGACTAATCCATTTTTTAAAATTAACCATTTAAATGTTTTTAGATGGTTGAAGTGTTCATCAATATTGTTTGAGAACACCAGAACATCATCAATATAGATTAAAATATATTTAAATTAATCTTTAAATATATCATTCATGATATGCTGAAATTTAGAAGGTGCATTTTTTAAACCAAAGGGCATTACGTTCCATTAAATGTCTCAAGGGCACCGTGCTATTTTATAGTGATACTCTTTTATCCGATGCCAATATCGATTTTAAATCAAATTTGGAAAATATTTTGCATTATGCAATCTATTTAATAAATCCCTTTTATTAGAATTAGATATCTGATCCATTTTAAAACTTTGTTTAACGGCTTGTAATTAATTACAAGTCACGGTCTTCCTCTTTTTTTTCTACCGAATTCATAACATAGAATGCTACCTCAAGAGGAGTAGGATTCAATTATTCCTTTCTTTAATAAATCAATCTCTTCTTTGCATAAAAAAAGGTAGTGCTCGCTCATCGACAAGGATGAGCTTTTGGGAATGTCCCGTTTGAAATTATGTATGGGAGATCTACTACATGAGTCTTTCTTTCCCAGGAAGCAATTGGGTTGTCAACACAAACTTTCTTTTGGAATTTTTGGTGGAAATTTTGAATTTTTTCTTTGAATTTTGGGGAAGAAATTTGTTTTTAAAAAGTTAAACTAGCAATTTCTTCTTATAAATAATTTATATGCATAGACTTATTATTAAGCCTATTCATTTCATTTATGATAATTTCTTTAAGATTGGTGATAAAACAAAATGTGATTTCTTATCCCAAAGAAAATACTAAATTCCAGTATTATCAATTCTAAGGATAGGCATTATTTTAAGAAGAAAAGGAGTTCCCAAAATAATGTGTTGTGTCAAATTTTTGACTAAAATAAAAGGCATTTGAATACAACTATCATCTTGACATACGACCACAGATGATAATTTATACTTAATTTGTAAAGACTCACCTATCGCCTTTAACTGGGCTAGTAGTTTTCAAAATATTTAGAAGGAATTATTCCTTCTTGTATACAATTTAAATCTGCTCCCTTATCATTAGAACTAGTTAAATTTGGTAAAATAAATTCTTTATTTATAATTAATTTGATGGAAATATACCATTTGGTATATTGCCTTTGAATATTTTTTGAAACACGGTTCTTGATTAGAATCTATATTTTCAAATGAATTGGGCATCTTCTGATTAATTTCAAGATCCATTAGACGACCATTCATTTGCTCTTGCTTAGCTTTAATTTGTTGAACTTCTAATTTTAGTTTCTTTAATTCATTTTTAGCTCTGCTAAAGAAGCTGAATTAGAAGATGATGAACTTGCCTTGAATTTTTTCTTAAATACTTCGGATAAGAAGTATATAGGAGGCTTGTAATTAAATTTTTCTAGTTTATCTTTCTTCTTATCATTAAGAAGATTGATAATTTTATCGAGTTGAATCATCTTCAACTTGTGCTAAAAGTTTAATTAATTGGTCTTTTGCTCGTGGGTATCTGACTGTCATATTTATTATATTTTATAATAATCTATCTATTGAGGACAGCGTTAGATTTATCGATTTATCAGTCGATGAAGATGAAGATGAAATATGTTCTTCTTCTTCTTGATTCTCTTTAGAATCGAGGATGTAAGAATTTTCATCGAGGTTTGTTTTAACCCTTTCAATGAAGTTCATTTAACTTCTTCTTGGCATTTTGCTTTTGTAATGACCATGCGGTCACATTTGTAACATTTTATTTCTCTTGTCTCTTTGGTTTTAGAACCGAGAGGGATGAAGTGCTTGTGTTTATGATTAGTTTGTCACATTTTATGATGTGATTTTTTGTTAGGAAAAATAGTATTTAGTGCTTTTCCCAATTTTAATACATGCGAAATAAGGTTTCCATATGTAAGAGTTTCATATGGGATGGTTCCATCGTAGAGAGAAACCTTAACCTTTTGCAAATAGATTGGGAAGGCCTTCAATGAATTTTGCTTCCAGTGAAGGCTATCGGCATCATAAAGTATCATGGCACGTGCTAGAGATATATCCTTGTACCATTGAAAATGGGTTAAGGATGGACATCTTAATTTTTGGAGTAAGGAGCAAGTTTTTCTCCTTGATCTCCAATGGATCCAGCAAAATGATCTATAATTGTTTGGAGAAGATTATAGACCAAATTTTTATTAGGTTTTTGCTGTTCTTTTGGAAGATCCTTAGTACTTAAGTCAATTTCGCTAAGGAGGTCTTCCCTTTGAGGAATAGTGAGAAAATTATCCCACCATCCTTTCAGAGTTCCAGAGAATCCTGAAATGATGGCTCAAGTGATAATATGTGGTTTTGCTTGATGTCTAGATTGAATAGCAGTAGCAAACATAAGCATTTGATGAAGGGTATGAATGATTTGATGTTCAGAAAGTCCATCAATATTCCATTCATATAAAGAATCTCCATCATAGAATTTCCTACAAAATGAGTATCTTCCTCAAATAATAAATCGAGGTGTTGGTTTTATAATAATGTTTTCCAAATTTTTCTTGGATAAGAAAGTTTTTGGATATCAAAAAGGATGAGGATCTTGTAATTCTTGAAAAAGGTTTTGAACTTTTCAATATTAGATTGATCGGTATCGATTTGGTTGAGGATTCATTTGAATCTTCATCCGATTCTTCAAGAGCTCATACATACTTTTCACTTAAATTTAGAATCAAATTGAATGTCTTGAAGAGGGTCCTAACTTAAGAGCGGTTTAGGAGGTGGTTGGATAAAGGTTTCACATGGGACTTGTATAGTACAAGCCTTTAAAACAAAGTTTAAAATGGATCGATATTAATTCAAAAGAGATTATTTAGATTGCATAATGCAATATTTTATTTGATTTAAAATCATATTGGCTTAAAATAATTGATGCTATAAAATTCTTACTTTGGACATTACAAATGGAGCGTAATGTCTTTTTTTTAAAAAATTTTCGAATTTGATATGAATAATATATTTAAAGATTATTTAAATATATTTTTAGTCTATATGATGATGTTAGTGTTCTCAAACAATATTGATGACTTCAACCATCAAAATATTTAAATGATTAATTTTAAAAATGGATTAGTTATTTGAGAATTCAAATTATTTCAAATAAGATTTTTTAGATAATATATCCATAAATTATACCATTAATAGAACTATTGAATTTACAAATTTCTTGTATCATTTTAGATAAAACAGATAGTGGTTCTTGAGCTCTGATTATGTAGATTTTATCAAATCTTGCAGATGTGACCCCACTCTTTGATAGATTAAAAGAATCACCATGGTCGATACTTACCATGGCGGTGTGAAAATTCAAGAAAGGGTTTAAAACCTTTCATTGTCTTAATCTTCTTGAACTCTAGTTTCAAAATTGGGTGCCTCTGATGATGGAGGTATCTTAAAGTAGCATTATTCAAAGAAGAATTAGATGTTTACTTAAATGGAATCTACCAAAAAGTATTCTATTATCAAAAAAGAAATGCTTTTGTGATTATGTGCATCTAGTTCAAGATGATTTACTTAATCATTTTCTCTTTAGTTCCTCGATCAAATACATCGAATAAGATGTCAAAATTTGGTTTCAAAACAAATTTTTGCATCTATATTTGACTCGATTTGATTTTGACATCAATTCATTAAAGGTAATGAAAATTATCTTCTTGATTTTGACACGAGAATTCTTCTAGTGGTTGAAAAGAATGACCACTCTCTGAAGTCTTTCTTTTCACTCATGGCTGCTCTAATGGCAAAGATCCTCAATTCCATGGTGGCATGAGCGATTTAAAGACATATCTTTATGGTACTTTTACGATTGAAAAGGGTGAATCTAAAAAAAGCAACACCATCCACGAAAGATGACATTGATTTTATTTTTGAAATAAAATAGAATATTATTGAAATTAATCCCTATGATTATTCATATAATGTGCCTTATTTGAAGATATTTGAGAAACAATCCTTTCTCATTTGAATCTAATCAAGAAAAATTATGAAAAATCTTTGATTAAAGTGTATTGAGATTAATCATGTTGATCGAAGAACCATACAATTTTGTATAGCAAATGCATTATACAAAGATCTTTCATCAAAGTGATTTAACTTTAGAGAAAATATATTCTTATCCTCCACTAATTTACAGAACAAAATTAGCATAAATTATTGGTCCTATGTGCAAGCTATGATGAAGGACTTCTTCTTTCTCATTGATGAACATGCGTGCTAGAAATATATCCTTGTACCATCAAAAATTGGTTCATCAGCAAGGAACCTACTTTACATAAAGTGGGTCCCATCAAATGAAATAATTGCTACTTTCCAAAAGTAGCCATCTTATAATCTATTTTGCTACCACTAAATAAAGTATCTTTTTTTTATTTAATAATAGGAGCTTTGCTTAACATAAAGTTTCTATTTAATAATTATATCGTTAGCTTCTAAGCAATGTTTCTCTTTGTTTAAAATTGAACCTTTGCTTTAAAGTCTCTCTGTGCCTCCACTGATTTTGAAGGGATGAAACCCTAGGAAGTGTAATAGATCGATTTCAAACTTCAACATGCCATCATTTGTAGTTAAATTGATAAATGATAGTTTTATCAATCTTGGGAGAAACCATCTGTTGGGTCTTCTTCTTTGGAATGAAGAAATGATCATTTTATCCTTGAATCCATCATCATTGAAGACTTCTTTGATAGAATATTTAATTACTCCAAAATAGTTCCACCATCTGAAGAACCATGTTGAAAGTTCTTTGTTGATAATATCTTTATTCATTATGAACATCCATGAATGCCTTCGTTTAACATTGAGAAGGAAGAAGGCCTTCATCATAGCTTGCACATAGCACCAATAATTCATGCCAATTTTGTAATGTAAATTAGTGGAGGATAAGAATACATTTTTCTCTTGGAATGGAGTTAGACCCCATTCTTTGATGAAAGATCTTTTGTATGCATTTTCTATACAAAATTGTAGTTTGTCGATCCGAACATGATTAATCTCAATATACTTTAATTGTATTAAGATTTTTTCATAATTTTCTCTTGAGAGATTAGATTCAAATGAGAAAGGATTGTTTCCCAAATATCTTTCAAATAAGGCCCATTATTTATTGAATAATGAGATTAATTTCAATATTCTATTTTATTTCTTTAGAGAAATAAGCAGGTTCTTATTACAATGACATCTTTTAGGGATGGTGTTGCGGCTTTAGAGGGTTCACCCTTTTCAATCAGTTGAAGAGGAAGTACCATAAAGATAAGTTTGCAAATTGATCATGCCAATTGTTGAATTGAGGATCTTTTCCATTAGGCGGCCGATGACCTCCATGAAAAGAAAGACATCCTCGGTTAGGAGTAGTCTTCATCCACCTTATAGTCCACAGAAGAATTCAATTGAAAATTAGGAAGAGAATTTTCATTACTTTTAATGAATTAGATGTAAAATCGAGCTGAGGCAGCCATGATGCAAAATTTGTTTTGAAACTAAATTTTTTGACATCTTGTTCAATGATGTATTTGGTGAGGAGTCAATACAAAGAAAATGTTGATTAAGTAAATCATCTTGGAATTTTTTGATGCACTTAATCCAGAAAGCATTTCTTTTTTGATAATGGAATACTTTTCGTAGGATTCCATTTACAGAAAACAGAACTAATTCTTCTTTAAAATTCTTTCTTTGCTTTAGAATACCTCCATTCGAGGCATGTTTCAATAATTTTGAAAGTTGTCCATAAGATTAAGGCAGAAGGTTTTAAACCCTTTCTTTAATTTTAATTCTTGGTATGATTATCGAGACCATGGGGATTCTTTTTTAATGTCAAAGTGGGGCTGCATCTTTGGAAAGATTTTGATAGAAATTAGCTACATAATTGAGAGCTCTAAGAAGCTGTTGTTATTAAAATGATATAATTTGTTAGCAAATTTAATACTTCTATTAAGGTATAATAGAAGCATTGGATATATTATGGCCTAAAATCTTATTTCATTTGAAATAATTTGATGGCTCTAAAATAACTAATCCATTTTTTAAAATTATCCATTTAAATGTTTTTAGATGGTTGAAGTGTTGTTAATGTTTGAGAACAGAACATCATCAATAGAAAATATATTTAAATAATCTTTAAATATATCATTCATGATATCTGAAATTGAAGGTGCATTTTTTAAATCAAAGGGCATTACGTTCCATTAATGTCAAAGCCGTAAATGCTTTTTATTGATCGATTCTTTTATCGGATCACAATATCATTTGGAAAATATTTTTGCATTGCAATCTATTTAATAAATCCTTTTTATTAGGAATTGGATATCTGATCCATTTTAAAACTTTGTTTAGCGGCTTGTAATTAATTACAAGTCGCGGTCTCTTTCCTTTTCAATTCATAACATAATGTGGTTTATCAAGTAGGATTGTTGAATTATTCCTTTCTTTAATAAATGACAATCTCTTCTTTGCATAAAGCAAGGTAGTTGTTCATCCCAAGGATGAGAGTGGGAATGTCGTTCATTAAAATTATCAATGCGGATATCCACTACATGAGTCTTTCTTTGAGCAATTGGGTTGTCACCAAGACTTCCTTTTTGAATTCTTGGTGGAAATTTTTAATTTTGCTTTTAATTTTGGGAAGAAATTTGTTGTTTAATAGTTAAACTAGCAATTTCTTCTTGTAAATAATTATATGCATACTTATTATTAAGCCTATTCATTTCATTTATGATAATTTCTTTAGGATTGGTGATAAAATGGAATATGATTTCTTTATCCCAAAGAAGACACGGAATTTCAGTATCATCAATTCTAGTGATAGGCATTATTTTAAGAAGAAAAGGAGTTCCCAAAATAATGTGTTATGTCAAATTTTTTACTAAAATAAGAGGCATTTGAATACAAATATCATCTTGACATACGACCACAGATGATAATTTATACATAATTTGTAAAGATTTATCGTCGGTTGCCTTTAACCGCTGGCTTATTTTTTCAAAATATTTAGAAGGAATTATTCCTTCTTATATTAAATCTCTCTTCACTAAACAAAATTTGGTAAAATAAATTCTGTATTTATAATTAATGTAATGGAAATATATCATTTCTGGTATATTGCCTTTTGCATAATTTGTAAGAAACCTGGTTCTTGATTAGAATTGGCTTCTATATTTTCAAATGAATTGGGCATCTTTTGATTAATTTCAAGATCCATTAGGCGATAATTATTTGCTCTTGCTTTTTAATTTGCTTGCTTCTAATTTTATTTCTATAATTAGGTTTTTTAGCTCTGCTAAAAGAATTAGAAGATGATGAACTTGCCAGATTTTTTCTTAAATACTTGATGAGTATATAGGAGGCTTGTAATTAAATTTTCTAATTTATCTTCTTATCATTAAGAAGATCGATAATTTTATTATGAGTTCAATCATCTTCAACTTGTGCTAAAAGTTTAATTAATTGATCCTTTTGCTCGTGGGAGAGCGTATATAGACCTGTCATTTTTATTATATTTTTATAATAATCTATTTGTTGACAGGATTTGCAACAGTTAGATTTATCAGATTTATCAAAATTTGATGAAGATGAAATATGTTCTTCTTCTTCTTCTAATTCTCTTTCAGAATAAGAGGATGTAAGTAGAATTTTCATCAGGGTTGGTTTTAACCCTTTGTCAATCTCAAGTTCATTTAACTTCTTCTTGACTATGCATCTATTCACGTAATGACCTGTACAGCCACATTTATAACATTTTATTTCTCTTGACTCTTTGGTTTTAGAAATAAGAGGGGCGAGAACTTGTTTGTCATGAATTTGTCATGTTTTTTTATGATGTGCTTTTTTTGTTTAGGAAAATAGTATTTATGCTTTTCCCTTGTGTTTTGAAGATAAAGGACATACGATCCGGATTGTTCATAAAATTAGCCAAGCTATTTTTTTACTCAGTAGACATCTCTTTTCATTTGATCTTTTAATTTAAGATCGAGCAAATTGCTAACAGTTTAATACATGCATAAGGTTTCCATATGTAAGAGTTTCATATGGGATGGTTCCATAAAGACGAAGAGAAACCTTAACCTTTTAAACAAATAGATTAAGAAGGCCTTGATAAATTTTGCTTCCATGAAGGCTATTATGTAAAGTGTCATGATGGTGCTAGAAATATATCCTTGTACCATCAAAAAATGGGTTAAGGATGGACATCTTAATTTTGGAGTAAGAGCAGTTTTTTCTCCTTGATCTCCAATGGATCCAAAATGATCTATAATTGTTTGAAGAAGATTATAGAGAATTTTCATTAGGTTTTTTGCTTCTTTGGAAGATCCTTAGTACTTAAGTTAATTTCACTAAGGAGGTCTTCCTTTAGGGAATGAAAATTATCCACCATCCTTTGAGTTCTAGAATCACGAAATGATGGCTCAAATATATGAGGTTTTGCTTGATGTCTTGATTGAGCGGCGTAGCAAACATAAGCATTGATGAATATGATTTGATGTTCAAAAAGTCCATCAATATTCCATTCATATAAAGAATCTCCATCATAGAATTTCTAAAAGTATCTTCCTCAAATAATAAATCGAGGTGTTGGTTTTTACAATAATATTTTCCAAATTTTCTTGGGATAAGAAAGTTTTGGATATCAAGGATGAAGATCTTGTAATTCTTGAAAAGGTTTTGAACTTTTCAATATTAGATTGATGATGTCGATTTGTTGAGGATTCATTTGAATCTTCATCAGATTGACGATATTTTCAAAACTCTACATACTTTTCACTTAAATTTAGAATCAAATTGAATGTCTTGAGAGGGTCCACATTTAGATCGGAGGTGGTTGGATAAAAGGTTTACAAATGGGTTTATACTAGTAGAAGCTTTTTCTGAAGCATTGCTAGTTTCAGAGCTAGAAACCTTTTGTTTAAGCATCGATCGATTTTAGACTCAGGCTAAAGATGATCATGATTATTTGAAGTATAACTACTTAAAGTTGTTTAATTCTAATAAATTCTTTTAGAATTTATGGATCAAAACTTATTTTTCCGAAGGCCGCTAATTTTAAAGGTTTATCATCCACTATTTTTGCAACTGATGGAGGATAAGATGCTTCAATTATTTTTCCTAGCTCTATTTACCTTTTTTTGATAGTTAAAACAGCAACTTGAGCGATTGAATTATAGTCGCAAAACCATGCTACTGAAAGAATAGTTGCTTTGACTATTTCTTTCTCTCATTTTCTGAAATATAAATATTATTTGAGATGTTGGTCTTGAGAAGTAAAACTTCTATATATGAAAATTATTCTTTGGTTGGAAGTATTCCTTTAGAATAAACTCTAGTCTTAGAACTTTATTGTAGCTCATTAAGATTAAAGTTCATTTTATGGAGTGAGATTTTCTCTCTAGATGATAGATATGATTTTTTTATTTGGGTGAAGGCCTCAAATGGTTGAGTGTGAACCATCCGATCTAGACTTCTTTGAGGTTTCAGAAGGGATAGACGAGGGTTGAATCGAACTTCAACATCGCCATCAGTTGTAGTTCCAAATTGATGAATGATAGTTTTATCAATTTTGGGGAGAGTCCATCTATTTAGGTCTTCTTCTTCAGAACTCGCCATTTGAGTTCTTGATTAAATTATTTTTTCCTCTCGTTGATTAGAAGTTACTTCAAAAGAAGTAGAAGCCATATTACCAAAAATGGGGAAAAAGGGAGAGAGGAAGATGATACAGGGAGAATTTGAAACAAATCACCATATAAAGTTAAAACAAAGTAAGTATAAACCTCCATTAGAGAATTATCTTCCGAGACAGTCAACAAAAATAGGACTTACAACCCTTTCAAGCCTCACACAACAGGGATTTACAGCCATTTGTGATGAAGACGGGAATATAAACCTCTACCAGGGAATTATCTCAGATAGTTAACAATAAATAGGACTTATCACCCTATCAAGCATCACGTAACAAGGATGAACATTTCCGATGAAGACGGGATAAATCCATGGGAGGAATGAACAAAGTACTGGTTTATCCAAAGCATAGTGAAATACAACAAAATCTAACATCCTTCCCTAATTTTTCATGGCTCAATAGGACAGATATATAAACACTTATTTATTAAAACTTAAAATATAATGAAAGATATATCAACAAAGAACTTGATTTCAGGTGGAACTTTTGGAGCTTAAATATTCTTGGTCAATCAAAGAAGTCTTCAATGATGGATGGGCGCAAATGAGGCTATTAATCCTAAAAAAAATGATTCAAGGACAAAATCTTGCTCATTTCTTCCTGGCCAAATCCCATGGATTTGAAGAAATTATACTTGGAAAGGACCCCTTCTTGGTCCTTGAAGACAATTTTACTAAAATGGTGAAATTCAATCAACATTGAGGATAAGCTCAAGCAAATTAAAGTCATTATTAAAGCTTATTCAGATTAACAATCTCAAAACTATGATTTTTAGCTCGATGAGGCACATCAGATGTTATCCTCATGAGCGAGATTCAACATAAGGAAAGTCTCAAAAAATCTACAAAAATTAACTTCGAGTGTTTAATCACTATCATATCTGTGGTGATGTGAGTCTTCTTACATGGAATCCATGGAGAAACTTAAATTCATAAGCGGACTCACGAGAAATAATTGCTACTTTCCAAAAGTAGCGCTTATCTTCGACAAAGAACCTACTTTACATAAAGTGGGTCCCACCAAAAGAAATAATTGCTACTTTCAAAGTAGCCATCTTAATATTCCTTTAACCTCTAAGCAAAGTATCTTTTTTTATTTAATAATAGTAGCTTTGCTTAACAGTTTATTTAATAATTATATCGTTTGAAAGCAATGTTTCTCTTTGTTTAATAATTGCTTGCTTCTAAGTAAAGTCTCTCTGTGCCTCCACCTCTAAGATTATTATGTGTGCTCGAAGTTTTTCTCTCTTCTCTTATTCTCTCTTGTACTCTCCTTGGTTCTTCCCTTCATTTTCATCATCATTTTATACTTAGAGCAAAAGACCAATTAATTAAACTTTTGCAAGTTGAAGATGATTCAACTTCGTGATAAAATTATAAATCTTCTTAATAATAAGAAGAAAGATAAATTAGAAAATTTTAATTACAAGCCTCATACTCCTTATAGTATTTAAAATGAGATAAGTTCATCTTCTATATTAAACTTCTTTTGGCTCCATTAAAAGAAACTCAATTAAGTTCAAAACCTTTTTCAAAATTACAAGATCCTCATCTTATGAGACTCATGTATTTGCATGCCGATCAAAATATTGAATTTTACTAAAATGAAAAATATTTCATTCATCATATAGTAAAACCTAAGATTTACATATATAGCATGGTTAATCTACTTGAGTTGAAATGACCTAAACCTAGATGTTCTATTTGGCTTAAAGTTACATTAAAATCAAATTGATTTAAGCCTAATATAGACACTCTAGAACTTAAAAACTCACTTCTCCATATTGGCTATTAGTAAACTTAACTCAATTATCATCAATTATCTTTATTAAGCATTAACCCAATAAATTTATTTTAATTGAAAATCCCTTGACTAATCTAAACTAGACTTAATCTATATGAACAAACATTAAATAAACCAATGGCTTCCATTTGAACTTTACTTTAAATTATGTGAATTTAGTTGGTTTAGATGCTTTGGTTTATAAATTAGCCAAACCAAATAGTTATAGTCAAAATATTCAATAACTAAATCAATTAAACTACTTTTCAAACTAAAACAAAAGCTTAATTAGACTTTAATTTGGATTTAATTTAATTATAGATAAATCAAATATAGTTCTAATATATCAACATTCATATGATCAAGTATAAATTTAGAAGTATTTATTAGATCTTTACTCACCTAAATATTAAGGATATAAATAAATTTTGAGATCATTCAATCTTGCTCTTCAATAATATTACTCACATAACATAATTTGGTGAGATAAGAACAATATCAATAACACCTCATTTGTCCATATGGTCTATGTAAAACACAAAAATTGTATTTAGAATTTTTTGAAGTTACTTATGTCAAACATCCTCAAAATTTTATTTGATGATAGTTAGCGAGCATTTGATGATGAATTTCATATGTATATATTTCAAGTTCTTAGAAGTTGTAAGATATGTAAAATAGCATTTCAATATTATTGTATTTTGGATCATTAGTAAAGTGTCCAAATTTTTTTAAAAAGAATGTTCCCTCATAAATTTACTAAGCATACTTTACATTTAAGAAATGATTTTTTAGTATTGAAATATAGGTGAAAATTTAAAGTTTTGTTTGATAACACTAACATGATTGTTGATGAAATCACTTGTCAATTAACATCAAATAACAAATGTCCATCATCCATCGATGATGGCTTCTAATCTCATTTGTTCAATGATCCCCTTCTTATTATAAGAATGGTGGCTGATGACAATGAGACTTTATGATTGAATTAGTGGTTGAAATAAGCGATGTTTATTTCATGATGTAATTTTGATGTAGAGTTTATTGAAGATAAGTATGACCTTCAAATGTTGGTGAGAACTTCCATCTAAAGGATGTGGTGACTTAAAGATCACAAATATGTTTCAAGACATCGAAGGCCATATGAGAGTAAATTTTCAAAATACAAATCATTCTTATATAATAATTGATAATTCATCGCAAACAATTTGATTAAAATTTTAATCAAGCTTAAAACAACCATTCAATAATTGGATAAATAAGAAGCTTTAGTTTAAAGTCATATTCAAAATTATTCAATCTTTCGAACTTTAATATATTCTTTAATATCACCACGGAAGATTTTTTTTTTCTTGAAATCTTCAACAATCTTCAAATCTTCAAAATCTTACACTAGCTTCTAGCGAGTGGTCTCTTCTCTCTCAAAGTTTGTTGTAACAATGCAAATTTTGTTTTAATTGCAACACATTTCAAATTATTTCAATGGAATCAAAACTCATATGATGTTTATCATCACTAATTTTGATTAAAATTAGACATTGATATCAAGCTAAAGGCAAGCTTATGTAGAGCCTTGGACCAAAGCAGTAAATTGGCCATTTATTGGGTAATTAAAATATAATTTTGACTTCATGAACTTTTAGCACTTTGAAAGCCCAACAAAATCACTAATCAACATCCACTTTAAGAATTTTGAAACTATTTTTTTTAGCAATTTTGTTCTAATGATTTCAGAAACATAGAAAGGTGAAATTATAGTATATGAGAATTTACTTCACAGTAATTTTTTGAAACTATAGTTTCATGCCATAAATTTATAAATTAAGTTTGAGACCATTCAAACTTAAATTTTACTAAATTTAAAGTCAAAAAGAGCACCTTAACATGACAAATCTAATGATTTTAAAAATAGTGTAATGTGAATTCATGAAGCTCAAATCAAACATTTAAAATATGATTAAAATTTTTTGGGACACTAGTTGAAGAGTTAAATAATCTTCAAATATTGCATTTATTAATTGAACTAAGCATCTTATTAAGAGTTCAATGAGTTTAAACATTTTGAGGTCATTATAACACTTAAATATTAAATAAATATTCCATGATCAAAGGAATCAAAACAATTTGATGGAGTATTTGAAACTTTGACAAAAATAATTAGAGTGTTATTCTTAAAATTATAAATAGACTCCATTCTTTATATAGAAGGTCGAGACATGAAAGAGCTTATAGACTCCATTCTTCATATATTTGACTTTAGAAAGCTTGATCAAAGAACTCTAAAACTCTTCTGATGGTCATTTGATCAAATGCATTTGCCCGATGTTGTTATTCACCACCATTGTCATCCAATTGTAATGCATTTCTCATGTTGTCCTAATATAATCACCATAATTCAATTGTGTTTGATCATCATTGCTTAATTGTCATAATTTGACCTCCCATTCTTTGTTGAATTATCATCTCTATCATTGTCTCACGATCGATTTTATCATCACTTAACCACCATTATTCAACCAACATCATCATTCACTACTTGAGAATCAGAGATCTACGTATTGCTTTGATCTTATATCTTGCCTTCCCCGATTATAGGAAAAAAACAAACTCATATAACTTCATTTATATAGAAATTTTTTAAATTAGGCTAAGCCCAATGTTTTTTTTTTCTTTTAAGGTTTTTCACATAAAAATTTTAATGTTTATGTGCTTTTTTTTTATTATATATTTTGTGTGTGAGATCTTAATACAAAACTAAGACATAAAAATCTTCTTTATTTCATTAAATCTTTGATGTAAGCATATTGGTTTATATAATATGAGAGAGGATTTATTAAATATATGATATATCATTTTAAAATAAAGAATATTTTTATTTAATAAATTGATAAATTTTAAAAATAAAAGAAATTTATGAGAGCTATATTTTGAAATGGATGTATGTTATCATTTCAATGTTTTTGGAGGAGAGTTTTTAATTATTTTAATTATTTTTTGTATGAGATTGTTTTAAAAGACAATCAAGTTATTATTATGTTATTCTGATAATAAGCTAAATTAAAATTATTAATATATAAATTTATTTAATAAATAATCACTTTTCATTTGAAAACGGTTTATTTTGAAATAGATCAATAATTAAAGTTGTATTCTATTTTAGTAGCAAGAATAGTTAATTTTAATTTTAAAATCAATTAATTTCTTTTAGTAATTATCCAAGGAATTTTTTTAATTAAATTATTTATAATAGTTAAAAACATAACTTTTGAATAATTAATTAAATATTAAATAGTTTAATTTAAAATTGATCTTTCATTTTATGTAACTTAAACTGCATATTTATTTCTCTATCAATAATCCTATCAGCTCAAAATCTTGCTTTGATTTTTGTTGCATTGTCTAAAATATAATGATAAAATTATTATAAAAAATAAAAAAATTATTGCTTAAAAAATTACGATGAATATTACAAATTTTTTTATTTTAAAAAAATCGATCATAATCTTCGATAATCATCGCGTTATCAAATCAGTTAAAAAATACAACTTTTCATTGTAGAATCTCCAAAAGACCAAATACAAATATCAAATGACATTACAGTGCACTTTCTCACTTCACCACACTATCATAACGCCCCAAACTTCCAAAGGTTTACTTGAGGATCTAAATCAAGTTCTCCCTCCTCAGCTGGTCTTATTTAAACTCGTCTGCTACAATTCCCATGGATCCACCTCCTCCTTCAAGTGTTCCTATCCTGCAAAACTCACCTTGTTCTGTCTCATTTCTTTAACCCGAGGGCTTTTGAAGCCATGACCTCCAAGAACACCTCAAAAGCTAAGAATTCTTAATCTAAGTCAATAAACACTCAAGCAAAGTGGCATGCTTCTAACCCATTTAATCTACTAAGCTCTTCTCTCAAACATCGCTTCATGGAATGTAGTAGGCCTCCAAGCTATAAAGACCATGTTTTGGGTTACTGAAGACTAGTTCAATTTCACATTCTGGGCATTCTCTATCGGCGGAGACTAAAATAAATCAAGATCCCAATAATGACTCATTCTTCTCTAAAAAAAAACTCTCTCTCTTCCACGTTAAAGATAGGTGCAACACCTTCTCCACTTGGCCATCTGGATTCGTTCAGTTACGTACTTGATACTCCAACTAGGACTCAATCAATGGAGCTTCATCAACCCCATTCCCTACCGACCTTTCCTTAACATCATCCCGTTCCAGCGGCGCACTAATCACCGGTGTAATTTCTTACGCACACTAAATTTTCACCTTCGAGGAGGCAATTAGCCATCGTGGAATCCATGATAAGGTGCCGGTTTGAGATAGTTGATCCACGATCTCAAGAAGCGTCTTTGGTGAAGATATTGTATTGCTTGCGAGCATGAGGTGGCGGTCCTCTAGGGTTTTCAGTAACTAGTATGTTTGAATCATCATGCACACTTGCTTTAGGGTTGTTGATCGGACGGGGATCTCTCGCCATACGATCGATGCATGAGTTTGTTCGAAGCACTACAATAATAAGTTCATCTAACTGAAATTAATAAAGCACACGGGAAATGAAGAAATTGGGGGTACCAAAGTGTAATATTAAAATTAATCAATTTTACTAATCAAATAAATAATACATTTTTTTTTGTTTATAGGTTATTCAAATTGTATCATCAACTAAAATCTTTATTTTAATTTTTAAAATATAATTAAACTTGCATTTATCTTTTATTTTCATAAACTAGGACTCAATCGATGGAGCTGAAAAAAGGGGAAGAAGAGGAAACTTGGGGCATATGGGTATATAACTTCTAAACTTTTGAAGACGGATGATGCCATCAGTGTTGTCACCAACGATGGTAAAAATAGTAAGAAGACAAAGTGTGGTGAAGTATGAGAGAAAATTCATGGATCAAAATTGAGCATTGAGATAATTAATGTGAAACCTTTGAAACTTAGGTGGGTTAAGAGAAGTAGGATGGAGATGATAATTTAATATTTATAAACTTCTTCCGAGAACTCCAATCTAAAACTTCGAAGGTACTTAATCAACAAAACATGAACTTTGTAGACTAAATAGCTTCTGCACATTTTGACTTTATGTCCTCAATCTCTCTTGGAAGTTCATGTAGATAAAATTAAGAAATAGAAGAAGTGAGAAGCTCTAAGAGTTGGTTTAAATTGTTCAAGAACATGTTGATCGTGTCAACGATAGTTCTTGCAAAAAATATCGCAAGAGTGTGGAAATTTCATAGGGTTATATCTGAACAGATTTGCTTCATCGTTTAAATCAAAAACATTTGCTAATAGTGAGTTAGAGTAGAAGGATCATAGTAACTAGGAAGACACTAAAGAAAGTGATTTAAGAATTGGCAAAGGCAATCAATCTAAAGGTTGCTATGTTTTTTTTCTTAATTTTTAAACTCTTCTTGGCCTTAACTATATGCTTAAGCAATTAATCATAACAAGTTTGAGGAGACTATTATGCCAAGAGTTTAACCCTAAATCAAACAAACTTTGCCCTAAGTTCTAAATTTAAAATCACCATTTATCTATTCTTCTAAAAGATTTTTACTAGAAATTATTCGTAAAAAATTATCCAAAAAAATTACAATTATGTAAGTGAGACTTTAAACAATTATTCTTTATTACACAATATTCTTCCACTTGAAGGTTGAATTTAGGATATATTATCCTCATAGAGTTATATCTTTATGACACTTTTTCTCAATTAACTATAGAGATTAACCTTAGGTTAAGTATAGATTTACCTTGATTATCCAATCTAAGATCAAACAGTATGTGCATTACATGAAAAATCCCTTTATGGACAATGACCCTATGTCAATTTGTGCTATCATATGGCTTCAAATGAACCTAAAATACATATCATAGTTTAAATTCATTCAAATAAGAGCAATCTACATAATAATGAAGGAAGATCAAAACTTCAATATATAAATTATGAATCTTTGCGATCAGTCATAGTTATATTTCTCACAAAATAATATGTGGATATCTTTTAAATAAATAATATAACCAAAGAAAAAATTGTGATAAATTTACATTGGACCATAGAGAGAGAATTTGATTTTAGGAGGAAATAATATTTTAGAATTTTAAAATTTCTAAATATTTTTTATCAAATTTTAAAATTCCAAAGCTTGTATAACCAAATTTTTTTTTTTAACAAAAAAATTAAGGTTCAAAGGTTAAAAAAAGGAAAATTTATATATATATATATATAGCACATAATTCTTATATTTTTACATATCTGACACTTAAAATTTAATATTTATAAATATAACACCTTTGGTATGCTTGTAAAAAATAATAAAGGTGTTATTTTTTATATAATATTAAAGATTTGTGTACGTTGTATATATAAATATCAAAATTTAGATATTAGATATGTAATATATAAGAATTGTATGTATGTAAATGCCCTAAGAAAATAAAAACCAAAAATGGGCAAATTATGGCAAGTTACATGTCTCTAAGGATTGAGCTTTGTGCACTAGTATCGTTAGCTAACAGGATTAATTATCTAATATCATTCTCATATATACCTTTTAGGTGTTCTCATATCCTAAGAATTATTTTTTTAATGTAAATACTTTTGAACACTTTTAGATAACTTTAAGCTAATTTTTTTTTAAAAAAATCTTCTTAGAATCCTAGGAGAGGTTTATAGTGATGACCATAGAGTGGTCATATATTAGAAATTATTTTAAAATTATGATTTTATGTCTAATGTTTTCAAAACTCTAGTGGTAAATTTTGTTGTCAAAAAAAAAATTAAAGAACTCCAAACATAAATTATAATTAAGCCATATTGTTACACAATAAAGATATGAATTTTTGTAATAAGAAATATGATATCTACATAAAATCTTAAAGCTTTGCCCAATATCATCTAACAGATTAATTGATCAATATAGTCATCATCACCATCATCTAATGATACTTGTCAATTAACATTAATAGTAGCTGACACTCATCATCTATTAGTTAATGACTTCTAATTCCCATGTTCTAAATTACTTGTAGGGTTGAGCATTTGATCAGTTCGATTGAATTTTTTGTTAAACCAAACAAATCGAACAAAAATAACTTAAAATAATCGAACCATCCAAATAACATATAAAATCAAACTAATCAAACCAACTATAATTCAATTTATTGATTCGATTTTCAATTAAAAATAGCATATAAAAAAATTTATTTTTTAATAAACTAATTAATTAGAATAATCTAATAAATTTTATACATTAAAAATTTCTTCGTCAATTAAAAATCTATAAATCTATATAAATAATTAAACATTTACAATCAAAATTATATATTTATATTAAACTTTTTAACTAATTTTAATTTATTGGATTTATTCTATTTAACCGATCTTTTTTAAGAAAAATGAAACAAAAATCAAAAACTGAATAACTCAAGAAATATTTTTAAAAGGAAGGCTTAGAAATACTAAGGGGCTATTTGGGATAAATTTTATTTTGTATTTTTTTTGTTTTTTTATGCTATTTTAAAATAATATATTTGTTTAATGTTTTTTAATTATTTTAAAATAAATAATTTTATTTTTAAAATACTCAAAAGTCAAAACAACTTTTAGATATTTTAAATATTTTAAAAATAACAATTACAATTAAATATATTTTATTTTAAAATAAAACATAAAAAAAAATAATAATAACAAAAAAAAAAAAAAAGATCTCTAACGGTCCTTAAAATTTTAGATTATATATTATCTATGGCAAGATAAAAATAATCTAATAGAACTATATTTTGAGATAGAATCTATTTGAACAATTAGGGAAATTAAAATAGAAGTTGGTGAAGATGATAGAAATTATTTAGATTATGTCAATTAAATTTATTTGTCCTTTAGAAACTAAAAAAATATATCTGAAATGAAAAAAATGAATGAGTTAAATTTTGAATGCAAGTTCTCGCCTACCTTAAAATCTTATTTTAGTTTGAAATAATTTGATTTTTTGCTCTCATAAAAAATTAATTTTTTAAAACTAACCATTTAAATATTTTTAGATGGTTGAAGTATTCATCAATATTATTTGAGAACACAGAACATCATCAATATAGACTAAAATATATTTAAAATAATCTTTAAATATATCATTTGATATCTTGAAATTGAAGGTGCATTTTTAAACCAAAGGGCATTACGTTCCATTGTAATGTCGAAGAAGTAAATTTTGTTTTATAGCGATCCGATTCTTTTATGGATGCGCCAATATCGATTTTAAATCAAATTTGGAAAATATTTTTGCATTATGCAATCTATTTAATAAATCTTTTAGAATTGGATATCCATTTTAAAACTTTGTTTAACGGCTTGTAATTAATTACAAGTCGCAGTCTTCCTCTTTCCTTTTTTTGTTTTAACATAACGTGACTCAAGAGGAGTAGGATTGCGAATTATTCCTTTCTTTTAAATAAATCTCTTCTTTTGTAAAGCAAGGTAGTGCTTTCATCACAAGGATGAGCTTTAGTGGGAATGTCTCGTTCATTGAAATTATCAATGTATGGAGATCTACATGAGTCTTTCTTTCCGGGTTGTCACCACTTCATTTTGGAATTTTTGGCAATTTTGAATTTTTTTCTTTGAATTTTGGGAAGAAATTTGTTTAAAGTTAAACTAGCAATTTCTTCTTGTAAATAATTTATATGCATAGACTTATTATTAAATTCATTTCATTTATGATAATTTCTTTAGGATTGGTGATAAAAGCGGAATGTGATTTCTTTATCCCAAAGAAAATCAGAATTCGGTATCATCAATTCTAGTGATAGGCATTATTTTAAGAAGAAAAGAGTTTCCAAATTGATGTGTTGTGTCAAATTTTTGACTAAAATAAAAGGCATTTGAATACAAATATCATCTTGACACACGAGATGATAATTTATACTTAATTTATAGACTCACTCCTTTAATGGCTAATTTTTCAAAATATTTAGAAGGAATTATTCCTTCTTGTATAAATTTAAATTTAGAGCAGTTAAATTTGGTAAAATTCTTTATTTATAATTAATTTGATGGAAATATACCATTTAGTATATTGCCTTTGAATATTTTGTAAGAAACCTGGTTCTTGATTAGAATCTTCTATATTTTCAAATGAATTAGTCTTCATTAATTTCAAGATCCATTAGCGACCATTCATTTTTGCTCTTGCACTTTAATTTGCTGAACTTCTAATTTTAGTTTCTTTAATTTAGCTCTTAGAAGCTAGATTAGAAGATGATGAACTTGCCTCATTTTCTTAAATACTTAGATAAGGAGTATATAGGAGGCTTGTAATTAAATTTTTCTTTATCTTTCTTCTTATCATTAAGAAGATAATTTTATCACGAGTTGAATCATCTTCAACTTGTGCTAAAAGTTTAATTAATTGGTCCTTTTGCTGGTGGGTGGCGTATCTGTCATATTTATTATATTTTTATAATAATCTATCTGGGGATTTGCAATAGTTAGATTTATCAGTTTATCAATCGATGAGGATGAAAATGATATGTTCTTCTTCTTCTTGATTCTCTTTTGAATCGAGGATGTAGAATTTTCATCGGGGGTTTGTTTTAACCCTTCAATCTCAGTTCATTTAACTTCTTCTTGACGGTCATTTGTAATGTGGTACATTTGTAACATTTTATTTCTCTTGTCTCTTTGGTTTTAGAACGGAGGGGCGAGAGTGCTGTGTTGTCGTGAATTTGTCACATTTTTTATGATGTGATTTTTCATTTAGGAAAAATTTGTGTTTTCCCTTGTGTTTGAAGATAAAGGGCGTGCGAGGATCCGCAGTTGAATTGTTTGAATTAGTTGTTTGCTCAAGTAGATGCTCTCTTTTCATTTGATCTTTTAATTTAAGATCGAGAGCTAAACCAATTTTAATACATGCGAAATAAGGTTTCCATATGTTAGGGTTTCATATGGGATGGTTCCATCGTAGAGGCAAAGAAACCTTTTAACCATAGATTGGGAAGGCCTTCAATGAATTTTTGCTTCCGGTGAAGGCTATTGGCATCATAAAGTGTCATGGCTCTAGAAATATATCCATCAAAAATGGGTTAAGGATGGACATCTTAATTTTGGAGTAAGAGTTTTCTCCTTGATCTCCAATGGATCCAGCAAAATGATCTATAATTATTTGGAGAAGATTATAGACTGAATTTTTATTAGGTTTTTTTCTGTTCTTTTGGAAGATCCTTAGTACTTAAGTCAATTTCGCTAAGGAGGTCTTCCCTTTGAGGAACAGTGAGAAAATTATCCCACCATCCTTTTAGAATTCCAGAGAATCCTGAAATGATGGCTCGAGCGATAATATGTGATTTTGCTTGATGTCTAGATTGAACAACAGTAGTAAACATAAGCATTCGATGAAGGGGTGATATGATGTTGAGTCCATCAATATTCCATTCATATAAAGAATCATATTTCTATGAAATGAGTATCTTCCTCAAATAATAAATCGAGAGTGGGTTTTATAATAATGTTTTATTTTTTCTTGGATAAGAAAGTTTTGGATATCAAGAGGAGGATGAGGATCTTGTAATTCTTGAAAAGGTTTTGAACTTTTCAATATTACTTGATTGATCGATGTCGATTTGGTTGAGGATTCATTTGAATCTTCATCGATTGGTGATATCTTCAAACTCTACATACTTTTTACTTAAATTTAGAATCAAATTTTGAATGTCTTCAGAAGAGGGTCCTAACTTAAGAGCAGTTTAGGAGGTGGTTGGATAAAAGGTTTCATAAATGGGTTTATACTGCTTTTTTAAGCTTTGCTAGTTTTCTAGAAACCTTTGTTTAAGCATCTGATCGATTTTAGACTCTAGGCTAAAAAAAATGATCAGTGATTATTTGAAGTATACTATTACTATAATTAAGTTGTCTAATTACGTAATTTCTTTAGAATTTGTGGATCGAACTTATTTTTGAAGGCGCTAATTAGTTTATCATCCACCATTTTCGAACATGAAAGAATAGTTGCTTTGGCAAACTAGCTACTCATTTTGAAATATAAATCATTTATTTCAAGGCGTTGGTCTTGAGAAGTAAAACTCTATACCAAGTATTAAAATTATCATACTTTGGTTGGAAGTATTCTTGAGACAACCTCTAGTCTTAGAATGTGTAGCTCATTAAGACTAAAGTTCATTTAGATGGAGTGGGAGATTGATTTTCTCCTTTGGATGATAGATATGATTTTATTTGAAGGGCCAACGATGGTTTGAGTGTGTGAACCATCCGATCTAGACTTCTCGAGGTTTTGAAGGGATATAAAGTGTAATGGATGAGGGTTGAATCACTTCAACATCTTGTAGTTCCAAATTGATAAATGATAGTTTTATCAATTTTGGGGAGAAACCATCTATTTAGGACTTCTTCTTTCAAGGAACTCAGCCATTTGAGTTCTTGATTAAATTATTATTTCTTATTAGATTAGTTACTTCAGAAGTAGAAACCATATTACCAAAATGGGGAAAAAGGGAGAGGAAGATGATGGGATTTGAAATAAATCACCACATAAGGATAAAATAAACTAAGTATAAACCTCCATTAGAGAATTATCTTCCTAGAAAGTCAATTAAAATAGGACTTACAACCCTTTCAAACCTCACATAGGGATTTGGCCATTTCGATGAAGATGAGAATATAAACCTCAGGTTATCCCAGCTAGGACTTATCCTATCAAGCATCCATAATGGGGTTCGATAAAGCCATGGGAGGAATGAACAAAATGGTTTATCAGCATGGTGAAATACAACAAAATCTCTCCTCCCCATTTACCATGGCTCTCATACCACTTAATGATATATAAAACACTTATTTATTAAAACTTAAATAAACACTTCTATAAAAGCCAGGAGTACAAGGAGAATAGAAGAGGAGAAGGAAAAGCGAGCAGCACAAAATAAAACAGAATAAAGCCTCCTATATAGAGGTGAAGGCCGACTTTGCTTAGAAGCAAAGGTACAATTATAAACAAAAGAGAAACGTTGCTTAGAGTTAAGCATGTTATAATTAGAAACTTTTGTTGTTAAGCAGCTACTATTATTAAATAAAAAAGATACTTTCTTAGAGGCTAAAAAAGGTACAAATATTATAAGATGGATACTTTTGGAAATTAGCTTTTTTTGGTGGGACCCACTTTATGTAAAGTAGGTTCCTTCTTTGGTGAAGATAAGCTATTTTGGAAAAAATATTCTTACGGTGGGTTTCTTTATGAATTTAAGTTTCTCATGGATTCCATAAGATACTGCTTATCCTTAGATATAGATGGGTGATTAAACACTTTGCAAGTTGATTTTGTAGATTTTTTTTAGACCTTATGAATCTATCTCATGAGGATAACATCTTTTGATGCTTTGTAGTACCTCATCTCTTTAACAAAATCTATAGTTTTGAGGATCTTAATGAATAAGCTTTTAATGGCTTTAATTTGCTTGAGCTTATCCTCAATGTTGATTAAATTCCACCATTTTAGTAAAATTGTGAAGGACATTAAAGGTCTTTTAAAGTATAACATTCGACCTCCATGGGATTTGGATCCATGAAATGAGCAAGATTTTGTCCTTGAATCATTTTTTGGATTAATAACCCTCATTTTGGGGCTTCCATCGAAGACTTTGATTGGATCTGGAAGAATATTTAATTAAATAGTTCCACCATATCAAGAACCATGTTTGGAAGTTCTTTGTTTAATATCTTTGCATTTTGATCCATGAATATCTTCATTGAAGAAGAGAAATCATAGTTTGCTTTTCAATAATTGCCAATTTTATCTTTAGATAGGATAATTTTCTCTTGGAATGAGTTAGACCCCATTTTGATGAAAGATCTTTTGTATAACGCATTTGCTATTGTATGATTTAATGATTAATCTCAATACACTTTAATTATTAAAAATTTTTCATAATTTTCCTTGATTAGATTCAAATGGGAAAATTGTTTCCCAAATAACTTTCAAATAAATGGATTATTTATTGAATTCGGAGGATTAATCAATATTTTGTGTTATTTCTTTAGAGAAATATTCTTGTCGACATCTTTTGGGATGGTGTTGCAATATTCACCCTTTTCAAGTTGAAGAGGAAGTACCATAAAGATAAGTTTGCAAATTGAATTAATTGTTGAATTGAGAATCTTTGCCATTATGCCATGGCGTGACCTTCAAAGAAAAGGCGTCCTCATTAGAAGTAGTCATTCTTCCATGCGGGTGATCCACATATCTCAAAATTCAGGGTGAAAATCGGAAGAGAATTTTCATTACTTTTTAATGATTAGATGTAAATCAAAAGAGACTGCGTTTCATGATGCAAAATTTGTTTTGAAACTAAATTTTTTGACATCTTGTTCAATATGTATTTTAGAAAAGTCAATAGAAGGAGAAAATCTTGATTAAGTAAAATGGAATTTTGAGATGCACTTAATCATATAAAGCATTTCATTTTGATAATGGAATACTTTGGTAGGATTCCATTTACGAAATAAAGTGAAATAATTTTCAGAACTCAAAATAAGTTCCTTGAAAAAAGATAATACGGTCTCCCAAATTGATAAAACTATCATTTATCAATTTGGATATATAGGCGATAGATGTTGAAGTTTGATTCAACCCTTTATCATTACACTTTCTAGGGTTTTATAAATCAGAGAAGTCTTGATGGTTCAACACACAGAATAGATGCCCTTCTTTAAATAAAATCATATATCATCCGGTGAGAGAAAATCAATCTCCCACTCCATAATGAACTTTAGTCTTAATGATCTAATAGGTTCTAAATAGAGGTTGGAATACTTCCAACAAGATAATTTTTGTACTTCATATAAATTTTACTTCTCAAGATCGTCTTGAAATAAATGATTTATATTTTGAGAAAATGAGAGAAAGAAATAGTCAATAAGCAACTATTCCTTTTTTGTAATATTTTTGATTCTTTAAATCGCTCGTTGCTATTTTACTAAAAAATGCAGGAAAAATAATTGAAACATCTTATCCTCCATAGTAAAAAAGGATGATAAACCTTTTGAATTAGCGGCCTTCGAAAAAATAAGTTCCGATCCACAAATTCTAAAAGAATTTATTAGTGTAATTAAACAACTTAATTATTGTAATAATATACTTCAAATAATCATTGTTCATCTTTTAGCTAGTCTAAAATCAATGAAATCAGGTTTCTTTGAAACTAGCAAAGCTTAAAAAACTTTACAAGTATAAATCCATTTGTAAAACCTTTTTTGCATCTTGGCTTAAGTTAGGTAGACATTTGAATTTGATTCTAAAATTGAAAAGTATGTCTCTTGAACATATCAATCAATTGAAGATTTATGAATCTCCTCTTTATCATAGTATTGAAAAGTTCAAAACCTTTTTTAAATTACAAGATTCATACTCTTTTGATATCAAAACTTTCTTATAGAAAAATTTGGAAAAACATTATTATATAAAACCAACACCTCGATTTATTATTGAGAAGATACTCATTTAGTAGAAATTTCTATGATGGAGATTCTTTATATGAATGGAATATTGATGGACTTTTGAACAACAAATCATTCATTTTCATGCTTATCTCTTATTTGTTATCTCATCAAGCAAAACCATATTATTCTTTTCTCAGAACTCAAAGATGGTGGGATAATTTTTCACTATTCCTCAAAGGGAAGATCCTTGAAATTGATAGTACTAAGGATCATCCAAGAACAACAAAAAACTTTGATATTGTCTAATCTTCTCCAAACAATTATAGATCATTTCTTTGGATCCATTGGAGATCAAGGAGAAAAACTGCTCCTTACTCCAAAATTAAGATGTCCATCCTTAACCCATTTTTGATGGTACAAGGATATATTTCTAAGCAGCGTCATGACACTTTATGATGCCTAGCCTTCAGCAAAATTTGAAGGCCTTCATCTATTTCTTTGAAAAGGTTAAGGTTTCTCTTTCTGATGGAACCATCCCATATGAAACCTAACATATGGCTATTTTAGCATGTATTATTAGCTCGATCTTAAATTAAAGATCAAATGAAAAGAGAATGTCTACTTGGCGAAGAACGCTTCATGAACAATTTTCCTCAAGTACATCCTTTATTTTATAAAATAGGAAATATGAAAGACTATTTTTCCTATGCATCATAAAAATGTGATAAATTCTTACAAACACAAACACTCTCATCCTCGGTTCTAAAACCAAGAGACAAGAGAAATAAATATTACAAATGGTCATTACAATTGCATTGTCAAGAAGAAGTTAAATGAACTTGATTCGATGGTTAAAACAAACCACATGAAAATTCTCATCTCGATTTTGAAATAAAATCAAGATGAAAGAAGAACATATTTCATCTTCATTATCGATTCGAAATAATCTTTTAATTGTTGCAGTCATCCTTATTATTAAAAAAAATATAAATTCTTATAAAAGCAAATTTTAAACTTTTGCACAAGTTGAAGATGATTCAACAGATAAAATTATCGATCTTCTTAATGATGAGAAGATAAATTAGAAAAAATTTAATTATGATCTATATACTCCTTATCATTTAAGAAAATCTAGGGTTCATCATCTTAATTGACTTCTTTTGAGCTAAAATTTAAAGAAATTAAAGTTAGAATTCAAAATGAATATGTAAATATCTTAATTCATAAATTCATTTGAAATATAATTTCTAATCAAGTAGGTTTCTTACAAATATCAATAAATGGTATATTAATTTATAAATAAACAATTTATTTTACCAAATTTTGCTTCTCTGGTTGATAGCATTTAAATTGTATACAAGAAGGAATAATTCCTTCTAAATATTTTAAAAAAAAAATAGCGGTTAAAGGCGAATTTTTACAAATTAAGTATATTATCATCTGTGATTATCAAGATATTGTATTCAAATGCATTTAGTCAAAAATTTGACAATTATTTTAGGAACTCATTTTCTTCTTAAAATAATGCCTATCATAAGAAATGATGGAATTATTTTTCGAATAAAGAAATCATTCATTATCACCAATCCAAAAGAAATTATCTTAAATGAAATGAATGCTTAATAAAGTATTATAATTATTTACAAGAAGAAAGCTTTTTAACTATTAAACAATAAATTTTTCAAAATTAAAGGAAAAATTCAAAATTGCCAATTAAAAGGAAGTTTGTTGACAATCTACGGGAAAGAAAGACTCATGTGATTTCCATACATTGATAATTTCAATGAGCATTACATAATCAAATGAATGACTACTGCTTTATATAAAAAAGAGATTCTTTTATGAAAGGAATAATTCAACAATCCTACTCACTTTTAGCGTCTTTATGTGAAAGGAAAGAGGGAGAGGAATTAATTACAAGAAGGCTAAACAAAGTTTTAAAATGGATTAGTTATTTTTTGCCAAAATAAAATTATTTCAAATCGATTTTTAGCCACAATGTATCTGCTTATTTATCATTAATGAAATTGAATTTACTTTTCTTGATATCATTTTAGATAAAATCAAACTAAATTCTAAAGAATTATGTATTTTATCAAAATCTTGTCAAAGATGCAACCCACTCTTCGAATAAAAGAATTCACCATGGTCTCAATGCATGGTGAGCAATTAAAGAAAGTGTTAAACCTTCTCTTAATCTTAGGATTACTAAAATTATTGAAGCATGCCTCTAATGGGTGAGGTATCTAAAGCGTGAAAGAATTCTAAAGAAGAATTAGTTCACTTTGTTTATAAATGGAATCATGAAAAGTATTCCATTATCAAAAAGAAATGCTTTACGTGATTTATCTAAATTTCAAAATGATTTTAATCCATTCTCCTTCATATGATAGTATCTTGGTCCTTCAAAGATAATTTTTACTAAAATGGTGGAATTCAATCAACAGATGGCTACTTTTGGAAAGTAGCAATTATTTCTTTAGGATTGGTGATAAAATAGAATGTGATTTCTTTATCACAAAGATATTTGTATTCAAATGCCTTTTATTTTAGTCAAAAATTTGACACAACACATTATTTTGGGAACTCCTTTTCTTCTTAAAATAATTCAACATTGAGGATATGCTTAAAGGTCTCTCCTTTTCCACCTATATAAAGAATCTGTCTTTGTAATTAATTATTCTCGGTGCTCAATGCCGCTTTCTTTTCTCCTCTTCTCTTATATTCTCCTCTTGTACTTTCCTTAATTGCTTCTACAATATATGTAGTTATTTTTAAGTTTTAATAAATAAGTATTTTATATATCTATAAAGTCTGGTATCAGAGCCATGATGGGGTAAATCCCTAGGGAGGGGAAGGATGTTAGAGATTTTTTGTTGCATTTAACTATGCTTTGGATGAACCAATACTTTGTTCATTCCTCCCATGGCTTTATCTTGTTTTCATTGCAAATGGCCATCCCTATTGCATGATGCTTGATAAGGTGATAAGTCCTGTTTATTGTTGACTGTCTGGGATAATTCTCTGGTAGGGGTTTATATTCCCGTCTTCATCATAAATGGCCGTAAATCCCTGTTGCATGAGGCTTGAAAGGGTTGTAAGTCCTATTTTTGTTGACTGTCGAGAAGATAATTCTCTAATGGAGGTTTATACTTAGTTTGTTTTATCCTATGTGGTGATTTGTTTTAAATTCTCCAGCATCATCTTCTCTCTCCCTTTTCCCTATTTTTTTGGTAATATGGCTACTTCGAGTAACTTAATCTAACGATTAGGAGAAATAATAATTTAATCAAGAAATGGCGAGTTCCCCTTGAAAGAAGACCTAAATAGATGGTCTCTCCCCAAAATTGATAAGACTATCATTTATTAATTTGGAACTACAGCTGATGGCGATGTTGAAGTTGATTCAACCCTCATCCATTACACTTCTAGGGTTTCTATCCCTTTTGAAACCCTGAAAGTCAATGGTTCACACACTCTGATCATGGTCAAGAGCTTCACTAAATAAAAATTATATCTATCATCCGGTGAAAATAAATCTCCTCCATCACGAAATAAACTTTAGTCTTAATGAGCTCTGAGAAGGTTCTAAGACTAAAGAGATGGAATACTTTAACCAAAGTCGATAATTTTCATACTTGGTATAGAAGTTTTACTTAAGACATCTCAAAATAAATGATTTATATTTGAGATAATGAGAGAAAAAATAGTCAGCCAACTATTCCTTTGTCATGGTTTTGCATTACTATGCTCAATCACTCAAGTTGCTATTTCTACCAAAAAGGGCAAAGCAAAAATAGTGAAACATATTCCATCATTATAAAATGGTGGATGATAAACCTTAATTAGCGACCTTAAAAAATAAGTTCGATCCACAAATTTAAAGAATTTATTTGTAATTAAATAACAATAAGTATACTTCAAATAATCGATCATCTTTTAGCCTAGAGTCTAAAATCGATCGATCTTAAACAAAGGTTTCTAGCCCCAAACTAGCAAAAAATTAGTATAAACCCATTTGTGAAACCTTTTCCACCTCTAAAAATTGGGGTCTCTTAGACATTTTTTGATTCTAAACTTAAGTGAAAGTATGTAGGAGCTCTTGAAGATATCATCAATTGGATGAAGATTCAATTGAATCTCAATCAAATCTTGATCAATCAAGTAATATTGAAAAGTTCAAAACCTTTTCAATATAAGATCCTCATCCTCCTTTTGATATCCAAAAACTTTCTTATCCCAAGAAAATTTGGAAAAAATTATTATAAAACCAACACCTCCGATTTATTATTTAAGGAAGATACTCATTTAGTAGAAATTCTGATGGAGATTCTTTATATGAATGGAATATTATTGGACTTTACATCAAATCATTCATTCCTTCATCATATTTGCTCTTTGCTATTCAATCTAGACATCAAGCAAGACCTCATATTGTCATTTGAGCCATCAAGATTCTCGGAACTCTTAAAGGATGGTGGGATAATTTCTCCTTGTTCCTCAAAGGGAAGACCTCCTTAGCAAAATTGACTTAAGTACTAAGGATCTTCCAAAAGAACAGCAAAAACCTAATGAAAATTCAATCTACAATCTTCTCCAAACAATTATAGATCATTTTGATGGATCCATTGGAGATCAAGGAGAAAAAACTCACTCCTTACTCTAGAAATTAAGTTGTCCATCCTTTCCCATTTTGATGAGGATATATTTCTAGCATTGACACTTTATGATGCCAATAGCATCCTTTGGAAGCAAAAATTCATTGAAGGCCTTCTAATCTATTTTAAAAGGTTAAGATTTTCTTGTCTTTATGATGGAACCATCCCATATGAAACCACATGGAAATCTTATTTATGCATGTATTAAAAGCGGTTTAGTAATCGCTTTGATCTTAAATTATCAAATGAAAAGATCTGAGAAATAGGTTGGCAATTGAGCAATTCAACTGTGATCCTTAGGTACATCCTTTATCTTATAGACACATGGGAAAAACACGAAAAACTATTTTTCCTAAACGTGAAAAATCATGTCATAAAAAATGTGACAAATTCACGCACAAACACAAGCACTCTCATCCTTCTGGTTTTAAAACCAAAGAAAGAAATAAAATGTTACAAATGTGGCCATACAGGTCATTACGCGAACAGATGCACCGTCAAGAAGAAGTTAAATGAATTTCAGATTGATGAAGGGTTAAAACAAATCATGATGAAAATTTTGCTTACATCCTCGATTACGAAGAAGAAAGAAGAAGAACATATTTCATCTTCCTCCTCATGTGATAAATTTGATAAATCTACTTTGCAACTCTGTCCTTGAGATTATAAAATATAATAAATATGGCAGTCACGTATAAACCATGAGCAAAAGGACCAATTAATTAAACTTTTAGTACAATTTGAAGATGATTCAACTTCGTTGTAAAGGATTTATTAAATAGATTGCATAATGCAAAATATTTTCCAAATTTGATTTAAAATGATATTGGATCAGATAAGAATCGGATGTTATAAAATAGCATTTATGCTCTTTGGATAACGAATGGAACATAATGCCCTTTGGTTTAAAAAAAATGCACCTTCTAAATTTCATATCATGAATAATATATTTAAAGATTATTTTAAATATATTTTAGTCTATATTGATGATGTTCTTGTGTTCTCAAATACTATTGATGAACATTTCAACCATCTAAAAATATTTAAATGGTTAATTTTAAAAAATGGGTTAGTTATTTACGAGTAAAATCAAATTATTTTACTGAAATAAGATTTTTTAAACCATAATATATCAATGCTTCTATTATACCAATTAATAGAAATTATTGAATTTAACAAATTTCGATATCATTTTAGATAAAACCAGCTACATTGGTTCTTAGAAAATTATGTAGGTGATTTCTATCAAAATCTTGCCAAAGATCGCCCACTCTTTGACATATTAAAAAAGAATCCCTCACCATGGTCTGATACTCATACCATGGCAGTATGCAAAATTAAATAAAGGGTGCAAAATCTTCCCTGTCTTAATCTTGCAGACCCCACTAGTTTCAAATTGTTGAACAGATGCCTCGATAAGGGTATGGAGTATCCTAAAGCGAGAATTCTAAAGAATTAGTTTGCTTTTATTTTACATGGAATCCTACGGCAAAAATACCATTATCAAAAAGAAATGCTTTACGTGATTAAGTGCATTTCAAAATTCCAAGATGATTTACTTAATCAACATTTTCTCCATCGTATTATTTGTTCCTCGGTATACTGACATTGAACAAGATGTCAAAATTTAGTTTCAAAACAAATTTTTGCATCATGTAATCCTTGACTCTTCGATTTGACAATTCATTAAAGGTAATGAAAATTCTCTTCACGATTTTTTACTGAATTCTTGAGGGCGATCGGGGTAGATCACGCATGGAAGAATGACTACTCTAACAGGGGCGTCTTTCTTTTCATTGTGACCATGGCGCTCTAATGGCAAAGATCGGTGTTCAACAATTGGCAAGATCAATTTGCAAACTTATCTTTATGGTACTTCCTCTTCAACTACGGTTGAAAAGGGTGAAACCTCTAAAAAGCAACACCATCCCTAAAAGATATTGTTGCACAAGAACTTGTTTATTCTCTAAAGAAATAAAACAAAATATTATTGAAATTAATCCCTCTGATTATTCAATAAATAATCTGTGGGCCTTATTTGATAGATATTTGGGAAACAATCCTTTCCCATTTGAATCTAATCTCTCTCGAGAGAATTATGAAAAAATATTAATACAATTAAAGTGTATTGAGATTAACCATGTTCGTGATCAGACGAACCATACTATTTTGAACAACAAATGCGTTATACAAAAAATCTTTCATCAAAGTGAATGGGGTCTGACACCATTCCAAAAGAAAAATGTATTTTTATCCTCCACTTTACAGTATAAAATTAGCGTAAATTATTGGTGTTATGTGCAAGCTATGATGAAAGCCTTCTTCCTTCTCATTGAAAAGCGAAGGCATTCATGGATGTTCATCATGAACAAAGATATTATCAACAAAGAAATTTCAGCATGGTTCTTGAGATGGTGGAACAATTTTGGAGCAGAACTAAATATTCTTCCGGATCCAATCAAAGAATTCTTTAATGAATGGATGGAAGCTGCCCCCAAAATGAGGGCTATTAATCCTAGAAGAATGATCCAAGGGCAAAATCTTGCTCATTTCTTTGGGTTCCATGGATTGGATATTCTTGGAAGGATCCATTTATCATGGTCCTTTAAAGATAATATTTACTAAAATGGTGGAATTCAGCATTGAGGATAAGCTCAAACAAATTAAAGCCATTATTAAAGCTTATTACGATGATCCTCAAAATCTACTTATTTTGAGGTTATCGGTAGATGAGGTACTAGTATCAAAGATGTTATCCTCATGAGACCGAATTCAATATAAAGAGCGTCTCAAAAAATCTATTAACTTCGCCAAGGTGTTTAATCACTATCTATATCTGCGACGGTGAGTCTTGGTGTTATGGAATCCAGAGAAACTTAAATTCATAAAGACCGGAAGAAATAATTGCTACATTCAAAAAACATCATCTTCTCCAGGAATCTACTTTACACTCCATAGTTCCCACCAAATGAAATAATTGCTACTTTCCAAAGTAGCCATCTTCACCGACAATGAATTACAACTCATAAAGTGGGCCCAAAATAATTGCTACTTTAAAAGTAGCCACATTATTAAGATAATTTTAAATTATAATTAGCTTCTAAGTAAATTTTCTCTTTTGTTTAATAATTGTACCTTTGTCTAAGCAAAATTCTCCTGCCTCCACCTCATATAAGGAGGCTCTGCTTTATATTAGAGTGCTCGATTATAGGTGTTCTTTCTTTCCTTCTCCTCTTCTCTTCTATTTTCCTCTTATACTCTCCTTAGTTCTTCCTGCTTCCTGCCTACTGCCATCGTGTAAGTTATTATCTTTATGGTACTTCCTCTTCAACTACGGTTGAAAAGGGTGAACCTCTAAAAAAGCAACACCATCCCTAAAAGATGTCATTGCAAAGACGAAAATTAAACCATTAAAAGATGTCATTGCACAAGAACTTATTTATTTCTCTAACTTATTGGTGGGAAGCATGAAGAACAGGAGGTACAAG
Organism: Cymbidium sinense; assembly: GCA_021442155.1. NCBI lineage: Eukaryota > Viridiplantae > Streptophyta > Magnoliopsida > Asparagales > Orchidaceae > Cymbidium > Cymbidium sinense. The sequence goes on from CM038223.1 coordinate 151,590,726, forward strand.
AGAATAGAAGAGAAGAAGAGAAGGGAAAGAGCATTAACATAATACAATGAGCCTCATATATGGGTGGAGTGAGAGACTTGCTTAGAAACAAGGTACAATTATTAAACAAAAGTTTAGAAGTTAAGCAATGGTATAATTATTAAATAGAAACTTTCGTTAAGCAAAGCTACTATTATAAATAAAAATACTTTGCTTAGAGGCTAAACAAAGGTATAATATTATAAGATGGCTACTTTTGGAAAGTAGCAATTATTTCTGGTGGGACCCATTTTATGTAAAGTAGGTTCCTTCTTTGGTGAAGATAAGCGGCTACTTTGGAAAGTAGTAATTCTCTCTGGGTGCTTTATGAATTTAAGTTTCTCAGATTATTTCCGCGTTTGTCGGCTATATATCGATATAGATGATAACATCTTTTGATGCTTTGTAGTATTCTAAAGCTCAAAATTCATAGTTTTTTGAATTGTTAATTCAAAATGGCTTTAATTTGCTTGAACCTATCCTCAATGTTGATTGAATTCCACCATCTGAAGAACCATGCTGGAAGTTCTTTGTTGATAATATCTTTGTTCATTATGAACATCCATGAATGCCTTCATTTGTCATTGAGAAGGAAGAAGGCCTTCATCATAGCATTTTGATAATTTATCTTTATTTTTGTCGTAAATTGGTGGAGGATAAGAATACATTTTTCTCTAGTTCATTGGATGAAAGATCTTTTGTATAACATTTATACAAAATTGTATGGTTAAAATATTTCCTTAATCTCAATACACTTTAGATTAAGATTTTTTACATTTTAATTTATGCCAATTTTGTATTGTAAATTAGTGGAGGATAAGAATACATTTTCTCTTGGAATGAGTTAGACCCCACTTGATGAAAGATCTTTTGTATAACACATTTGCTATACAAAATTGTATGGTTCGTCGATCAAATAACATGATTAATCTCAATACACTTTAATTTTATTAAGATTTTTCATAATTTTCTCTTGAGAGATTAGATTCAAATGGGAAAGGATTGTTTCCCAAATATCTTTCAAATAAAAGGTTATTTATTGAATAATCAGAGGATTAATTTCATTAATATTCTATTTTATTCTTTAGAGAAATAAATAGATCTTGTGCAACGACATCTTTTAGGGATGGTGTTTGCTTTTAGAGGGTTCACCCTTTTTTAAGTAGTTGAAGAGAAAGTATCATAAAGATAAGTTTACAAATTGATCATGCCATTGAATTCGATCTTTGCCATTAGCGCCATGTGACCTCCCGAAGAAAGATGTCGGTTGAGTAGTCATTCTTTAATGCGGGTGATCCACCCCACGATTTCCAGCAAGAATTCGTCAAAAAATCGGAGAGAATTTTCATTACCTTTAATGAATTCAATGTCAAATCGAAGATAGACTCGTTGCCATGATGCAAAAATTTGTTTTGAAATAAATTTTGACATCTTGTTCAATATGTATTTATTTGAACTCAATACAAAGGAGAAAATCTTGATAAGTAAATCATCTTGAATTTTGAGATGCACTTAATCAGAAAGCATTTCTTTTTGATAATGGAATACTTTTGGTAATTCCATTTACGAAATAAAGTGAACTAATTATTCTTTAGAATTCTTTCTCTACTTTAGATCCACTTAGAGGCATCTGTTTAAAATTGAAACTAGTAGGTCCCTGATTAAGACAGAAGGTTTTGAACCCTTTCTTTAATTTTTGCATGGAGTATTAGACCATGGTAGATTTTTTAATCACAAAGAGTAGCATCTTTGGATTTTGATAGAAATCTACATAATTGAGAGCTCTAAGAACTAGCTAGTTTTTATCTAAAATGATATCAAGAAATTTGTTGCAAATTTAATACTTCTATTAATTGGTATAATAGAAGCATTGATATATTATGGCCTAAAATCTTATTTGATTTGAAATAATTTGATTTTTGGCTCAAATAACTAATCCATTTTTAAATTAACCATTTAAATATTTTATTTGTTGAAGTGTTCATCAATATTGTTTGAGAACATATAATATCATCAATATAGACTAATATATTTAAAATAATCTTTAAATATATTATTCATGATATCTTGAAATTCAAAGGTTTTTTTAAACCAAAGGGCATTACGTTCCATTCGTAATGTCCAAAGGGCATCGTAAATGCTATTTTATAGCGATCCTTTTCGATGCCAATATCACGATTTTAAATCAAATTTGGAAAATATTTTTGCATTATGCAATCTATTTAATAAATTCCTTTTATTAGAATTGGATATCGATCCTTTTAAAACTTTGTTTGGCTTGTAATTAATTACAAGTCGGTCTCCTCTTTCCTTTTAGAATTCAACATAGAATGCGACTCCAAGAGTAGGATTGCTTATTCCTTCCTTTAATAAATCAACAATCTCTTCTTTGCATAAAGCAAGGTAGTGCTCATTCATCGAGCCTTGGTATGTCGTTCATTGAAATTTATCAAATGCGGAGATCCACTACATGAGTCTTTCTTTAGTAATTGGGTTATCACCAGACTTCCTTTTGAAATTCTTGGTGGCAATTTTGAATTTTTCCTTTTAATTTTGGGAAGAAATTTGTTGTTTAATAGTTAAACTAGCAATTTCTTCTTGTAAATAATTTATATGCATAGACTTATTATTAATCCTATTCATTTCATTTATGATAATTTCTTTAGGATTGGTGATAAAATAGAATTTCTTTATCCCAAAGAAAACAATTCGGTATCATCAATTCTAGTGATAGACATTATTTTAAGAAGAAAAAGAGCTCCCAAAATAATGTGTTGTGATAAATTTTTGACTAAAATAAAAGGCATTTGAATACAAATATCATCTTGACACACATCCACAGATTATAATTTATACTTAATTTGTAAAGACTCAAGTCGGTGACTTTTTGGCTATTTTTCAAAATATTTAGAAGGAATTATTCCTTCTTATATACAATTTAAATCTACTCCACTATCAACTAGAGAAATTAAATTTGGAAAAATAAATTCTTTATTTATAATTAATTTGATGGAAATATACCATTTCTGGTATATTGCCCTTTGAATATTTTGTAAGCAACCTGGTTCTTGATTAGAATCGGCATCTATATTTTCAAATGAATTGGGCATCTTTTGATTAATTTCAATATCCATTAGATGACCATACATTTGCTTGCTCGACTTTAATTTGAACTAATTTTAGTTTTAATTAGGTTTTTTTTCTTTCGCTAAAGCTAAATTAGATGATGTACTTAATTTTTCTTAAATACTTGATAAGGAGTATATAGGAGGCTTGTAATTAAATTTTTCTAGTTTATCTTTCTTCTTATCATTAAGAAGATCGATAATTTAATCAAGTTTAATCATCTTCAACTTGTGCTAAAAGTTTAATTAATTGGTCCTTTTGCTCGTGGGTGATTACGACTGTCATATTTATTATATTTTATAATAATCTATCATTGGCAATTTAAGTTAGATTTATCAAATTTATCAGAATCTGATGAGGATGAAGATGAAATATCTTCTTCTTCTTCTTCTAATTCTCTTTCAGAATCATAGGTTGTAAGCGAAATTTTCATCAGGATTTGTTTTAACCCTTTGTCAATCTGAAGTTCATTTAACTTCTTCTTGATGGTCCATTTGTTTGCGTAATGACATGTACGGCCACATTTGTAACATTTTATTTTTCTTGTCTCTTTGGTTTTAGAACCAAAGGGATGAGTGTGCTTGTGTTTGCGCATGAATTTGTCACATTTTTTATGAGGTGATTTTTCACATTTAGGAAAAATAGTATTTCATGCTTTTCCCTTGTGTTTAGAAGATAAAGGACGTACCTGAGGGTCATAGTTGAAATGCTCATAGAATTAGTCTTTAAGATCGTTCTCTTTTCATTTGATCTTTTAATTTAAGGATGATTCTAGACTAATTTTAATACATGCAGAAATAAGGTTTCCATATGTTAGGGTTTCTTATGGGATGGTTCCATCGTATAGGCGAAGAGAAACATTAACCTTTTTAGCAAATAGATTGGGAAGGCCTTCAATGAATTTTTGCTTCGAGTAAAGGCTATCGACATCATAAAGTGTCATGACGCATGCTAGAAATATATCCTTGTACCATCAAAAATGGGTTAAGGATGGACATCTTAATTTTTGGAGTAAGGAGAGAGTTTTTTCTCCTTGATCTCCAATGGATCTAGCAAAATGATCTATAATTGTTAGGAGAAGATTATAGACTGAATTTTCATTAAGTTTTTGTTATTATTTTGGAAGATCCTTAGTACTTAAGTCAATTTCACTAAGGAGGTCTTCCCTTTGAGGAATAGTGAGAAAATTATCCCACCATCCTTTCAGAGTTCTAGAATCTGAATGTGATAATATGAGGTTTTGCTTGATGTCTACATTGAACAACAGTAGCAAACATAAGCATTTGATGAAGGGTATGAATGATTTGATGTTTAGAAAGTCCATCAATATTCCATTCATATAACGAATCTCCATCATAGGAATTTCCTACAAAATGAGTATCTTCCTCAAATAATAAATCGAGGTGTTTTTTTTATAATAATGTTTTACCAAATTTTTTCTTGGATAAGAAAGTTTTTGGATATCAAAAGGAGGATGAGATCTTGTAATTCTTGAAAAGGTTTTGAACTTTTTTAATATTATGATTGATCGATGTCGATTTATTGAGGATTCAATTGAATCTTCATCCGATTGACTGATATCTTTAAGAGCTCCTACATACTTTTCACTTAAATTTAGAATCAAATTCCGAATGTCTTCAGAAGAGGGTCCAAACTTAAGAGCTGGTTTAGGAGGTGGTTAAATAAAAGGTTTTACAGATGGGTTTATACTAGTAGAAGCTTTCTCTAAAGCTTAGCTAGTTTTAGGGCTAGAAACCTTTTCTTTAAGCATCTGATCAATTTTAGAGTCTAGGATAAAAAGATGATCAGTGATTATTTGAAGTATACTATTACTATAATTAAGTTGTTTAATTACAGTAATAAATTCCTTTAGAATTTGTGGATCGGAACTTATTTTTTTGAAGTTCGCTAATTCTAAAGGTTTATTATCCACCATTTTTACAATTGATGGAGGATAAGATGCTTCAATTATTTTTCCTTGCTCTGTTTGCCATTTTTTGGTAGTTAAAGAACAGGAATGAGCATAGTAGCGCAAAACCATGTCATAAGGAATAGTTGCATTTTGCTTGACTATTCTTTCTCTCATTTTCTCAAAATATAAATCATTTATTTGAGACATTGGTCTTGAAGTAAAACTTCTATACCAAGAAAATTATCATACTTTGGTTGGAAGTATTCCTTGAGAACAACCTCTCTAGTCTTAGAACCTACTATGTAGCTCATTAAGACTAAAGTTCATTTCAGATGGAGTGGGAGATTGATTTTTTCTCACTGGATGATGGATATGATTTTTATTTAGGCGAAGGGCCTCGATCGATTATTCAGAAGTGTGTGAACCATCCGATCTAGACTTCTCTGAGGTTTCAGAAGAGATAGAAACCCTAAAAAGTGTGATGGATCGATGAGAGTTGAATCTGACTTCAACATCCATCTTGTTTGAATTATCGATCTACATCTTGATTAATGGAAGGTCTGATGCGATGGTATAGTCCATGAGTCAGGAAATACCACCTCATTCTATTTAATCACTCTGTTAGTAGCAATATGGGATTCTGACAGATTTGTTTCAATCAGAGTAGTTTGTTTGGCTAGTTGAATAGCTTTACGAACTCTAGGATTTAGAGTATTTAAAACTCAAAAATAAATTCTGAAGATTAAAGCAATAGTTTCAGAACCTGGGAGAAAATCATAACCATAAAGGCGTAAATGTAATTTTAAAGCTTCAATTTATATCAGAAAGAGATAAACTTCAGTTGGGAAAGGTGTTGAAATATATTGGCGTGACATAGGCTAGTCTCTACAACACTCATTAGATTGAGCCCTGAAGGCATCTACCATCTCTTAAGAGAATAAGCATTTAGACCTTTAAGGTTTAAAGGTTTGAATGCTATCACATTATCATCCCTATGAATATATTGAAAATCTTGCATATATTTATGCATCTTTAGCGTTAGTAGATAAATGGTTTTATCCATTTGATCTCTGATAAATGGTTTGTTCCTTTCAAGATTTTTTTAAAATCAAGAGTTCCAAATTGATAAATGATCATTTTAACAATCTTGGGGAGACCATCTATTTAGACTTCTTCATTCAAGGAACTCATTTGAGTTCTTGATTAAATTATTATTTCTCCTGTAATTAGAAGTTACTTAAGAAGTAGAAGCCATATAACAAAGGGGAAAAGGAGAGAGGAAGATGATAGAGAATTTGAAACAAATTACCACATAAGGATAAAACAAACTAAGTATAAACCTCCATTAGAAATTATCTTGATCAACAAAAATAGGACTTACAACCCTTAGCCTGATAAATTGCCATTTGTGATGAAGCGGAATATAAACCTCTACAGAGAATTATCCCATTACATTAAACAAGACTTATGACCTATCAAGCATCTGGATGGCCATTTATGAAGATGGGATAAAGCCATGGGAGGAATGAATAAAATCTGTTCATCAAAGCATGGTGATATACAACAAATCTCTATCCTTCCTAGGATTTACCCCATCATGGCTCTGATACTAGACTTAAACCAGGATGGATAAAGCACTTATTTATTAAAATTTAAAAATAACTTACATGATGGCAGTAGGCAAGAAGCAGGAAGAACTAAGGAGAGTATAAGAGGAGAATAGAAGAGAAGAGGAGAAGGGAAGCAGGAACTTGAGCATCACATAATAGATAGAGCCCTTATATAGAGGTGGAGGGATAGGAGAGACTTTGCTTAGAAACAAAGGTACAATTATTAAACAAAAGAAATGCTTAGAAGTTTTGTTAATTATTAAATAGAAACTTTCTTTGTTAAGCAAAGCTACTATTACTAAATAAAAGATACTTTACTTAGAGGCTAAAGAAGGTACATAATATTATAAGATGGCTACTTTTGGAAAGTAGCAATTATTTCTTTTGGGACCCACTTTATGTAAAGTAGGTTCCTTGGTGAAGATAGCTACTTTTGGAAAGTAATTATTTCTTCGGTGTTACTTTATGAATTTAAGTTTCTCAGGATTCCACGTCGGCGTCATGCCATGCTTGTCATGAGATATAGATAGGGTGATTAAACACCTTGGCGAGTTGATTTTCTTAGATTTTTTGAGATGTTCCTTATGTTGAATCTCTATCTCATGTGGATAACATCTTTTGATGCTTTGTAGTACCTCATCTACTGATAGCTCAAAATTCATAGTTTTTTGAGGGATCATTAATTCAAAATAAGCTTTAATAATCACTTTAATTTGCTTGAGCTTATCCTCAATGTTGATTGAATTCCACCATTTTAGTAAAAATTGTCTTTGAAGGACCAATTGAAGGGTCCTTTTATATTGTTCGACTCTAAATCCATGGGATTTGGAAGTCATGTGAAATGAGCAAGATTTTGTCCTTGAATCATTTTTGGATTAATAGCCTCATTTTGGGCGACTTCCATCATCATTGAAGACTTATTTGATTGGATCGGAAGAATATTTAATTCAAAAATAGTTCCACCATCTAAAGAACCATCCTAGAAGTTTTTTGTTGATAATATCTTTGTTCATTATGAACATCCATGAATGCCTTTTTGTCATTGAGAAGGAAGGCCTTCATCATTGCTAATAATTTATGCCAATTTTGTAATTTAGTGGAGGATAAGAATACATTTTTCTCTTGGAATGAGTTAGACCCCATTCTTTGATGAAAGATCTTTTGTATAACACATTTCTATACAAAATTGTATGGTTTCGATCACGAACATGATTAATCTCAATACACTTTAATTGTATTAAGATTTTTCATAATTTTCTCTTGAGAGATTAGATTCAAATGGGAAAGGATTGTTTCCCAAATATCTTTAAATAAGGCCTGATTATTTATTGAATAATGAGGGATTAATTTCAATAATATTCTATTTTATTTCTTTAGAGAAATAAATAGGTTCTTGTACAATGACATCTTTTAGGGATGGTGTTGCACTTTAGAGGGTTCACCCTTTTCAACCATAGTTGAAGAGGAAGTACCATAAAGATAAGTTTGTAAATTGATCATGCCAATTGTTGAATTGACCGGATCTTTGCCATTAGAGCGGTCATGGCTGTGACCTCCATGAAAAAAAAGACATCCTCGGTTAGGAGTAGTCATTCTTCCATGTGGGGTGATCCACCCTTGATCGTCCCTGCAAGAATTCGAATTGAGAAAAGAAGAATTTTCATTACCTTTAATGAATTTGATGTCAAATCAAAGAGCTGCGATTGCCATGATGCAAGAAACTAAATTTTTTGACATCTTGTTCAATGATGTAGAGGAGCTCAATATGAAGGAGAAAATCTTGATTAAGTAAATCATCTTGAAATTTTGAGATGCACTTAATCCGCAAAGCATTTCTTTTGATAATGGAATACTTTTTTGAGTAGGATTCCATTTTGTAAAGTGAACTAATTCTTCTTTAGAATTCTTTCACTACTTTAGGATACCTCCATAGCCCTTATCAGAGGTATCTGTTTCAACAATTTTGAAACTAGTAGGGTCCATGAAAAGGCAGGAAGGTTTTGAACCCTTTCTTTAATTTTATCTTGCCATGGTATGAGTATCAAACCATGGTGAGGGTTCTTTTAATTTGTCAAAGTGGGGGTATCTTTGGCAAGGTATAATCTACATAATTGATATCTCCTAGCATTTGGTTTTATCTAAAATGATATCGAAATTTGTTAGCAAATTCAATACTTTTTATTAATTGGTATAATAGAATCATTGGATATATTATAAAATCTTATTTAGTTTGAAATAATTTGATTTTTTGGCTCTTAATCCATTTTTAAAATTAACCATTTAAATGTTTTAGATGGTTGAAGTGTTAAATATTATTTGAGAACATCATCAATATAGACTAAAATATATTTAAAATAATCTTTAAATATATTATTCATGATATCTGAAATTGAAGGTGCATTTTTTAAACCAAAGGGCATTACGTTGGTAGTAAATGCTATTTTATAGTGATCGATTCTTTTATCGGATCGCCAATATCGATTTTAAATCAAATTTGGAAAATATTTTTACATTATGCAATCTATTCAATAAATCTCTTTTATTAGGAATTGGATATCGATCCATTTTAAAACTTTGTTTAGCGACTTGTAATTAATTACAAGTGCGGTCTCTCTTTCCTTTTTGTGAATTCATAACATAGAATGCTTAGAGGGAGTAGGATTGTCAAATTATTCCTTTCTTTAATAAATCGACAATCCCTTCTTTGCATAAAGCAAGATGTGCTCGTTCATCGACAAGGATGAGTGGGAATGTGTTCATTGAAATTATCAATGTACGAGAGATCCACTACATGAGTCTCTCTTTCTTAGAAAGCAATTGGGTTGTCACCACAGACTTCCTTTTGGAATTTTTGGTGGCTATTTTGATTTTTTGCTTTTAATTTTGGAGAAGAAATTTGTTGTTTAATAGTTAAACTAGAAATTTCTTCTTATAAATAATTTATATGAATAAACTTATTATTAAGCCTATTCATTTCATTTATGATAATTTCTTTAGGATTGGTGATAAAACAGAATGTGATTTCTTTATCTCAAAGAAAACACTGAATTCCAGTATCATCAATTCTAGTGATAGACATTATTTTAAGAAGAAAAGGAGTTCCCAAAATAATGTGTTGTGTCAAATTTTTGATTAAAATAAAAGACATTTGAATACAAATATCATCTTGACACATAGCTAGAGATGATAATTTATACTTAATTTGTAAAGATTCATTGCCTTTAATTGTTGGCTTATTTTTCAAAATATTTAGAAGGAATTATTCCTTCTTGTATACAATTAAATCGCTCACTATCAACTAGAAGCATTAAATTTGGTAAAATAAATTCTTTATTTATAATAAATTTAATGGAAATATACCATTTCATTATATTGCTTTTGATTTTTAAGAAACGGTTCTTGATTAGAATAAACATATTTTCAAATGAATTGAATCTTCTTAATTTTAAGATCCATTAGACAACCATTCATTGCTCTTGCTCATTTTAATTTGTTGAACTTCTAATTTTAGTTTCTTTAATTCGGTTTTAGCTCGCTAAAGAAATTAGAAGATGATGAACTTGCCTTAGATTTTTTCTTAAATACTTCCGATAAGGAGTATATAGGAGGCTTGTAATTAAAATTTTCTAATTTATTTTTCTTCTTATCATAGCGATCTAATTCTTTTATCTGGATCTGCCAATATCCTGATTTTAAATCAAATTTGGAAAATATTTTTGCATTATGCAATCTATTTAATAAATCCCATTAAGAATTGATCTTTTTAAAACTTTGTTTGTTTGTATAATTACAAGTTGTTATCCCTCATTCCTTTTCATTCATAACATAGAATGCGTTGACTCCAAGGGGTAGGATTGTATTATCCTTTCTTTAATAAATCAACAATCTCTTCTTTGCATAAAGCAAGGTAGTGTTTGTTCATCGACAAGGATGACCTTGAATGTTCATTGAAATTATCTTTCCACTACATGAGTCTTTCTTTCCGAGAAATGGGTTATCATTAACTTCCTTTTGGAATTCTTGGTGGCAATTTTGAATTTTGCTTTTAATTTTGGGAAGAAATTTGTTGTTTAATAGTTAAACTAATTTCTTCTTGTAAATAATTTATATGCATAGACTTATTATTAAACCTATTCATTTCATTTATGATAATTTCTTTAGGATTGGTGATAAATGAAATGTGATTTCTTTACCAAAAGAATTCATATCAATTCGGTGATAGACATTATTTTAAGAAGAAAAGGAGTTCCCAAAATAATGTGTTGTGTCAAATTTTTTGACTAAAATAAAAGGCATTTGAATACAAATATCATCTTGACGAGATGATAATTTATACTTAATTTGTAAAGATTCACCGTCGGCTGCCTTTAACCAGCTAGTTTTTTCAAAATATTTAGAAGGAATTATTCCTTCTTGTATACAATTTAAATCTACTCCACTATCAACTAGAGCAGTTAAATTTGGTAAAATAAATTCTTTATTTATAATTAATTTAATGGAAATATACCATTTCTAGTATATTGCCTTTTGCATATTTTGTAAGAAACCTGGTTCTTGATTAGAATCGACTTCTATATTTTCAAATGAATGGGTGTCTTCTGATTAATTTCAAGATCCATTAGATGACCATTCATTTGCTCTTTCATTTTAATTTGTGAACTTCTAATTTTAGTTTCTTTAATTCATTTTAGCTCTAAAGAAGCTGAATTAGAAGATGATGAACTTGCCTCAGATTTTTTCTTAAATACTTCTGATAAGGAGTATATAGAGGCTTGTAATTAAATTTTTCTAGTTTATCTTTCTTCTTATCATTAAGAAGATTGATAATTTTATCACGAGTTGAATCATCTTCAACTTGTGCTAAAAGTTTAATTAATTGGTCCTTTTCTAGTGGGTGAGCATATACAAACCTATCATATTTATTATATTTTTATAATAATCTATCTATTGATAGGATTTATTGATTAAATTTATCAAATTTATAATCGATGAGGATGAAGATGAAATATGTTCTTCTTCTTCTTGATTCTCTTTTAATCGAGGATGTAAGCAATTTTCATCGTTTGTTTTAACCTTCGTCAATCAAGTTCATTTAACTTCTTCTTGGCGGCATTTGTTAAATGATCACTCCACATTTGTAACATTTTATTTCTCTTGTCTCTTTGGTTTTAGAACCAGAGGATGAGAGTGCTTGTGTTGTGCATTGAATTTGTCACATTTTTTATGCGATTTTTTCCTTAGGAAAAATAGTCTTTCGTGATTTTCCCTTGTGTTTGGAAGATAAAGGGACGTGCGAGGATCATAGTTGAATTGATCGTAGAATTCACCAAGCTATTTTCGTTCAAGTAGATGCTCTCTTTTCATTTGATCTTTTAATTTAAGATCAGAGCAGATTGCCAAACCAATTTTAATACAAACAGAAATAAGGTTTCCATATGTAAGGGTTTCATATGGGATGGTTCCATTATAAAGGCGAAGAGAAACCTTAACCTTTTTAGGAAATAGATTGGGAAGGCCTTCAATGAATTTTTGCTTCCAGTGAAGGCTATTGGCATAATAAACTGTCATGACGCGTGCTAAAAATATATCCTTGTACTATCAAAAATGGGTTAAGGATGGACATCTTAATTTTTGGAGTAAGGAGCAAGTTTTTCTCCTTGATCTCCAATGGATCCACAAAATGATCTATAATTGTTTGAGAAGATTATAGAACAATTTTCATTAGGTTTTTTTGTTCTTTTTTAGCACTTAAGTCAATTTGCTAAGGAGGTCTTCCCTTTGAGGAAAGGAAAAATTATCCCACCATCCTTTGAGTTCCAGAGAATCACGAAATGATGGCTCGATAATATGTGATTTTGCTTGATGTCTAGATTGAACATAGCAAACATAAGCATTGATGAAGGGTATGAATGATTTGATGTTCAAAAGTCCATCAATATTTCCATTCATATAAAGAATCTCCATCATAGAATTTCTATGAAATGAGTATCTTCCTCAAATAATAAATCAGGAGGAGTGGGTTTTTTATAATAATGTTTTTCCAAATTTTTCTTTGGATAAGAAAGTTTTTGGATATCAAAGGAGGATGAGGATCTTGTAATTCTTGAAAAGGTTTTGAACTTTTCAATATTACTTGATTGATCAATATATCGGTTGGTTGAGATTCATTTGAATCTTCATCGATTGACTGATATCTTCAAAAGCTCCTACATACTTTTCACTTAAATTTAGAATCAAATCCTGAATGTCTTCAGAAAGGGGTCCTAACTTAAGAGCCAGTTTAGGAGGTGGTTGGATAAAAGGTTTTACAAATGGGTTTATACTAGTAGAAGCTTTTTTTGAAGCTTTGCTAGTTTCTAGAAACCTTTTATTTAAGCATTTGATCGATTTTAGACTCTAGGCTAAAAAGATGATCAGTGATTATTTGAAGTATACTATTACTATAATTAAGTTGTTTAATTGCAATAATAAATTCTCGAAACTTATTTTTTTGAAGGCCGCTAATTCTAAAGGTTTATCATCCACGATGCCTCAATTATTTTTCCTTGCTCTGTTTGCCATTTTTTGGTAGTTAAAATAACAACTTGAGCAGATTGAGCATAGTAACTGTAAAACCATGCTACGAAAGGAATAGTTTCTTTGGCTTGACTATTTCTTTCTCTCATTTTATCGAAATATAAATCATTTATTTCGAGATGTTGGTCTTGAGAAGTAAAACTTCTACCATACCAATGAAAATTATCATACTTTGGTTGGAAGTATTCCTTCAGAACAACCTCTCTAGTCTTAGAACATATTGTGTAGCTCATTAAGACTAAAGTTCATTTCAGATGGAGTGGGAGATTGATTTTCTCTCACTGGATGATAGATATGATTTTTTTTAGGCGAAGGGCCTCGACCGATGGTTCAGGAGTGTGTGAACCATCCGATCTAGACTTCTCACGAGGTTTGAAGGGATAGAAACTAGGAAGTGTAATGGATCGAGAGGGTTGAATCGACTTCAACATCGCCATTAGTATAGTTAATTGATAAATGATAGTTTTATCAATTTTGGGAGAACCATCTATTTAGGTCTTATCTTCTTTCAAGGGAACTCGCCATTTGTTCTTGATTAAATTATTATTTCTCTAATCGTTTTAGAAGTTACTTCAAAGAAGTAGAAGCCATATTACCAAAATGGGGAAAAGGAGAGAGGAAGATGATGGGAGAGACAAATCACCACATAAGGATAAAACAAACTAAGTATAAACCTCCATTTTAGAATTATCTTTGAAGGCAACAAAAATAGGACTTACCCTTTCAAGCCTCTCATTTGATTCTGACCATTTATGATGAAGGCGGAATATAAACCTAAAGAATTATCCCAGATTAACAATAAATGGGACTTATCACCCTATCGATCACACAAAGGGATGGCCATTTGTGACAAGATGGGATAAAGCCATGAGAGGAATGAACAAAGTCTTGGTTTATCCAAAGCAAAATGTAAAAAAATCTAACATCCTTCTCTCCCAATGAAATACCACCTCATTCGATTTAAGGTAATGAAAATTCTCTTCTAATTTTAGAGAATTCTTATAGACAATGTTGGATCACCCGCATGGAAGAATGATCACTCTAGAGAAGTCTCTTTTTGGAGATGAATAAAGATCATTGATTCAATAATTAAATGATCGATTTAGAATATCTTTATGGCTTAGTGCTTCTCATTTTTCCTTCTCTTCTTCTCTCTGTACTTCGTTCAGTTACGTATTGCTGATTTCTGTCTCATGCGTGTAAGTTCTTTTTAAGTTTTAATAAATAAGTACAAGGATATATTTCTAGCATGCATCATGACACTTTGTGATGCCAATAGCCTTCATTGGAAGCAAAAATTTATTGAAGGCCTTCCAAATCTATTTGCTGAAAAGGTTAAGGTTTCTCTTCATCTTTATGATGCTTGATAGGGTTACAAATCCTATTCTTGTTGACTGTCTGGGATAATTCTCTTATAGAACAGAGAATTATCCCAGACAGTCAACAAAAATAGGACTTATTCTTATCCTCTACTAATTTACAGTACAAAATTGACATAAATTATTGGTGCTATATGCAAGCTTTGATGAAGGCTTTCTTCCTTCTCAATGACAAATGAAGGCATTCATGGATGTTCATAATGAACAAAGATATTATCAACAAAGAACTTCCAGCATGGTTCTTCAGATGGTGGAACTATTTTGGGAGAATTAAATATTCTTCCGGATCCAATCAAAGAAGTCTTCAATGGCGGAAGGCCCCCAAAATGAGGCTATTAATCCCAGAAAAATGATTCAAGGATAAAATCTTGCTCATTTCTTCACGGACTGCCAAATCCCATGGATTTGGAGCTAGAACATTAAACTTGGAAAGGACCCCTTCAATCAGTTGGTCCTTCAAAGACAATTTTTACTAAAATGGTGGAATTCCTTCAAAGATAGAGAGCTGTGATTGCCATGATGCAAAAATTTGTTTTGAAATTATATTTTTGACATCTTGTTTAATGATGTTTTTGACTGAGGAACAGTCAATACGAAGGAGAAAATGCAGATTAAGTAAATCATCTTGGAATTTTGAGATGCACTTAATCACAGAAAGCATTTCTTTTTTGAAGAATCTCCATCATAGGAATTTCTTACGAAATGAGTATCTTCCTCAAATAATAAATCAAGAGGAGTGGGTTTTTTATAATATTGTTTTTCCAAATTTTTCTTTGGATAAGAAAGTTTTTGGATATCAAAAGGAGGATGAGAATCTTGTAATTCTTGAAAAAGGTTTTGAACTTTTTGAATATTACTTGGTTGATCAGTATCAGTTTAGGTTGAGGATTCATTTGAATCTTCATCCGATTGACTAATATCTTCAAGAGCTCCTACATACTTTTCACTTAAATTTAGAATCAAATTCCGAATGTTTTAAGAGGTCTAACAGAGCGGTTTAGGAGGTTGTTGGATAAAGGTTTCACAAATGGGTTTATACTAGTGAGCTTTTCTGAAACTTTCTAGTTTGGCTAGAAACCTTTGTTTAAGCATCTAATCAATTTTAGACTCTAGGCTAAAAGATGATCGATGATTATTTGAAGTATACTATTACTATAATTAAGTTGTTTAATTGATAAATTTCTTTAGAATTTATGGATCAGAAATTATTTTTCAGAAGGCTAATTCTAAAGGTTTATCATCCACCATTTTTGATGGAGGATAAGATGCTTCAATTATTTTTCCTTGCTCTGTTTGCCATTTTTTGGTAGTTAAAATAGTAACTTGAGTAGATTGAGCATAGTAACTACGAAATCATGCTACAAAAGGAATAGTTACTTTGGCTTGACTATTTCTTTCTCTCATTTTCTCGAAATATAAATCATTTATTTCGAGACATTGGTCTTGAGAAGTAAAACTTCTATACCAAGTATGAAAATTATCGTACTTTGGTTGAAAGTATTCCTTCAGAACAACTTCTCTAGTCATAGAACCTATTGTATAGCTCATTAAGACTAAAGTTCATTTCAGATGGAGTGAGAGATTGATTTTCTCTCACTGGATGACAGATATAATTTTTATTTAGGCAAGGGCCTTGGCCATGGTTGAGTGTGAACCATTGATCTGAACTTCTTTAAGGTTTGAAGGGATAAAACCCTAGGAAGTGTAATGGATCGACGAGGGTTGAATCGAACTTCAACATCGCCATCAGCTATAGTTCCAAATTGATAAATGATAGTATTATCAATTTTGGGGAGAGACCACCTATTTAGGTATTCTTCTTTCAAGGGGAACTCTACCATTTTAGAGTTCTTGATTAAATTATTATTTCTCTTAATCGTTAGATTAGAAGTTACTTCAAAAGAAGTAGAAGCCATATTACCAAAAATGGGGAAAAGGGGAGAGAGGAAGGTGATGCAGGGAGAATTTGAAACAAATCAACACATAAGGATAAAACAAACTAAGTATAAACCTCCCTTTCAAGTCTCACGCAACAGGGATTTACGGCCATTTGTGATGAAGACAGGAATATAAACTTCTACCAGAGCATTATCCTAGACAGTCAACAATAAATGACTTATCACCCTATCAAGCATCACGTAACAGGGATGGCCATTTGCGACGAAGATGGGATAAAGCCATGGGAGGAATGAACAAAGTACTGGTTTTATACTTAATTTGTATAGATTCACCGTCGGTTACCTTTAACAGCTGGCTTATTTTTTCAAAATATTTATAAGGAATTATTCCTTCTTGTATACAATTTAAATGTACTCCACTATCAACTAGAGTAGTTAAATTTGATAAAATAAATTCTTTATTTATAATTAATTTAATGGAAATATACCATTTTTGGTATATTGCCTTTTGCATATTTTGTAAGAAACCTAATTCTAAAGGTTTTAATAGGACTTATAACCCTATCAAGCATATGGAGGATGGCCATTTTAGAGCAGGATAAAACCATGGGAGGAATGAACAAAATAGTTTATCAAGCATGGTGCATTGATGCAGTATCGAGCCATGATGGGGTAAATCCCTAGGGAGGGGAAGGCTGTTAGAGATTTTTTGTTACATATCACCATGTTTTAATTAACTAGTACTTTATTCATTCCTCCCATGGCTTTATCCCATCTTCGTCGTAAATGGCCATCCCTATTGCGTGATGCTTGATAGGGTTATAAGTCCTGTTCTTGTCAACTGTCTGGGATAATTCTCTGGTAGAGGTTTATATTTTTGTCTTCGTCGTAAATGGCCATAAATCTCTGTTGCGTGAGGCTTGAAATGGTTGTAAGTCCTATTTTTGTTGACTGTCTGGGAAGATAATTCTCTAATGGAGGTTTATACTTAGTTTATTTTATCCTTATGTGGTGATTTGTTCCAAACTCTCCCTACATCATCTTCCTCTCTCCCTTTTTCCCCTTTTGGATATATGGCTTCTACTTCTTCTGAAATAACTTCTAATCTAATGATTAGAAGAAATAATAATTTAATAAAGAAAGCTGAAATGGCAGAGTTCCCCTTGAATGAAGAAGACCTAAATAGATGGTCTCTCCCCAAAATTGATAAAACAATCATTTATCAATTTGGAACTTTTGATTTTAAGGAAAATCTTGATCGTAGAACAAACCATTACTGTAGATCAAATGGATAAAACCATTTATCTACTAATGTTTGAAGATCTGCATAAATATATGCAAGATTTTAAATATATTCATATAAGGATGATATAGATAGTATTCAAACCTTTAACCCTTAAAGGTCTAAATGCTTCTATTTTAGCAAGCCTAAGAGATGGCGGATGCCTTCTGGCTCAATCCCAATGAGTGTTGTAGAGACCTATGTCACGCTAGTTTATTTCAACACCTTTCCCAATCTAAGTTTGTCTCTTTCTGATATAAAACTTTTTGAAGCTTTAAAATTACATTTACAGCTTTATGGTTATGATTTTCACCCAGGTTCTGAAACTATTGCTTTAATTTTCAGAATTCATTTTTGAGTTTTAAATACTCTAAATCCTAGAGTTCAAAAAGCTGTTCAACCAGCCAAACGAACTACTCTGATTGAAACAAATCTGTTAGCATCCCATATTGCTACTAACAGAGTGATTAAATGGAATGAGGTGATATTTCTAGAATCATGGACTATACCATCTACGGTCGCACCAAGACCTTCCATTAATCAAGATGTAGATTAGATAATTCAAACAGCTGATGGCAATGTTGAAGTCAGATTCAACCATCGTCGATCCATCACACTTCCTAGGGTTTCTATCCCTTTTGAAACCTCAGAGAAGTCTAGATCGGATGGTTCACACACTCCTGAACCATCGGTCGAGGCCCTTGCCTAAACAGAAATCATATCTATCATCAAATGAGAGAAAATCAATCTCCCACTCCATCTGAAATGAAATTTAGTCTTAATGAGCTACACAATAGGTTTTAAGACTATAGAGATTTTTTTGAAGGAATACTTCCAACCAAAGTATGATAATTTTCATACTTGGTATATAAGTTTTACTTCTCAATACCAACATCATGAAATAAATGGTTTATATTTTGAGAAAATGAGAGAAAGAAATTGTCAAGCCAACGCAACTATTCCTTTCATCGCATGGTTTTGCAGTTATTATGCTCAAGTTGCTATTTTAACTACCAAAAAATGGCAAACAGAGCAAGGAAAAATAATTGAAGCATCTTATCCTCCATCAATTGTAAAAATGGTGGATAATAAACCTTTGGAATTATCGGCCTTTGAAAAAATAAGTTTCGATCCACAAATTCTAAAGAAATTTATTATAATTAAATAACTTAATTATAGTAATAATATACTTCAAATAATCACTGATCATCTTTTTAGCCTAGAATCTAAAATCGATCAGATGCTTAAATAAAAGGTTTTAGCCAGAAACTAGCAAAAGAGAAAGCTTGTACTAGTATAAACCCATTTGTGAAACCTTTTATCCAACCACCTCCTAAACTGGCTCTTAAGGTAGGACCCTCTTCTAAAGACATTCAGAATTTGATTCTAAATTTAAGTGAAAAGTATGTAGGAGCTCTTGAAGATATCAGTCAATCGGATGAAGATTCAAATGAATCCTCAACTGAAACTGATACTGATCTATCAAATAATATTGAAAAAGTTCAAAACCTTTTTCAAGAATTACAAGATCATCATCCTCCTTTTGATATCCAAAAACTTTCTTATCCCAAGAAAAATTTGGAAAAACATTATTATAAAAAACCAAACCCCAAAAGATACTCATTTAGCCAATGAGAATCCATAAATGAAAATGGTTTACAAATATTCTCTATTTGAAGTACAACCCTACAACAATATGTACTCTCTACAAAGGTACAAAATAAATTTTACAACACAAAAAATATACAAAAAATAATAAATTTTGATAAAGTAAATCTCTCACAAATATACCAAGCAATCAAATTCAAAAGTGATCTCACAACTTATAAATGATCACTTTACAACTTAAAAAATTTGGCAAGGCAAAATGCTCACTTAATAAAAATAAATATCTTAAAGTGATCTTACTAGGATGTTTATGTTATTATAATTTGTAGAATAATACAAAATGATTTCAAAATAAATTCACAATATTCTTTTTTATAATAAAATAAATTTCAGCAAGGAGTAATTTATTTTAACCAAAAAGATTCTTTCAATTAATGCTAATGATCACAAAATAAAAAAATAAGTATATGATAGATCTAAGTTGGCTAGTAAGCTTTCAATTAAAAAGAGAGATCTAGCAAATATGAAAATAATTTCAGCACAATAATTTATTTTAAAATGCTTAAAATAGATCTAAGAATAAATGATCTTTCAAAATAAGACCAAAGAAGAAATATTTCAAGAAACCAAAAGAAATTTGTAGGAAGCTAAAAATTTCAGCAAGTTGAAATAGATCCTACAAATTATCACAAGAGTTTTTCACCAAAAAAAATGATTGAGAAATTTTGATGTGAAAACCAATGTTCAAAGACTAATCCACCAAAAAGTATAAATTAGAAAGAAGAAATAGATGGTGAAAATAGCATGAACAACTAAGAAGTATTAAGATCAAGAAAACAAACTCAAGTAAAAAAAGGCTTGCTTCGTTGAAGATGTTGAAGCTTCCAAACCAAGGATTTGATCTTGCAATATTTGGAGAACACTTGGAAGGAACATATAAAAGATTTTCTATTAGATTTGCTGGAGAGATTTTGAATTTTGAATGAGGGATGCTTTCATGAAGAGAATGAGGGCTATTTATAGGCAAGAAGGTCATTTAAAAAAATTATTTCAAAGAAATATATTATACAAACCTCATGCTATCATGTGATAATTTAATATTCAATAAAAATATAATTTATATTAAACAAATATTAAATTTAGCAGCAAAAATTCGGCTATTCACATGGGAAAGTCAAAAGTAATCAAATGTAGCTCTTAATATATTCAAAGCATGTAGCATACATCCATTATTAAAATCGGTAATGTTTAAAAATCATAATAAATTCAATTTTAATGCAAAGTGGGTCATGTAACCACTTATTTTAAAGGAAAAAATCCAAGGAATCCGATGGAGATAAAATCAGATATGAATTCTTTGATTAAACAATGACTTTGGCTAAAATACAAAATTTTATATATTTTTGTTAATTTTGACATGTGACATTTAAAAATTATGATATAATTTATATATAATCATAAATATGTTAGTTATCATATAACCAGCAAATTAAATTAAAATACCTAATTATATTAAGTAAATAAAATAATTATACTTAATAGTTATGATCATTTATTACTTTGACAATTTTATTGCTATGTAGAAAAAACATATAATTGAATGTTAATTAAATAAAGATTTATATAATTTAACCTCATTAAAATAGTATGAGCAAATTGATTCATGCCAAAGAACTCATATGAATAGTCATATAACCTAAAATCATGAGCTTCACATTATCCCTTTCATTCTTTTATTCTTGCAATTTCTTCTAACAATTTGTGAGATGTATTGGATATGTAATTAGCAATTGATATATCTAAACACATAAAAATATTCATTAGAACATCCAAGTATTTTTTGTTATCATCAAAATTAATCAAATTGAACATGAGGCTAATTAAGCCAACAATCTCCCCTTTTTATGATGACAAACTAATGTTGGTATTGATTTTGATGAAGGTGCAAATTGACCTTTCATCATAGTTTTTGAAAGAAATTCTATTAAAAAAAATTTATGCATATGAGATGAATAATGTTGCTCCCCCTAAATGTATGCATTAAATAGACTTAATATTAACCAACATTTTACTCTTCTCCCCTTTTGACAACATCAAAAGTGAGAACAAACTACATACAATTTTAAATATTAGGATCTAACATTCCAAGCATGCATCTTAAAGTACAAAACGTTCTTCTTGGTAAGGGTTTTGTAAAATATCTCAATTTGTAAATCTGCTAATAAAATTAATATTAACATCACCTTTCAAAACATGATCCCTAATAAAATGATGTCTAATTTCTATATGCTTGGTTCGTGAGTGCTGGATAGGATTTTTAGTCAAACTAATAGCACTAGTATTGTCACACTGAACTAGAATGTGATTTTGCTTAATACCAAAATCTTCTAATTGTTGCTTTAACCAAAGGACCTGAGCAACAGAACTACTGCTATGTACTCAGCCTCAGCAGTGGATAAAGCTACAAAATTTTGTTTCCTAGATGACCAAGACACAAGTGATGATCCTAAAAATGACATGTGATGTATTTTTTCTATCTACTTTGCATCCCGCAAAGTCGCATCGAATAAGCAACCAAATCACATGATAAAGAATTTTTAGGATACCATAAACCTAACCTAGTAGTGCCTATCAAATACCAAAGATACGCTTGATCGCTATTAAATGAGATTCTTTCTGGGTTGGCTGAAAATGAGCACAAACAAACAACAAAGAAACATAATATCAAGCCTACTAGCGAAGGTATAAAAGTGAACCTATCATACTCCTATAAAGTTTTGATCAACATATTTTCCTAATTCATCTAAATCCAATTTTATAGATGGGCTCATAGAGTTTTACTAGATTTAAATCTTTTCATGTCAAACCTCTCAAGCAATTCATTTGTATACTTAGTTTGAGATGAATGTGCCATTTTCTTGTTGCTTCACTTGAAGACCTAAGAAAAAATTAAGTTCTCCCATCATACTCATTTCAAACTTTTTAGACATCAAAGATGAGAACTCATGGCATAAATATTCATTTGTACTTCCAAATAATATATCATCTACATACACTTGTACACAATCAAATCATCATCTATGCTCTTAAGGAATAAGGTGGTATCTACTCTACCTTTCTAAATCCATGATCTATCAAAAAGTTACTTAACCTATCATACCAAGCACGAGGAGCCTATTTTAAACCATATAAGGCTTTCTTTAATTTATACACATGATTTGGAAAATCAAGGCTCTCAAATCTAGGTGGTTGCTCTACAAATATATTTTGGTCAATAAATCCATTCAAAAATGCACTTTTGACATCCATTTGAAAAAGTTTAAAATTTCTAAAACAAGCATAAGCATGGAGTAACCTGATAGCTTCTAGTCTTGCTACGGGTGCAAAAGATTCTTCAAAATCTATACCTTCAACTTTTGTGCAACTAACCTAGCTTTATTTCTAACAATACAACCTGAATCATCTAGCTTATTCCTAAAGATCCATTTTGTTCCAATGACATTTTGATCTTGGGGTCTTGGGACTAATTCCCAAACATCATTTCTTACAAATTGATTCAACTCCTCTTCCATAGCAATAATCCAAAATTATCATTTAATGCTTCTTCTAAATTTTAGGTTCAACCTCGATAAAAATGTTGAATGATCTACAACTTCTCTACTATGTCTAGTCATAACTCCTTTTGAAGGATCTCTATAATTAGTTCCTTTGGATGATTTTTATTATATTTCCATTCTTTAGGCAATGAATCATCCATATTATCTTCTAAAGATATTTTCTTAAAGTTATCAATCTCTTCATCAATCACTTCATTTCTAATAGGATCAATCAAATTTTCATCAAAAATAACATGTATTGAATCTTCTACAATCATTTTCCTTTTATTGTAAACTCTATAAGCTCTACTAGAAAGAGAGTATTCTAAGAAAATACCATCATCTGATTCGCAATCAAACTTACCTAAATGATCTTTTCCATTATTCAAAATAAAGCATTTACATCCAAATACATGAAAGTGTTCAAGCTTAGGCTTCTTTCCAAAAAAACAATTCATAGGGTGTCTTCTTCAAAATTGGTCTAAAATAGATCCTATTCATTACATAACATGCGATTTATCTCGCTTAAAAATATTTTGGCAATTTATACTCATCAAGCATAGATCTACTTAATTCAATTAATATTCTATTTTTCTCTCTACTACTCCATTTTGTTGGGGAGTTCTAGGTGCAGAAAAATTATGTCTAATCCCATGTTCATCACAATAATCCTCAAATAATTTATTTTCAAATTGCCACCATGATCGGTTTGAACCCTATTAATCAAAGGCCTTGTTCTCTTTGAATATATTTAGAAAACTTTCTAAACTCACCAAAACATCATCCTTGTAAGTTACAAATAAAACCCAAGTATATCTAGAGAAATCATCAACAATCACAAAACCATAATTTTTTCCACCTAAGCTAGTGGTGCTAATAGGACCAAATAAATCCATGTGCAATAATTCTAGAGGTCTAGAAGTAGAAACAATATTTTTACTTTTAAATGAGCTTAGAATGTTTACCATGAATACATGCATCACAAACATAGTTTGAATGAAAATTAAATTTAGGCAATCCAACTACTAAATCAAGTTTGGCAATTTTATTAAGTGTGTGCATGTTAATATGACATAGTCTCCTATGCCATAACCATATATCATCATGAGTGCTTTTAAAACAAAGTAAATTCAAATTCACATCATGAAAGCTATCTAAATCAATGACATAAATATTTTTATATCTTTGTCCTACTAACAAAACATTTTCATTATTTTTTATAATGCAATATGATGCATGGAATACTACATTCAAACCTTTATCACATAATTGACTAATAGAAATTAAATTATGTTTTAATCCTTCTACTAGAAAAACTTTATCTAAAGTGATAGAATTCTTACAAATAGAACCAATGCCAATGATTTTTCCCTTTGCATTATCTCCATATGTAACAAATCCTCCATCACTTGATTCTAAAGTTGTGAATTTATCTTTATCTCCCATATATGTCTTGAACATCCACTTGTCCAAGTACCACATGCCTTCTTTGATTTTGCTTTGAAGGCATTCCTACAAAATAAACTCACATGTTAACTTTTGGAACCCAAACATGTTTGGGTCCACATTCTAAATTTGAAGTAAGATATTTAGCATGCATGGTTTGTGTAGTGCTTGTACCTTTTGGTACCCATACATAAGATGATTGCTTAGTATTTTGTATTTTACGCATAGCAATCAAATGAAATATGCCCTTTTTTATTGCAATAGTTGCACCAAACATTAGTGTTTGCATATGATTTAGAATGATAATTATAAGGTATATGAGTGGGATGTGTATGATGCAAATAATTTTATTAAATGTTTTTCTTGATGAAGTATTATAATGAACTTGTGATTTTAAACATAATTCTAATCTTGCTTTTAATAAAAGATATTCTCTCTTTCAAGTTTACCTACAACTAAGGAACAATTTAATAAAGAAGTATTTTTTTTTTTAAATTATCACATTCATTTTTTAAATCACAAAAATGCATATCTAAATTTTTATGTTCTTTTCTAAGGTTTTGTATTTTCTTTTTAATTTTTTATATTCAATAACTAAATCATTAAAAGCATCATCTAATTCATCATAAGATATATCATTACATACCTCTTGAGAATCTAAGTCGATTCTCCATTTGCCATAAGACATATGTTGACCTCTTCATCGATGAGCTAGTACTTGATTCATTTGAATCTGGATTAGCCCATAAAGCTGTCTTCTTCTTCTTATGGTACTTTTTCTCCTTCATATTTGTTCTTTTGTTTACATCAATTTCTTTTTGTTTGATTCAACAAGTTCTGGACAATCACCTCTTATGTGTCCAGGACTTTTACAATGATAGCAAATGATCCCTTCACCTGTAGGAAATTTCTTAGTTTGAAATTTATAATTTTTAGATTTTTTATACCTTTGATTCAACTTCCTTAGCAAGTTCCCAAGCCTTTTGGAAAGCATGACCACCTCATCACAATCACCATCCGAGCTTGAGGTGTTATGCTCATCACTATCATCAACTTGTAGTGCAATGGCTTTTCCTTTCTCCTTCTCCTTTTGTTGAGTTATCCATCTTATCCCTTTGAGCAATAACTGTTCATGTGCTATCAAAGAACCCAAAAGCTGATCAAGTGGATAAGTAGATAAATCTTTAGCTTCACTAATAGCTTACTTTAGCTTCCCATTCTTTTGGAAGACATCTAAGAATCTTATAAACTAAGTCTTGATTCCTATATGTTTTTCCAAGAGAATGTAATGTGTTAATTATTTTCATAAATCTAGTATACATATCAGAAATAGATTCAGAAGGAGACATATGAAATAACTCATAATCATGAACAAGTATATTTATGTGAGCATCTCTAACTTCACTAGTTCCTTCATAAGTTATAATAAGTTTATCCCATATTTCTTTTGTTGTACTTAACATAGAAATTTTCATGTAATCATCAGGTAATAAAGCACAATGTAAAGTATTACAAGCCCTAGCATTTAATTCATCAAGTTCTCTTTCAGCTATAGACCATTCCTCAAAAGATTTTTCTACTTTAATGCCATTTACTTCTACTATGGGTGTATGATATTGATGTGTCAACATATACCACATGCGTGCATCTTGACCTCTTAAGAATGTACTAATTCTATTTTTCCAATAATCAAATGGTACACTATCTAAAAGTGGAGGTCTATGAGTGGATTGTCCCTCCGGTAATGAACCCTTTGTGAAACCTTGTGCCATAGTGATAAGATTTACTCTTGGATGTTAAGTTAATAGAGCCTAGGCTGATACTAATTGTGAGACACTATAGCACCCAAGAGGGGTGAATTGGGTAATATTAAAATTTTCAAAACTTAAATTTTAATTTTAAATAGAATATTAGATTTTGATTTTATAATGATAAGATATAATTCTAAATGCAGCAAAAATAAAAATACAATAAAGTAAATAGAGACAAGAGGCACACGATTTTACGGTTGCCAAACCCCAAACCGCCTACTAGCCTAGCCACCCTAAGAATCCACTAAATGAAAAATGGTTTACAAAAGTACCTCCATAATGAGTACAACCCCTACAATAATATGTACTCCCTACAAGGGAGTACAACCCCAAAATAAATTTTACAACACAAAAAAAATACAAAATAATAAATTTTGATAAAGTAAATCTCTCACAAATAAACCAAGCAATCAAATTCAAAAGTGATCTCACAACTTATAAATGATCACTTTACAACTTAAAAAATTTTAAAGGCAAAATGCTCACTTAATAAAAAATAAATATCTTAAAGTGATCTTACTAGGATGTTTATGTTATTATAATTTGTAGAATAATACAAAATGATTTCAAAATAAATTCACAATATTCTTTTTCACAATAAAATAAATTTCAGCAAGGAGTAATTTATTTTAACCAAAAAGATTCTTTCAATTAATGCTAATGATCACAAAATAAAAAAAAATAAGTATATGATAGATCTAAGTTGGCTAGTAAGCTTTCAATTTAAAGAGAGATCTAGCAAATATGAAAATAATCTCACAATAATTTATTTTAAAATGCTTAAAATAGATCTAAGAATAAATGATCTTTCAAAATAAGACCAAAGAAGAAATATTTCAAGAAACCAAAAGAAATTTGTAGGAAGCTAAAATTTCAGCAAGCAAGTTGAAATAGATCCTACAAATTATCACAAGAGTTTTCACCAAAAAAATGATTGAGAAACTTTGATGTGAAAACCAATGTTCAAAGACTAATCCACCAAAAAGTATAAATTAGAAAGAAGAAATAGATGGTGAAAATAGCATGAACAACTAAGAAGTATTAAGATCAAGAAAACAAACTCAAGTAAAAAAAAAGGCTTGCTTCGTTGAAGATGTTGAAGCTTCCAAACCAAGGATTTGATCTTGCAATATTTGGAGAATACTTGGAAGGAACATTTGAGAGATTTTCTCTTAAATTTGCTGGAGAGATTTTGAATTTTGAATGAGGGATGCTTTCATGAAGAGAATGAGGGCTATTTATAGGCAAGAAGGTCATTTAAAAAATTATTTCAAAGAAATATATTATACAAACCTCATGCTATCATGTGATAATTTAATATTCAATAAAAATATAATTTATATTAAACAACTATTAAATTTAGTAGCAAAAATTTGGCTATTCACATGGGAAAGTCAAAAGTAATCAAATGTAGCTCTTAATATATTCAAAGCATGTAGCATGCATCCATTATTAAAATCAGGTAATGTTTAAAAAATCATAATTAATTCAATTTTAATGCAAAGTGGGTCATGTAATCACTTATTTTAAAGGAAAAAATTCAAGGAATCCGATGGAGATAAAATCAGATATGAATTCTTTGATTAAACAATGACTTTGGATAAAATACAAAATTTTATATAGTTTTGTTAATTTTGACATGTGACATTTAAAAATTATGATATAATTTATATATAATCATAAATATGTTAGTTATCATATAACCAGCAAATTAAATTAAAATACCTAATTATATTAAGTAAATAAAATAATTATACTTAATAGTTATGATCATTTATTACTTTGACAATTTTATTGCTATGTAGAAAAACATATAATTGAATGTTAATTAAATAAAGATTTATATAAATTAACCTCATTAAATAGTATGTTAGGTTGTGATCAAATTGATTCATGCCAAAGAACTCATATGAATAGTCATATAACCTAAAATCATGAGCTTCACATTATCCCTTTCATTCTTTTATTCTTGCAATTTCTTCTAACAATTTGTGAGATGTATTGGATATGTAATTAGCAATTGATATATCTGAAACACATAAAAATATTCATTAGAACATCCAAGCATTTGTTTGTTATCATCAAAATTAATCAAATTGAACATGAGGCTAATTAAGCCAACATCTATTTCTTAAAATGGCTAAGGTTTCTCTTCACCTTTACAATGGAACCATCCCATATGAAACCCTTACATATGGAAACCTTATTTCTGCTTGTATTAAAATTGGTTTAGCAATCTGCTCTGATCTTAAATTAAAAGATCAAATGAAAAGAGAGCATCTACTTGAGCGAAATTTGAATTCTACATCAATTCAATCTCAAGTACGTCCTTTATCTTCCAAACACGAGGGAAAAACAAGAAAGACTGTTTTTCCTAAGCATGAAAAATCAGAACAAAAAAAATGTGACAAATTCACGCACAAACACAAGCACTCTCGTCCCTCTAGTTCTAAAACCAAAGAGACAAGAGAAATAAAATGTTACAAATGTGGCTCTATAGGTCATTACGCGAACAAATGCACCGTCAAGAAGAAGTTAAATGAACTTCAGATTGACGAAGGGTTAAAACAAAACCTGATGAAAATTGCTACATCCTGATTAAAGAGAATGAAGAAGAAGAAGAAGAACATATTTCATCTTCATCCTCTGATTTTGATAAATCGATAAATTTAACTTGCAAATCTCAGATAGATTATAAAAAATATAATAAATATGACTGGTATGTATACGCTCACCCACTAAAAAAGGACCAATTAATTAAACTTTTAGCACAAGTTGAAGATGATTCAACTCGTGATAAAATTATCAATCTTCTTAATGATAAGAAGAAAGATAAACTAGAAAAATTTAATTACAAGCCTCTTATATACTTTTTATCAGAAGTATTTAAGAAAAAAATGAGGCAAGTTCATCATCTTAATTCTTTTAGCTAAAATGAATTAAATAAACTAAAATTAGAAGTTCAACAAATTAAAGCTGAGAAAGAGCAAATGAATGATCATCTAATGGATCTTGAAATTAATCAGAAGACGCCCAATTCATTTAAAAATATAGAAGCCAATTCTAATTAAGAACTAGGTTTCTTACAAAATATTAAAAGGGCAATATACTATAAATGGTATATTTCCATCAAATTAATTATAAATAAAGAATTTATTTTATCAAATTTAACTGCTCTAGTTGATAGTGGAGCAGATTTAAATTGTATACAAGAAGGAATAATTCCTTCTTAATATTTTGAAAAAACTAGCAAGTGGTTAAAGCTTTTACAAATTAAGTATAAATTATTATCGGTGGTGTCAAGATGATATTTGTATTCAAATGCCTTTTATTTTAGTCAAAAAATTGACACAACACATTATTTTGGGAACTCCTTTTCTTCTTAAAATAATACCTATCACTAGAATTGATGATACTGGAATTCAGTGATTTCTTTGGGATAAAGAAATCACATTTCATTTATCACCACTTCTAAAGAAATTATCATAAATGAAATGAATAGGATTAATAATAAGTCTATGCATATAAATTATTTATAAGAAGAAATTGCTAGTTTAACTTTTAAACAACAAATTTCTTCCCCAAAATTCAAAGAAAAAAATTCAAAATTGCAACCAAACATTCCAAAAGAAAGTTTGTGGTGACAACCCAATTGCTTTATGGGAAAGAAAGACTCATGTTGTAGATCTCCCATACACTGATAATTTCAATGAATGGGACATTCCCACTAAAGCTCGTCCTTGTCAAATGAACGAGCACTACCTTGCTTTATGCAAAGAAGAGATTACCGATTTATTAAAGAAAAGAATAATTCAGCAATCCTACTCTTGAGTGCAGCATTCTATGTTATGAATTCAGAAAAGGAAAGAGGAAGACCGCGACTTGTAATTAATTACAAGCTATTAAACAAAGTTTTAAAATGGATCAGATATCCAATTCCTAATAAAAGAGATTTATTAAATAGATTGCATAATGCAAAAATATTTTCCAAATTTGATTTAAAATCAAGATATTGGAAGATCCAGATAAAACAATCGGATCGCTATAAAAGAGCATTTACTGCCCTTATTACATTACAAATGGAACGTAATTTGGTTTAAAAATGTACCTTCAATTTCGATATCATGAATGATATATTTAAAGATTATTTTAAATATATTTTAGTCTATATTGATGATGTTCTAGTGTTCTCAAATAATATTGATGAACACTTCAACCATCCAAAAATATTTAAATGGTTAATTTTAAAAATGGATTAGTTATTTTTGAGCCAAAAATCAAATTATTTCAAACTGAAATAAGATTTTTAGGCCATAATATATCCAATGCTTCTATTATACCAATTAATAGAAGTATTGAATTTGCTAACAAATTTCTTGATATCATTTTAGATAGAAACCACAACAAGTGGAGCTCAATTATGTATTAATTTTATCAAAATTTTGCCAAAGAAGTACCCCACTCTGATTAAAAAAAGAATCCCCCACCATGGTCTGATACTCATACCATGAGAGTGAGCAAAATTAAAGAAAGTGTTCAAAACCTTTCCTATCTTAATCTTGTGGACCCCACTAGTTTCAAAATTGTCAAAATAGATGCCTCTGATAAGGGTTATAGAGGTATCCTAAAGCAG
Organism: Cymbidium sinense; assembly: GCA_021442155.1. Lineage (NCBI taxonomy): Eukaryota > Viridiplantae > Streptophyta > Magnoliopsida > Asparagales > Orchidaceae > Cymbidium > Cymbidium sinense. The sequence continues at coordinate 151,621,621 of CM038223.1, forward strand.
TGAAAGAATTATAAAGAAGAATTAGTTCTCTTTGTTTCTGGTAAATGGAATCCTACTCAGTTAAAGTATTCCATTATCAAAAAAGAAATGCTTTCTGTGATTAAGTGCATCTCAAAATTCCAAGATGATTTAATTAATCAACATTTTCCTTCAGATTGATGTCTCCAACTCATTCAACAAGATATTTAGTTTCAAAACAAATTTTTGCATCATGGCAACGACTCTTTATATTCGATCACATAAAATTCATTAAAGGTAATGAAAATTCTCTTTCTGATTTCACGTGAATTCTTGGACGATTAGTGGATCAAGCATGGAAGAATGACCACTCCTAACTGAGGAAGTCCTTTTCGTGAAGGTTGCGATCGTGGCCACACTAATGGCAAAGATCTGGTCAATTCAACAATTGGCCTGATTGATTTGAAAACCTATCTTTATGATACTTCCTCTTCAACTACGATTGAAAAGGGTGATCCCTCTAAAAAAGCTGCAACACCATCCCTAAAAGATGTCATTGCACAAGAACCTATTTATTTCTCTAAAGAAATAAAATAAAATATTATTGAAATTAATCCCACTGATTATTCAATAAATAATCCATGGGCCTTATTTGAAAGATATTTGGGAAACAATCTTTTCCTATTTGAATATAATCTCTCAAGAAAAAATTATGAAAAAATCTTAATACAATTAAAGTGTATTGAGATTAATCATGTTCGTGATCAGATGAATCATACAATTTTGTATAGAAATGCTATACAAAGATCTTTCATCAAAGTGAATGGGGTCTAACTCCATTCCAAAAAAAAAATGTATTAGATCTTCCACTAATTTACTATAAAATTGTAAATTATTGCTATGTGCAAGAAGAAGGCCTTCTTCCTTCTCAAATGACAAACGAAGGCATTCATGGATGTTCATAATGAACAAAGATATTATCAACAAAGAACTTCCACCATGGTTATTCAGATGGTGGAACTATTTTGGAGCAGAATTAAATATTCTTCCAGATCTAACCAAAGAAGTCTTCAATGACTGGATAGAAGCTGCCCCCAAAATGAGGGCTACTAATCCTAGAAAAATGATTCAAAGACAATTTTTACTAAAATGGTGGAATTCAATCAACATTGAGGATAAGCAAATTAAAAAGCTTATTATTAACAATGCCTCAAAAAAACTATGGATTTTGAGCAAGAGATGAGGTACAAGAAAGCATCAAAAGACTTTATCCTCATGAGACCGAGATTCAACATAAGGAACGTCAAAAAAAAATCTACAAAATCAACAAGGTAATCATTTATCTATCATGATATAATTTTCTCACGTGGAATCCAAAAATTTTAAATTCATAAAGAACAATTAGAAGAAATAATTGCTACTTTCTAAAAGTAGCCGCTTATCTTCACCAGCAAGGAAGCTACTTTACATAAAGTGGGTCCCACCAAAAGAAATAATTGCTACTTTCCAAAATTAGCCATCTTATAATAATCTGTACCTTTGCTTAGCCTCTAAGTAAAGTATCTTTTTTATTTAATAATAGTAGCTTTGCTTAACAATAAAGTTTCTATTTAATAATTATACTGTTGCTTAACTTCTAAGCAATATTTCTCTTTTGTTTAATAATTGTACCTTTGCTTCTAAGCAAAGTTCTCGGCTCCACCTCATATATAAGGAGGCTACATATTATGTGTGCTCAATTTTCCGCTCTTCTTCTCTTCTATTCTCTCATGTAGTTCTTTCTGCTTCTAATCACATCATGTAAGTTCTTTTTAACTTTTAATAAATAAGTGTTTTTTATATATCCTAGTTTAAGTTTGGTATACGCTCACCCACGAGCAAAAGAACTTTAATTTATACTTAATTTGTAAAGATTCACCGTCGGCTGCCTTTAACCGCTGGCCTTGGAATTTTAAGATGCACTTAATCATAGAAAGTATTTCTTTTTTGATAATGGAATTTTTGTAAAAATTCCATTTAAAAATGGTATAAGAGTCTGTTTGTTATGCGGGATAATTCTCTGTTAGAGGTTTATATTCATGAAATGGCCATAAATCCCTATTCATGATTTTATTGTAAGTCCTATTTTTGTTATCGGGAAGATAATTCTCTAATGGAGGTTTATACTTAGTTTGTTTTATCCTGTGGTGATTTGTTTCAAATTTTGCCTACATCATCTTCCTCTCTCCCTTTTTCCCCATTTTTGGTAATATGGCTTCTACTTCTTTTGAAGTAACTTCAATCTATTAGAGAAATAATACTTAATCAAGAACTCGAAATGGCGAGTTCCCCTTGAAAGAAGAAGACCTAAATAGATGGTTCTCCCCAAAGGATAAACTATCATTTATCAATTTGTAACATGATGGCAAAGAAGTTGATTCAACCCTCGATCCATTACACTTCCTAAGGTTTCTATCCCTTAAATCTCGAGAAGTCTAGATAGATGGTTCACACATGAACCATCTGAGGCTTAAATAAAAATCATCATATCTATCATCTGAGAAAATGACTCCATCTGAATTGAATTAGTCTTAATGAGCTACAATAGGTTCTAAGACTAGAGAGGTTGTTAAACTTCCAACCAAAGTACAAAAATTTTCGTACTTGGTATAGAAGTTTTTCTTCTCAAGACCAATGTCTCGAAATAAATGATTTATATTTCGAGAAAATGAGAGAAAGAAATAGTCAAGCCAAAGCAACTATTCCTTTTGTTGCATGGTTTTGTAGTTACTACGCTCAATCTACTCAAGTTGTTATTTTAACTACCAAAAAATGGTAAACAGAGCAAGCAAAAATAATTGAAGCATCTTATCCTCAATCAGTTGTAAAAATAGTGGATGATAAACCTTTAGAATTAACGACCTTCAGAAAAATAAGTTCTGATCCACAAATTTTAAAGGAATTTATTACTGTAATTAAACAATATAATTATAGTAATAGTATACTTCAAATAATCACATATCAACTTTTTATCCTAGAGTCTAAAATCGATCAGATGCTTAAATAAAAGGTTTCTACAAACTAGCAAAGCTTAGAGAAAGCTTCTACTAGTATAAACCCATTTGAAACCTTTTATCCAACCACCTAAACAAGCTCTAAGTTGACCTCAAGACATTGAATTTGATTCTAAATTAAGTGAAAAGTATGTAGAGCTCTTGAAGATATCAGTCAAGATGAAGATTCAAATTAATCCTCAATAAACTTATCAACAAGTAATATTGAAAAGTTCAAAACCTTTTCAAGAATTATAAGATCCTCATTTTGATATCCAAAAAATTTCTTACCAAGAAAAATTTGGAAAACATTATTATAAAAAAACCCACTCCACGATTTATTATTTGAGGAAGATACTCATTTCGGAAATTCTATGATGAGATTCTTTAAAAAAGAAATTTGTGATTAAGTGCATCTCAAAATTCAAGATGATTTACTTAATGATTTTCTCCTTGTATTGATTGTTCCTCGTTAAATACATCATTGAATGCAAAAAATTTAGTTTCAAAACAAATTTTTAGTCATAAATCGCATTCCTTCGATTTACATCAATTCATTAAAAGTAATGAAAATTCTCTTCCGATTTTCGACCCATGAATTCTAATGAGTGGGTGGATCAATGGAAGAATGACTACAAGAGGACATCTTTTCTTTCATGGAGTGTGATGGTCAATAGTAAAGATTCTCAAAATTGGCATGATCAATTTGCAAACTTATCTTTATGGTACTTCCTCTTCAACTATGTAAAAAGGGCAAAACCTCTAAAAGAAACACCATCTAAAGATGTTGCAAGTTGAAAAGCAACACCATCTGTGATGTTGCACAAGAACTTATTTCAAAGAAATAAAATAGAATATTATTGAAATTAATCCCTCTTACAAGGACAAGCCTAGTAAGAATTCATTGAAATTATCAAGATCCACTACATGAGTCTTTTTAAAAAGTAATTGGGTTGTCACACAAATTTTAGAATTCTTGGCAATTTTGAATTTTTGCTTTTAATTTTGGGGAAGAAATTTATTGTTTAATAGTTAAACTAGCAATTTCTTCTTGTAAATAATTTATATGCACAGACTTATTATTAAACCATTTAAATGTTTTTAGATGGTTGAAGTGTTCATCAATATTGTTTGAGAACACCAAAACATCATGGTATCAGAGCCTCTGATAAGGGCTATGGAGGTATCTTAAAGCTGCAAAAAAATTCTAAAGAAGAATTAGTTCACTTTATTTATGGTAAATGAAATCCTACTCAGAAAAGTATTCCATTATCAAAAAAGAAATGCTTTCTGTGATTAAGTGCATCTCAAAATTCCAAGATGATTTAATTAATCAGCATTCTCTCCTTCGTATTGACTGTTCCTCAATCAAATACATCATTGAACAAGATGTAAAAAATTTAGTTTTAAAACAAATTTTTGCATCATGGCAATAAATTTCTCAATTCGATTTCAATGAATTCATTAAAGGTAATGATTCTCTCCGATTTTCGAAATTCTCTGGATTTGGTGGATCACCTCGCATAGAAGAATGACCATTCCTAATCGAGGAAGTCTTTATTTTTGTGGAGGTCACGGCCGTGGCTGCTTTAATGGCAAAGATCCAGTCAATTCAACAATTAGCATGATCGATTTAAAAACATATCTTTATGGTACTTCCTCTTAAACTATGGTTGAAAAGGGTGAACCCTTTAAAGTCAACACCATCCCTAAAAGATGTCGTTGCATTAAGAACCTATTTATTTCTCTAAAGAAATAAAATAGAATATTATTAATCCCTCGATTATTCAATAAATAATCCTTATTTGAAAGATATTTGGGAAACAATCCTTTCCCATTTGAATCTAATCTCTCAAGAGAAAATTATGAAAAAATCTTAATATAATTAAAGTGTATTGAGATTAATCATGTTCGTGATCAGACAAACCATTCAATTTTATATAGCAAATGCGTTATATAAAAAATCTTTCATCAAAGTGAATGGGGTCTAACCCATTCAATTATTCTTATCACTAATTTATAATACAAAATTGGCATAAATTATTGGTACTATGTGCAAGAAATGTTGAAGACCTTCTTCCTTCTCAATGATAAATGAAGGCATTCATGGATGTTCATAATGAACAAGGATATCATCAACAAAGAACTTCCAGCATGGTTCTTCAGATGGTGGAACTATTTTGGAGCAGAATTAAATATTCTTCCAGATCCAATCAAAGAGGTCTTCAATGACTGGATGGAAGTGCCCCAAATGATATTAATCAGAAATGATTCAGGACAAAATCTTGCTCATTTACGGATTGCCAAATCCATGGATTTGAGCGAAGACTTGGAAAGGACCCCTTCAATCAAGTGGTCCTTAAAAGACAATTTTTACTAAAATGGTGGAATTCAATCAACATTGAGGATAAGCTCAAGTAAATTAAAGCCATTATTAAAGCTTATTCTAAATTAATAATCCCTCAAAAACTATGAATTTTGAGCTATTAGTAGATGAAGTACTACAAAGCATCAAAAGACGTTATCCTCATGAGACCGAGATTTAACATAAGAAACGTCTCAAAAAAAATCTACAAAAATCAACTCGCCAAGGTGTTTAATCACCCTATCTATATTCTAACAAGATAGTCTTACGGTGGAATCCACTAGAGAAACTTAAATTCATAAAGCGAAAGAAGAAATAATTGCTACTTTTCAAAAGTAGCCGCTTATCTTCACCAGCAAGGAACCTACTTTACATAAAGTGGGTCACCAAAAGAAATAATTGCTACTTTCCAGCCATCTTATAATTTTTGTACCTTTGCTTAGCCTCAAGAAAGTATCTTTATTTAATAATAGTAGCTTTTTAAGAAAGTTTCTATTTAATAATTAATTGCTTAACTTCTAAGAAACGCTTTGTTTAATAATTGTACCTTTTTAAGAAAGTCTCTCACCTCCATATATAAAATATTATGATATGTTTTCCTTTCTCTCTTCTATTCTCCTCTTGTACTCCTGTTCTTTTGCTTCAGCCATCGATTTTAAGTTTTAATAAATAAGTGTTTTATATATCTGGTTTAAGTCAGATCGAGGCAGATGCACTTAATCAAAGAAAGCATTTCTTGATAATGGAATAATTTTTTTAGTAGGATTCTATTTACCAAAATAAAGTGAACTAATTCTTCTTAAATTCTTTTTACTTTAGATACCTCCATACCTTATCGAGATCAATTTGAAACTAGGGTCAAGATTACAGGAAGGTTTTGAACTTTCTTTAATTTTTACTCATGGTAGAGTATTCAGACCATGGTGTGGGATTCTTTTTAGTGTCAAAGAGTGGTAATCTTTGGCAAGATTTTGATAGAAATCTACATAATCAGAGCTAAGAACCATAGTTGGTTTTATCTAAAATGATATCGTGAAATTTGTTAGCAAATTCATTCTATTAATTGGTATAATAGAATCATTAGATATATTATGGCCTAAAAAATCTTATTTCATTGAAATAATTTGATTTTTCGAAATAACTAATCTATTTTTAAAATTAACCATTTAAATGTTTTTGATGGTTGAAGTGTTCTTCAATATTATTTGAGAACAAGAACATCATCAATATAGACTAAAATATATTTAAAATAATCTTAAATATATATCATTCATGATATCTAAATTGAAGGTGCATTTTAAAACTAAAGGGCATTACGTTCCATTCGTAATGTAAGATAATTTGTTTTATATATCCATTCTTTTATGGATCGCCAATTTCGATTTAAATCAAATTTGGAAAATATTTTATATTATGCAATCTATTTAATAATTTATTAGGAATTAGATATCGATAAATTTTAAAACTTTGTTTAGTTTGTACAATTACAAGTCATTTCTCTTTCCTTTTAATTCATAACATAGAATGTGGTACTCAAAGAGGAGTAGGATTGCCAAATTATTCCTTTCTTTAATAAATCGAATCTCTTCTTTGCATAAAGACAATAACTCATTCGACAAGGATGATTTTAGTGGGAATGTCGCTCATTAAAAATTATCAATGTATGAGATCTACTACATGAGTTTCTTTCAAAAAATTGTCACCACAAACTTCCTTGGAATTTTGGTGGCAATTTGAATTTTTTCTTTAAATTTTGGGATGAAATTTTGTTTAAAAGTTAAACTAGTAATTTCTTCTTGTAAATAATTTGTATGCATGACTATTATTAAGCCTATTCATTTTATTTATGATAATTTCAGATTGGTGATAAATGGAATGTGATTTCTTTATCCCAAAGAAAACATTGAATTATTATCACCATTTCTAGTGATAGGCATTATTTTAAGATTGCAAAATAATGTGTTGTGTCAAATTTTAACTAAAATAAAAGGCATTTGAATACAAATCATCTTGACACACCATATGATAATTTATACTTAATTTAAAGAAATGCCTTTAACCTCAAGAAATATTTAGAAGGAATTCCTTCTTGTATACAATTTTAAATTTCTCCCATCAACTAGAGTAGTTAAATTTGGTAAATTAAATTCTTTATTTATAATTAATTTGATGAAATATACCATTTCATATATTTCCTTGAATATTTTGTAAAAAAGGTTCTTGATTAGAATCTTTCATATTTTCAAATGAATTGGGCATCTTATCAATTTCAAGATCCATTGATACCATTCATGCCGCCTTAATTTGAACTTCTAATTTTAGTTTTTTTAATTAGTTTTATCGAAAAAAGAAGCTAAATTAGAAGATGATGTACTTGCCTCCAATTTTTTCTTAAATACTTCAAATAAGAGGTATATAGGAGGCTTGTAATTAAAATTTTTTAGTTTATCTTTGTTCTGATCATTAAGAAGATCGATAATTTTATCACGAGTTGAATCATCTTCAACTTGTGCTAAAATTTTAATTAATGGTCTTTTTGCTCGATATATCGAACTATCATATTTATTATATATTTATAATAATCTATCTTTGAGATTTGCAAAGTTAGATTTATCGATATCGAATGAGGATGAAGATGAAATATGTTCTTCTTCATTCTTTTCAATCGAGATGTAAGAATTTTCATTAGGTTTGTTTTAATCTTCATCAATTTGAAGTTCATTTAACTTCTTCTTGACTGCATTTGTTGCGTAATGACCCATGTACCATTATTTGTAATTTTATTTCTCTATCTCTTTGGTTTTAGAACCAGAGGGACGAGAGTGCTTGTGTTTGTGCATGAATTTGTCACATTTCTTATGACGTGATTTTTCATGTTTAGGAAAAGCAGTATTTCATGCTTTTCCCTTATGTTTTGAAGATAAAGGATAAAATTGTCACGCTTGAATTGCTAGAATTTGCCAAGTCTGAAAAGTAGATGTTCTATTTGATCTTTAAAGATCGACATAATTGACCGTTTTAATACATGCAAATAAGGTTTCCATATGTTAGGTGGATGGTTCCATCGAGAAGAGAAACCTTAACCCAAATAGACGGGAAGAGAATTCATTTCGTGAAGGCTATGGCATCATAAAGTATCATGACGCAAGAAATATATATATCCTTGTACCATTGAAAAAATGGACATCTTAATTTTGTAGTAAAAGTAGTTTTTCTTGATTCCAATGGATCCAAAGAAAATGATCTATAATTATTTGAAGAAGATTATAGATTTTCATTAGGTTTTCTTTCTTTAAAGATATACTTAAATCAATTTTGCTAAGGAGGTCTTCACTTTGAGGAATAGTGAGAAAATTATCCCACCATCCTCAAAGTTCTAATTGAAATGATGGCTCGAGTGACAATATGTGGTCTTTGATGTCAGATTGAATAGCAAAGAAATAAACATTCGATGAAGGGTATGAATGATTTGATGTTGAAAGTCCATTAATATTCAATTCATATAAAGAATCTCCATCATAGAATTTCCACAAAAATAAGTATATCTTCCTCAAATAATAAATGAGGAGTGGGTTTTTTTATAATAATATTTTCCAAATTTTTCTTGATAAGAAAGTTTTATATCAAGGAGGATGAGGATCTTGTAATTCAAAAGGTTTTGAACTTTTCAATATTAATTGATCATCATTTTGGTTGAGGATTCATTTGAATCTTCATCTTATTGATTGATATCTTGAGCTTACATAATTTTCAATTAAATTTAGAATCAAATTAATGTCTGATTTTCAACTTAAGAGAAGGATGGTTGGATAAAAGGTTTTACAAATGGATTTATACAGTAGAAGCTTTTTTCAAGCTTTTTGGGCTAGAAACCTTTATTTAAGCATCCATCAATTTTAGACTCTAGGCTAAAAAAGATGATGCTGATTATTTGAAGATATACTATATAAGTTATTTAATTAGACAAATTCTTTAGAATTTGGATCAGAACTTATTTTTCAAGTAAGCATCTTATCCTCCATAGTGGATCTCATTGATAATTTCAATGAACAGACATCAAAGGCTCATCTTGATGAACGAGCACTACCTTGCTTTTATGCAAATCTAAGAGATCTTGATTTATTAAAGAAAGAAATAATTGACAATCTATTGAGTTGAGCATTCTATGTTATGAATTTGAAGAAAAGGAAAGAGGAGATCCTGATAAAAGAATCATTGCTATAAAATATTTATTTATGCCCTTTGGACATTACAAATGGAACGTAATGCCCTTTTGGTTTAAAAAAAATACACCTTCGAATTTCAGATATCATGAATAATATAAAGATTATTTTAAATATATTTTACCTATATGATGATGTTCAGTTCTCAAATAATATTGACGAGCACTTCAACCATCTAAAATATTTAAATGGTTAATTTTAAAATGCATTAGTTATTTAGAGCCAAAAATCAAATTATTTCAAACTAAAATAAGATTTTGGCCATAATATCAATGCTTTTATTATAATTAATAGAAGTATTGAATTTGCTTACAAATTTCCTGATATCATTTTAGATAAAACCAAACTTGATTCTTAGAGCTCTCATATGTAGATGATTTCTATCAAAATCTTGCCAAAGATCTTTTCAAGATTAAAAGAATCTTTTGTCGATAATTATACTTAGCACAAAATTAAAGAAAGGGTTCAATATTGTTTAATCTTAAATAGTTTCAAAATAGATTTGAGATTTTAATGAGGTATCCTAAAGCACAAAGAATTCTAAAGAAGAATTAGTTTTACTATTTAAAATGGAATCTACAAAAAGTATTCCATTATCAAAAAAGAAATGTTTTCTGTGATTAAGTGCATCTCAAAATTCCAAGATGATTTACTTAGTCAGCATTTTCTTCTTCGTATTGACTGTTCCTCAGTCAAATACATCATTGAACAAGATGTCAAAAATTTAGTTTAAAAACAAATTTTTGCATCATCAATGAAAGCCTTTGATTTTGACATCAATTCATTAAAGGTAATGAAAATTCTCTTCATTTTTACGTGAATTCTTGCAGGAATGATCGTTAATCACCGCATGGAAGAATGACTACTAATGAGATTTCTTTCATATCCCCATGGCAATGGTAAAGATCCATCAATTCAACAAAATTGGTATGATCAATTTGCAAACTTATCTTTATGGTACTTCCTCTTCAACTGAAAAGGGTGAATCTAAAAAAGTGCAACACCATCCCTAAAAGATGTCATTGCACAAGAACCTATTATTTATTTTCTAAAGAAATAACATAAAAATATTATTGAAATTAATCTCTAATTATTCAATAAATAATGGGCCTTATTTGAAAGATATAAAACAATTTTCCCATTTGAATCTAATCTCAAGAGAAAATTATGAAAAAATCTTAATACAATTGTGTATTGAGATTAAGCATGTTCGTGATAGACGAACCATATATAATTTTGTAGCAAATGCATTATACAAAAGATCTATCAAAGTGAGGTCTAATCATTCTAAGAGAAAATGTATTCTTATCAATATAGTACAAATTGGCATTAATTATTGGTGCTATGTGCAAGCTATGATGAAGGCCTTCTTCCTTCTCAATTACAAACGAAGGCATTCATGGATGTTCATAATGAACAAAGATATTATCAACAAAGAACTTTAAGTATGGTTCTTCAGATGGTGAAACTTTTTTGGAGTAGAATTAAATATTCTTCTAGATCAAATCAAAGAAGTATTCAATGACTGGATAGAAGCTACCCCCAAAATGAAGGCTATTAATCCCAAAAAAATGATTCAAGGACAAAATCTTGCTCATTTTTTTCAGATAAAATCTCATGGATTTGGCGATACGAAAGGAAATCTTGGTCCTTCAAAGAATTTTTACTAAAAATAATTCAATCAACATTGAGGATAAGCTCAAGCAAATTAAAGCCATTATTAAAGCTATTCAATTAACGATCTCAAAACTACAAAATTTTGAGCTATGAGAGGTACTACAAAGCATCAAAAAGATATTATCCTCATGAGATTCAACATAAGGAACATCATAAAATCAATAAAGGTGTTTAATCCCATCTTATATCACGATATTTGTACATGAGAATAGAGAAACTTAAATTCATAAGTAAAGAATACTTTTCAAAGAAGCTTATCCTCATCTAAGAAGGAACCTACTTTATATAAAGTGGGTAATTAAAAAAAATAATTGCTACTTTCCAAAAGTAGTCATCTTATAATATTTATACCTTGCTTTTAAGAAAGTATCTTTTAAAAGATTTCTAAGAAAGTTTTTTTAATAATTATATCGTTTTAACTTCTAAGCAATGTTTCTTGTTTATAATTGTACCTTTTTTAAGCATTATGTATATATAAGGGGCTCTAATATTATGAATGTTTTTTCTCTTTTCTCTCTTCTATTTCTTTTAATTCTCCTTGTTCTTTAGCTATGTCATCGTGTAAGTACTTTTTAAGTTTTAATAAATAAGCTTTTTATATATCCTGGTATAAGTTTGGGTTTAAAGGGATAAATGTTGTTTATAGCATGATTCTTTATATCTGAATATCGATTTTAAATCAAATTTGGAAAATATTTTTGCATTATAATCTATTTAAAAAAATTCCTTTAGAATTGATATGATCCATTTTAAAACTTTCTTTGTAATTGTATAAAGTTATTCTTCCTCTTTTCTTTTTTCTGAAATTCATAAATAGAATCATGACTCAAGAGAGTAGGATTGTAATTATTCCTTTCTTTAATGAATCGAATTCTTCTTTGCATAAAGCAAGGTGTTCTCATCCGATAGATGATTTTTTAGTGAGAATGTCGTCATTGAAATATCAATGTATGGGAGATCTACTACATGAGTCTTTCTTAAAATAATTGGGTTGTCAGACAAACTTCCTTTGATTTTGGTGGCAATTTTGAATTTTAATTTGAAGAAATTTGTTATTTAAAAAGTTAAACAGAATTTCTTCTTGTAAATAATTTATGCATAGACTTATTATTAACATTTATTTCATTTATGATAATTTCTTTAGATTGGTGATAAATGGAATGTGATTTTATCCCAAAAAAACATCAATTCAGATTATCAATTTATGATCATTATTTTAAGAAGAAGGAGTTCCTAAAATGTGTTGTGTCAAATTTGACTAAAAAATAAAAGGCATTTGAATACAAACTTGACATCCATAGATGATAATTTATACTAATTTGTAAAGACATTTGTTAAATATTGATTTTTTCAAAATATTTAGAAGAAATTATTCCTCTTGTATACAATTTAAATCTACCCACTATCAACTAAGTTAAATTAAAAATAAATTTTATTTATAATTAATTTGATGAAATAAATTCTGATATTGTTGAATATTTTATAAGAAATCTTGATTAGAATCTTCTATATTTTCAAATGAATTGGGCAATGATTAAAGCTCCATGATGAATTTGCTCTTGCTCGCTTTAATTGTTAAACTTCTAATTTTAGTTTGTTTAATTTTAGCTGAAAGAAGCTAAAATTAGAAGATCTACTTGCTAAGATTTTTTTTAAATACTTGATAGAGTATATAGATTGAATTAAATTTTCTAGTTTATCTTTCTTCTATCATTAAGAAGATCAAAAGTGGATAAAATAAAATAAGTATAAACCCATTAGAAATTATTTAAACAATAAGCACTCTTTGATCTTTCAAAGTTTTCATCTTTGAATGTTTTCCAAATTTTTCTTGATAAGAAAGTTTTGATATCAAGAGGAGGATGAGGATCTTGTACATTGAAATGGTTTTGCTTTCAATATTACTAGATTGATCTATCAGTGAGAGGATTCATTTGACCATTTGATTGAGATATCTTTATCTTACATACTTTTCACTTAAATTTAGAATTAATGTCTTCAAAAGATCAATTCCATTTAGAATGGTTGGATAAAAGGTTTTACAAATATGTTTATGAAGTTTTTCAAGCTTTTAGTTTGCTTGAAACCTTTTAAACATCATTTTGACTCTAGGCTAAAAGATGATCATGATTATTTGAAGTATCTATTACTATCTAAGTTGTTTAATTACAAAATATTTTTTTTAGAATTTGAAACTTATTTTTCAAGGTAAGATAAAGGTTTATCATCCACCATTTTTTACAATGATGGAGGATAAGATGCTTCAATTATTTTTCCTTGCTCTGTTGGCCATTTTTTGGTAGTTAAAATAGCAACTTGAGTAGATTGAGCATAGTAACTATAAAACCAAGTGACGAAAGGAATAGTTGCCTCGGCTTGACTATTTCTTTCTCTCATTTTTCTCAAAATATAAATCATTTATTTTGAGACGTTGTCTGATTAAACTTCATACCAAGTACAAAATTATCATACTTTTGGAAGTATTCTTTTAAATTAGTCTTAGAACTTATGTAGCTCATTAAAAACTAAGTTCATTTCAAAGTGGGAGATTGATTTTCTCATTGATGATAGATATGATTTTTATTTAGATTAGAAGTTGGAGTGTGTGAACCATGATCTAGACATCATGATTTTGATAGAAACCCTAGAAGTGTAATGAATCAGATATCAAACTTCAACATCGCCATCATATTTAATTATCAACATCTTGATTAATGGAATCTTGGATAAGATTAGTCCATGAGTTAGGAAATACCATCATTCCATTTAATCACTTATTAGCAAAGCAATATGGGATCTAAATGATTTGTTTCAATTAGAATAGTTTTTCTTTAATAGCTTTTTTGAAATTCTAGATTTAGAGTATTTAAACTCAAAAATGAATTCGAAAATTAGAGCAATAGTTTCAACCTGAAGAAATCATAACCATAAAGTCAGAAATGTAATTTTAGCTTCAAAAAAGATTTATATCAAGAGATAAACTTCAGATTAGGAAAGGTGTTGAAATAATCCCATGAAATGGCTATCTCTTACAAAGACTCATTATTTGAAAGGCATTTTCCATCTCTAAAATAAATAAAGACCTTTAAGGAGTTTGAATGTATCTAGATCATCCTATGGAATATATTTAAAATCTTCATATTTTATGTAATCTTCAATTAGTAGATAATGGTTTTATCATTTGATCATAGAATGGTTTGTCTAAATCAAGATTTTCCCTTAAAATCAAAAGTTCCAAATTGATAAATGATAGTTTTATAAATCTTAGACATCTATTTAAATCTTTATCAAGAACTTGCCATTTGAGTTCTTATAAATTATTATTCTCAATCTTAGATTAAAAATTACTCAAGAAGTAGAAGCCATATCAAAAAAATGAAAAAGAGAAAGATGATCAAGAATTTGAAACAAATTACCACAAGGATTAAAAAAGTATAAAATGTATCTTATCAACAAAAATAGACTTACAATTTCAAGCAAAGAGGGCCATTTATGAAGATAATATAAACTTTTAGAATTATGATATAACAATAAATGACTTATAATCAAGATCATGCAAAGGGATGGCCATTTGACTAAGATAAAGCCATAGGAATGAACAAATCTTTATCAAAGCATGGTAAATGTATGAAAATCATAACATCCTTCCTCAGATTTACCCCATCTTGGCTCTGATACAAGAGAGGACTATTAATCCCAAAAAAATGATTCAAGGATATGGATGATTTATAGCATTCAAACCTTTAACCCAAATAAATGCTTATTTTAGCAACAAGAGAAGATTTATCCAATAATGAGTGTAAGAAAACATGTAAAGATTTTATTTCAACATCTTTCCCAATCTAAGTTTATCTCTTTCTGATATAAACCTTTGAAGCTAAAATTACATTTCATTTATGGTTATGATTCCTTTTGTTAAACTATTGCTCAATTTTTTGAATTTATTTTCATTTTAAATACTCAAATCCTAGAATTTGAAAATTTCAACCAGAATAAATTATTGAAATCATATCCATATTGATGTCTAGATTGAAAAGAAGCAAACATAAGCATATGAAGGGTATGAATGATTTGATGTTCAAAAAACCCAAAATGAACAAGGATCATCAACAAAGAACTTCCACATGGTTCTTACATGGTGAAACTATTTTGAGTAAATTATTCTTCGATCCAATCAAAGAGGTCTTCAATGACTAGATGGAAGTTGCCCCAAATTGAGATAATCAAAAAATGATTCAAGGATAAAATCTTGCTCATTTCTTCATAAAATATGAATATATAAAACTTGGAAAGGAAATAGTTATTTCAATGAATTTTACTAAAAAATGGTGGAATTCAAATTGAGGATCTCTAAAAGCCATTATTAAAGCTTATTATGAATTAATGATAAAATAGAATTTTATATCTGATGATATACAAAGCATCAAAAGATTATCCTCATGAAAGATTCAAATATAAGAACAATCAATATATGAAAATCAATATGTTTAATCTATCATATGCGAATTGATCTCGATCCATGAATCACTCAGAAAACTTAAATTCATAAAAGAGAAAGAAGAAATAATTCTTGCTTTAAAAGCGGCTTATATTCAGCAAGAACTTACTTACATAAAGTGGGTAAAATAAAATAATTGCTACTTTAAAAAATAGCCATCTAAAATTTAGATTGCTTGTAAGAGTATCTTTATAAAGGGATTTATTAATGATTGCATAATGCAAAAATATTTTCCAAATTTGATTTAAAGATATTGATCAGATAAAAGAATCTATTACTATAAAAAATTTATGGTGCTTTACAATGAAGTACCCTTTGGTTTAAAAAATGCACCTTCTAATTTGAGATATCATGAATGATATATTTCATTATTTTAAATATATTTTAAATTTTATATGATGATGTTAAATTCTCAAACAATATTGATGAACACTTAAACCATCTAAAACATTTAAATGGTTAATTTTAAAAAATGGATTGTTATTTCTAAGCCAAAATCAAATTATTTCAAAGAAATAAGATTTTAGATAATATATCTTTCTATTATACCAATTAATAAAGTATTGAATTTACTAACAAATTTGATATCATTTTAGATAAAAATATAAAAGTCTTAGAGCTCTTATATGTATGATTTCTATCAAAATTTTGAAAGATACATTTTGAGATTAAAAAGAATTACCATTTGATCTAATGGCGGCGCAAAAATTAAAGAAATTCAAAACCTTTTTATCTTAATCTTATGATACTAGTTTTTCAAAATTGTTGAAAATGATAAATGAGGTATCTAAAGGATTAAAGATATTTATTTATTTCTAAATGAATAAACAAAAAGTATTCCATCAAAAGAAATACTTTTTGATTAACATCTCAAAATTCAAGATGATTTATTAATCATTTTCTCCTTGTATTAGTTCTGAAAAAAAATACATCATTCAACAAGATAAAAATTTAGTTTCAAAATAAATTTTGCATCATAAATCATATCTTGATTATTTTGACATCAATTCATTAAAGAATGAAAATTCTTCATTTTCATTGAATCTTGTAGACAATGATCAATGGAAAATGACCAATCTAATATGTCCTTTTTCATGAGGTAGATGATAATGAAAAGATTCAATTCAACAATTCTGATTGATTTGAAAAATATCTTTATGGTACTTCCTCTTCAAACAAAGGTTGAAAAGGGTGAATCCTCAAATGCAACACCATCGAAAAGATAAATTGCAAGAATTGTTATTTCTCTAAAGAAATAAAATAGAATACTTGAAATCAATTCATTATTCAATAAATAAAAGTCTTATTGAAATATATTTAAACAATCCTTTTCCCATTTGAATCTAATCTCTCAAGAGAAAATTATGAAAAAATCATAAAATTAAAGTGTATTGAGATTAATCATTTATGATCGATGAATCATACAATTTTATAGAAATCGATACAAAAAGATCTTTTATCAAAGTGAATTCAACTTTAAGAGAAAATATATATTCTTATCCTCCATTAATTTACAAGACAAATTGGCCTAAATTATTTATATGTGATATGAAGATTCTTCCTTCTCAAATGAACATGTTAGAAATGTATCCTTGTACCATTAAAATTTCATCAGAAGGAATACTTACATAAAGTGGGTCACCAATGAAAATAATTGGTACTTTCTAAAAGTAGATCTTATATATTTGACCTTTTCACTAAGAAAGTATCTTTTTATTTAATAAAGATTTGCTTAAAGAAATTTGTATTAATTATATCTTTTATTTCTAAGCAACATTTCTTGTTTCATAATTGTATTTGTTTAAGCAAAGTCTCTCCTATTATCTAAGGTTTAAAGGATAGAAACCCAAAAATGGATCGAAAAATCAACTTCAACATATGTATAGTATTTTGATAAATGATAGTTTTATCAATTTTGAAGAAATACCATTTATCTTCTTTCAAATTTAATTCGATTAAATTATTATTTTCTTAATCATTAAAGAGTTACTTTAAAAGAAGTAGAAGCCATATATCCAAAAGTTTAAAAAGGAGAAAGATGATCTGTAGAATTTGAAACAAATCACCACATAGATAAAATAAACTAAGTATAAACCTCCAGAATATCTTAGATAGTCAACAAAAATAATAGGACTTACAATTTCAAGATACAAAGTATTTATGGCCATTTCTGAAGAAGATGGAAATATAAACCTCATTGAGAATTATCGATATCAACAAATAAAATAGAATTATCACTATAGATCACGAAAGGATGGATTTTAATGAAGTTTAATAACCATAAATGAATTACAAGATAATCCTCCTTTGATATCCACTTTCTTATCCAAAGAAAATTTGGAAAACATTATTATAAAAATCCTCGATTTATTATTTGAGGAAGATATCATTTTGTAGGAAATTCTAAGATGGAGATTCTTTATATGAATGGAATATTGATGACTTCAAACATCAAATCATTCATATTCATCAAATGATGTTTGATATGCTCAATCTAGACATCAAGAAAACCACTTAATAAGATTATAAATTGCAAAACCAATTTTAATACATGAGAAATATTTCATATGTAATAGTTTCATATGGGATGGTTCCATCAGATAAGAAAAACCTTAACTTTTTTAGAAATAGAAGGCCTTCAATGAATTTTGCTTCAAAAAGGCTATCCATCATAAAGTGTCATATATTAGAAATATATCCTTTACATGAAATGTTAAGGATGGACATCTAAATTATAAGACAATTTTTTCCTTGATCTCCAAAGGAAAAAAATGATCTATAATTGTTTGGAGAAGATTATAGACCAAATTTTTATTGATTTTTTTGTTTTTTTTGGAAGATCCTTAGTACTTAAGTCAATTTTGCTAAGGATCTTCTTGAGAAAAATGATCCACCATCCTTTCAGAGAATTTATCCATTTGATCTACAATAATGTTGTTAGTCAAGATTTTTTAAAATCAAAAGTCTCAAATTGATAAATAATACATTTTATCAATTTTGAGAAATCTATTTAGGTATTCTTTCATTCAAAACTCAACATTTTAGTTTTATTAAATTATTATTTCTCTAATGTAGATTGAGTTACTCAAAAGAAGTAGAAGCCATATATCAAAATAAAAAGAGAAAGATGATCAGATTTCAAATCACCACATAAGGATAAAACAAACCAAGTATAAACTATTGAGAATTATCTTTACTAACAAAATAGGACTTACAATTTCAAGCCTCACAATGTGAGATTTATGGCCATTTATCAAGAAAAGAATATAAACCTCTAAATTGTAAAGATCAAGTAGCCTTTAAAAATTTTTCAAAATATTTAGAAAATTATTTCTTCTTGTATACAATTTAAATCTATTAATCAACTAGATTAAATTTGGTAAAATAAATTATTTGATAAAATATACCATTGGTATATTTCCTAATATTTTATAAGAAATATGGTTCTTGATTAGAATCTTTTATATTTTCAATGAATTAGCCTTTGATTAATTTCAAGATCCATTAGATGACCATTCATTTGCTCTTGCTCAACTTTAATTTCAACTTCTAATTTTAGTTTCTTTAATTCAGAATTTAATTGAAGATCGAACTTAAGATTTTTCTTAAATACTTCGATAAGGAGTATATAGATTTAATTAAATTTTCTATTTATCTTTCTTCTTATCATTAAGAAGATCGAATTTTATCAATGAAGTTGAATCATCTTCATTGCTAAAAGTTTAATTAATTGGTCCTTTGCTCAAGTATCTATCCATCATATATATTATATTTTTATAATATAATTGTTGGATTTGATAGTTAGATTTATCGATTTATCAAATCAATGAGGATGAAATATGATCTTCTTCTTCTTGATTCTTTTTGAATGAGGATGTAAGAATTTTCATCTAGGTTTGTTTTAAATTTTGTCAATCAGTTCATTTAACTTCTTCAAATATTTGTTATATAATGATGACGCCACATTTGTAACATTTTATTTCTTGTCTCTTTGGTTTTAGAACCGGGGATGAGATGCTGTTTGTCTGAATTTGTCACATTTTTATGATGTGCTTTTTCATGCTTAGAAAATAATCTTCATTTTTTTTCCCTGTGTTTAAGATAAAGGAATAAGGATCACATTATCTCATGTTGAATTGTTTAGAATTCAAGCTATTTGTGAAAGTAGAATTCTCTTTTCATTTGATCTTTAATAAGATCGAAAATTGCTAAACCATTTAATACATGATAAGGTTTCCATATGTAAGATTTCATATGGATGGTTCCATCATAGAGAAGAGAAACCTTAACCTTTTCAGAATAGATTGAAGGCAATGAATTTTGCTTCCAAATGAAGGCTAACATCATTGTCATGAATAAAATATATCCTTTACCAGAAAATGGGTTAAGGATGGACATCTTAATTTTTGGAGTAAGAGCGAGTTTTTTTCCTTGATCTCAAATGGATCCAAAATGATCTATAATTTGAAAAGATTATAGAAAATTTTCATTATTTTCTGCTCTGGAAGATCCTTAGTACTTAAATTTTTAAGGAGGTCTTCCTTTAATAGTGAGATATCCCACCATCCTTTTGAGTTCCAAAGAATCAAGAAATGATGGTTCAGCGAAATATTTTTGCTTGATATCTAGATTGAACAGCAGTAGCAAACATAAGCATTCGATGAAGGGTATAAATGATTTGATGTTCAAAATGTCCATCAATATTCCATTCATATAAAGAATCACCATCATAGAAATTTCCTACGAAATGAGTATCTTCCTCAAATAATAAATTAGGAGGAGTGGTTTTTTATAATAATATTTTTCCAAATTTTTCTTTGGATAAGAAAGTTTTTGGATATCAAGGAGGATGAGGATCAAATTCTTGAAAATGTTTGAACTTTTTTCAATATTACTTGATTGACCATATGGAGATTCATTTGAATCTTCATCCAAAGAATCTTCAAGAGCTCCTACATACTTTTCACTTAAATTCAATCAAATTTGAATGTCTTTAATGAGAGTCCCAACTTAAGAGCCATTTAAGAGGTGGTTGAAAAGGTTTCACAAATGGGTTTATACTAGTAGAAGCTTTTTTAAGCTTTGCTAGTAGAAATCTTTGTTTAAGCATTGAGACTCTAGGCTAAAAGATGATTGATAAGTTGAAGTATACTATTACTATTTGTTTAATTAAATAAATTCTTCTAGAATTTGTAGATCAACTTTTTGAAGGTCGCTAATTTAAAGGTTTATCATCCACCATAATAATTGATGGAGGATAAGATTTTTCTATTTTTCCTTGCTATGTTTGCCATTTTTGGTAGTTAAAATAACTTGAGCAGATTGAGCATAGTAATGCAAAACCATTCACAAAAGGAATATTGCTTGACTTGACTATTTCTTTCTCATTTTCTCAAATATAAATCATTTTGACAATTCTAAGTAAAACTTCAACAAGTATGAGAAAATTATCATACTTGATTGGAAGTATTCCTTGTAATTCTCTAGTCTTAGAACCTTGAAGCTCATTAAGAAAAGTTTATTTCAGATGGAGAGGAGATTGATTTTCTCTCATTGATGATATATGATTTTTATGAACCAATCATGTTAAGTGTGAACCATCATAGAATTCTTTTTTTTAAGGGATAGAAAAAAAGTGTGATGGATCGACATTGAATTGAACTTCAACATCGCATATCATTTTGAATTATTTTCTTTTGATAGAATCTTTAAAAGAAGATGGTATTATCCATGAGTAGAAATACCACCTCATTCCATTTAATCATTAGTAGCAATATGGGATGCTATTGATCAATTTGAATTCTTTTGAATAGCTCAACTCTAGATTTAGAGTATTTAAAATTCAAAATGAATTCAAAAATTAGAGCAATAGTTTGAACTCAAAGGAAATCATAACCATAAGTTGTAAAATAATTTTGATTTCAAAAGATTTATATCGAAAGAGATAATTTCAAAATGTTGAAATAAAACATGACATGGCTAAATTTTCAACACTATAAGGATTGAGCCCATAAGGCATCTGCCATTTATTTCTAAAATAGAAGATTATTTAGATTTAAGGGTTAAAGGTTTAAATCTATCTCAAATTATATGAATATATTTAAAAATCTTGCATATATTTATGGATTTCAAATGTTAGTAATAAATTTTTATCCATTTGATCTACATAATGTTTTGTTCTACAATTTCAAGATTTTAAAATCAAAAAGTTCCAAATTGATAAAGAGTCAATCTAGAACCATCTAATTCTTTCATTCAAAACTCCCATTTTAGATTCTTGATTAAATTATTTCAAATCATTAGATTGATTACTTGAAAAGTACCATATAACCAAAAGAAAAGGATTATAAGATAAAACAAATAAATTAATTTATAACAAATAACCTCCATTGAGAATTATCTTAAACAAAAAATAGGACTTACAATTTCAAAAGTCAAAATAATTAATTTTGACAAAATATAAAACTCAGAGAATTATCAAACAATAACAATAAATAGACTTATCACCCTATCAAGCATCAATTAATTATGGCCATTTGCAATGAAGAGGAAGCATAAATGAATAAATCTTTCATCCATAGCATGGTGATATAAAATAAAATCTCTAACATTTTTTGATTTACCCCATCATGGCTCGAAATTTAAATGGATATATAAAACACTTATTTATTCCAAAAAAATTCAAATATAGAAGAGGAATATCAATTATTTGGATATATATTCTATGTTGAATTAGAAAAAAAAGGAGAAGGACTTGTAATTATCAAGCCGCTAAACAAAGTTTTAATAATCGACATGAATTCTAATAAATGGATTTATTAAATAGATTGCATAATGCAAAAATATTTTTCCAAATTTGATTTAAAATGTGGATATTGGAGATCAGATAAAAGAATTGATCTATAAAATAGCATTATTCAGACATAATGGAACGTAAATGCTTTGGTTTAAATTTTAATTTCAAAGATATCATGAATAATATATTTAAAGATTATTTTAAATATATTTTAGTCTATATTGATGATGTTCTTTTTCAAACAACATTGATGAACACTAACCATCTAAAAAAATTTAAATGGTTAATTTTAAAATGAATTGTATTTTGAAAAAATCAAATTATTTCATAAAATAAGATTTTGAAATATGTCCATTCTATTATACCAATGTAGATGAATGCTAAATTTTTTTGATATTATTTTAGCTAGATTTTCTCACCATTAAACTCAATAGATTATTAAAATCAATGATATCCATGAAGAATATTAAAATTTTTTCAAATATACATTAGAAGAATTATTCACTTTATTTTAATGAATACTAAACAAGTATTATCATCATATGATCTCTTTTATGATTTACTTAATCAAGATTGTTTGTTAGAATGAGATAAAACAAATTTTGCATCATGAAATTGAATTGTCTTTATTTTGACATGAATTCACAAAGGAAATGAAATTTAATTTTATTGAATTCTTTAGAATTGTGATCAATGGAAGAATGAATCAATAGAGAAGTTTCTTTTCATGGATTTTAGAATCTAATGGCAAAGATTCAATTCAATAATTAGATGATATTTAAAGAAATATTTATGGTACTTTTCAACTATGAAAATGAAAAAAGATAAGTTTTATAATTTCAATTTTGAATTAATCTTATAATTACAATGAAAAAGAAAAATCTAAAGGAGTATTCTTCCATTATATGATCTCTAAGAATTCTCAAAATCAAGAAGAGAATTTTCAATACTTTAATGAATTATGTAAAATAATAAAATTATTGAAGATGCAAAAATTATTTTGAAACTAAATTTGACATATTGTTCAATGATAGACAGGAAATATAAGAAAATAATGAAAGAAATCATCTTAGAATTTGAGATGCTAATCAGAAAGCATTCTATTTGATAATAGAATACTTTCAAATTTAAAAAAACAAAGTGAACTAATTCTTGAATTTTTATTTAGATAAATTTCCATAGTTACTAATTTTCAACAATTTTGAAACTAGTATCCAAAAAAAATAATTTTAACCCTTTCTTAATTTGATCACAATATCACCATGGTAATTTTAATTATCAAAGAGTATCTTTTCAAGATTTTGATAAAATCAACATAATTAAGAATCTGAAAGAATGGTTTTCAAAATGATAAATTAAATTGTATGCTCTTGTTAAATATTAATTTATATTTTCATCTAAATGAAATCTATATTTTGAATTGTAAGTCCTATTTTTTTGAAAGATAATTTAATGGAGGTTTATACTATTTGTTTTTTTTATGTGGATTGTTTCAAATTCTCCATCATATTTTTTTGGTAATATGGATTCTACTTTTTTGAAGTAACTCTAATCTAATGATTAGGAGAAATATTAATCAAGAACTCTAAATACGAGTTCCCTGAAAGAAGAAACCTAAATAGATGGTCTCTAAAAATTGATAAATGATATCTGAAATTTAGAAGGCCATTTTAATGGGCATTACGCTCCATTAAATTTAAGATAATGCTATTTTATAAAGATCCCATTCTTTATCCGATAAATCTTGATTTTAAATCAATTTGGAAAATTTTGCATATGAATTATTTTAATAACCTCTTTATTAAATTGGATATCAACCATTTTAAACTTTGTTTTAATGGCTTTAATTAATTAAAAGTCATAATTTTCGCTATTGTTCTCAAATAATATTATCAATTTCAACCATCAAAAAATATTTAAATGGTTAACTTAAAATTAGATTTATATTCTTTTTAAAGAAATAAATACTTGAATACAAATTTTTCTATAGAAAGTTTTATATCAAGATTACATGATGAAATAGATAACAAGAAGAACCATATACAAGAGGAGAATAGAAGAGAAGAAAAGAAATAAATAATGAAAATTTCACCATTTATTCTCTTGATCTATTGATATGAAAAGAAAAACTCTTAATACATTTCCATTTGATCTTTTTCATAATTCTTTGATTTATCATCATGTTGATTTAAAACCGGATATATAAAACACTTATTTATTAAACTTAAAAAATACTTACATGATACAAAAAGCGGAAGAACTAAAGAGTACAAGAGGAGAATAAGAGAAGAAGAAGGAAAATTCACTGAAATACACATAATAATGATTTATTCCTTATATAATGGAATAGAGAACTTTGCTTAGAAGCAAATACAATTATTAAAGAAAAGAGAAAAATTGCTTAGAAGTTAAGCAACGATATAATATTTTAAATAGAAACTTATTAAGCAAAGCTACTATTATTAAATAAAGATACTTCTTAGAAAGCAAAGGAAGACATATAAGATGCTACTTTGAAAGTAGCAATTATTTTTTTTGGTGGGACCCACTTTATGTAAAGTATTCCTTCTGGTGAAGATAATTACTTTAAAGTAGCAATTATTTCTTTGGTCTCAATGATTTTGTGGATTATCTAAGATATAGATATAGATATGATGATTAAACACCTTGAAGTTGATTTAGATTTTTTTGACCCTTATTGAATCTGCCTCAGAGGATAATTTTTTTTAGTCTCATTAGATAACTAAAAATCCATAGTTTTTTGAGGATCTAATTCAGAATAAGCTTTATAATGGCTTTAATTTGTTTGAGCTTATCCTCAAGTTGATTGAATTTACCATTTTAGTAAAATTATCTTTGAAGGACCAATGATTGGATCCTTTCCAAGTATAATATTCAGCTCAAATCCATAGATTTGGCAACCATGAAGAAATGAGCAAGATTTTGTCCTTGAATTATTTAAATTAATACTCATTTGTACTTCCATCCATCATTGAAGACTTCTTTGATTGGATCGGAAGAATATTTAATTACTCCAAAATAGTTCCACCATTTCAATAAACCATGCTAAGTTCTTTGTTGATAATATCTTTGTTCATTATGAACATCCATGAATGCCTTTGTTTATCATTGAGAAGGAAGAAGGCCTTCATATTCTTTACACATAGCAATAATTTATGTCAATTTGTAGTAAATTAGTGGAGGATAATAATTTTCTCTTGGAATGGAGTTAACATTCGCTTGATGAAAGATCTTTGATAAACATTTTCTATACAAAATTGTATGGTTGTCGATCTGAACATGATATTAATCTCAATACACTTTAATTGTAAGATTTTTCATAATTTTCTGAGAGATTAGATTCAAATGGGAAAGGATTGTTTCCAAATATCTTTCAAATAAGGCCCATTTATTTATTGAATAATGGGGATTAATTTCAATAATATTCTTTATTTCTTTAGAGAATAAATAGGTTTTGTGCAATGACATCTTTAGGATGGT
The DNA here is from genome assembly GCA_021442155.1 of Cymbidium sinense. Lineage (NCBI taxonomy): Eukaryota > Viridiplantae > Streptophyta > Magnoliopsida > Asparagales > Orchidaceae > Cymbidium > Cymbidium sinense. The sequence continues at coordinate 151,647,671 of CM038223.1, forward strand.
TTTTTTTTAGAGGGTTCACCCTTTCAATAGAAGAGGAAGTACCATAAAGATAAGCAAATTGATCATGCCAATTGTTGAATTGATGGATCTTTATTAGAGCGGCCATGACACCTCCATGAAAAGAAAGATTCCTCGACATTTTCCATGCGGGTGATCACCCCATTCTAAGAAGAATTCATGTCAAAATCAAGAGAATTTTCATTACCTTTAATGAATTCGATGTTGAAATCGAAGACAGAGAGCGATGCATGATGCAAAAATTTGTTTTGAAACTAAATTTTTGACATCTTGTTCAAAGATGTATTTGACTGAGGAACACAAGGAGAAAAATGATTAAGTAAATCATCTTGGAATTTTGATGCACTTAATCACATAAAGTATTTTTTTTTGATAATGAATACTTTGCTGAGTAGATTCCATTTACCGAAACAAAGTGAACTAATTCTTCTTATTTTTCACGCTTAGATACCTCCATAGCCTTATCGTGAGGCATCTGTTTCAACAATTTTGAAACTAGTAGGTCCATAAGATTAAGATAGGGAAGGTTTTGAACCCTTTCTAATTTTGCATATAATGAGTATCATTCCATAAGATTCTTTAATCTATCAGTAGATCTTTGGCAAGATTTTGATAGAAATCAAGAACATAATTGAGAGCTCTAAGAACTGTATGGTTTTTTATCTAAAATGATATCGAGAAATAGTTCAATAATTTCTAATTATAATAGAAGCATTTGATATATTATCCTAAAATCTTATTTCATTTGAAATAATTTGATTTTACTTTGAAATAACTAATCCATTTTAAAATTAACCATTTAAATGTTTTAGATGGTTGAAGTTATCAATATTGTTTGAGAAAAACATCATCAATATAGACTAAAATATATTTAAAATAATCTTTAAATATATTATTCATGATATGCTAAATTTAGAAGGTATTTTAAACCAAAGTTCATTCATTGATATATGATTCTTTTATCTCATCTCCAATATCTTGATTTTAAATCAAATTTGGAAAATATTTTACATTATGCAATCTATTTAATAAATTTTTTAGAATTGATAATCCATTTTAAAACTTTGTTTAGCTTGTATAATTACAAGTCGTGGTCTCCTCTTTCCTTTCTCAATTCATAACATAATTATGAAAGGGGGGTAGGATTACCAAATTATTCCTTTCTTTAATAAATCAGCAATCTCTTCTTTGCATAAAGAAAGGTAGTGCTCGCTCATACAAGGATGAGCTTAGTGGGAATTTCTGCTCATTGAAATTATCAATGTACTGAGATCAATGAGTCTTTCTTTTAAAATTGTCACCAGACTTCCTTTTAAATTCTTGGTGGCAATTTTGAATTTTTCTTTAATTTGGGAAGAAATTTGTGTTTAATATTAAACTAGCAATTTCTTCTTGTAATAATTTATATGCATAACTTATTATTAAGCCTATTCATTTCATTTATGATAATTTCTTTAGGATTGGTGATAAAAAGAATAATGATTTCTTTATCCCAAAGAAAACATTGAATTTATATCATCAATTCTAGTGATAGCATTATTTTAAGAAGAAAAGGAGTTCAAAATAATGTGTTGGTCATATTTTGAATAAAATAAAAGGCATTTGAATACAAATATCATCTTGACAAGAAGATGATATTTATAATTACTTTGTAAAGATTCATCATGCCTTTAAGCTGGCTTATTTTTTCAAAATATTTAGAATTATTCCTTCTTATATACAATTTAAATCATCAACTAGAGAATTAAATTTGGTAAAATAAATTTTATTTATAATTAATTTGATGAAATATACCATTTGGTATATTGCCTTTTCATATGTAAGTGATTGAATCGCTTCTATATTTTCAAATGAAAGCCTTAATTAATTTCAAGATCCATTAAATGACATTCATTTGCTAAGATAATTTGTTGAACTTTTAATTTTAGTTTCTTTTAATTATTTTAGCTTAAAAGAAGTGAAGAAGATGATGAACTTACCTCGATTTTTTCTTAAATACTGATAAGGAGTATATATGAGGCTTGTAATTAAATTTTTTAATTTATCTTTCTTCTTTTGTCATTAAGAAGATCTATAATTTTATCACAGTTGAATTTCAACTTGTTAAAAGTTTAATTAATTGGTCCTTTTGCTGGGTGAGTTATACAATGTCATATTATATTTTAATAATCTATCTATTGATGACTTGCAAAGTGATTTATCAATCAAAATCGGTGATGAAGATGAGATATTCTTTCTTTCATCTTTATTTCAATCGAGGATGTAATAAATTTTCATGTGGTTTGTTTTAACCCTTCATCAATCTAAGTTCATTTAACTTTTCTTCATGCATTTATTTGTAGAAATGATTCCCACATTTGTAACATTTTATTTCTTGTCTCTTGGTTTTAGAAAGAGAAGAGAGTGCTTATCATGAATTATCACATTTTTATGAATTTTTTTTCATTTTAGGAAAAATAGTCTTTCGTGTTTTCTATTTTTGAAAAAAAATGTATCGAGGATCATTTGAATTATTCAAGAATTATTTAAGTAGATCTCTTTCATTTGATCTTTAATTTAAGATTGGATATAGCAATTTTTAATACTAAATAAGGTTTCCATATGTTTCATATGGATGGTTCCATCATGAAAGAGAAATTTAACCTTTAATAGATTAAGTCCTTCAATGAATTTTTCTTAAAATGCTCATAAAGTTATGCATTAGAAATATATCCTTGTACCATCAAAATGGTTAAGGATGGACATCTTTTTGGAGTAAGAATTTTTCTCCTTGATCTCCAATGGATCTAGAAAATGATCTATAATTTGGAGAAGATTATAGACAATTTTCATTGTTTTTGTTGTTCTTTGGAAGATCCTTAATTCTTAAGTCAATTTAAGGAGGTCTTCCTTGAGGAACAAGAGAAATTATACCATCCTTTGAGTTCCAGAGAATAAATGATGGCTTGAGCAAATATGGTTTCTTGATGTCTATGCAAAGATAGCAAAACATAAGCATTTGAAGGGTATGAATGATTTGATGTTTAAAGTCCAATATTCCATTCAAAGAATCTCCATCATAGAATTTTCTAAAATGAGTATCTTCCTCAAATAAAATCGAAATTTTTGTAAATGTTTTTCCAAATTTTTTCTTTGAGATCTTGAAAATTTTGAATTTTCAATATTACTTGATTGATCAAGACGCTTTTGAGGATTCATTTGAATCTTTCATCATTGTGATATCTCAAGACTCCTCATTTTTTTAGAATAAAATCTTCGAAGATCCTAAACATTTTTTATTTGATAAAATAATTTTATACTAGTATTTCTTCTTTGCATTTCATAAAATCTTTTTAAGATCGATCATTTAGATTCTAAAAAGATGATCAATGATTATTTGAAGTATACATTACTATAATTTATTTAATTATAAAATAAATCTCTTTAGAATTTGTGGATTGAACTTATTTTTTAAATAATTCTAAAGGTTTATCATCCACCATTTTAAGATGGAGGATAAGATGCTTTAATTATTTTTCTTTTTGTTTGCCATTTTGGTAGTTAAATAGTAACTTGACATTATAAATCAAAACCATGCTAATAAAATAGTTGGTTGACTATTTCTTTTCATTTTCAAAATAAATCATTTATTTGAGAGATCTTGAGTATTAAATTTATACCAAGTATGAAAACATCATTTTAATCCTTCAAGAATCTTTTTTAGAAATAGATGGAAAAAAGTTCAAGATTTAAATTATTTCTCTTAATAGATTAGAAGTATCAAAAAGAAGTAGAATCCAAAAATGAAAAAAAAAGATGATTGAGAATTTGAAACAAATCACCACATAAGATAAAATAAATTAAGTATAACCTCCATAATTATCTTCATAGTCAAAAAAAATAAGACTTACAATTTCAAGCCTCAATCAAAGGGATTTATGGCCATTTATTTAAGATGAATTCAAATTATGAAAATAAAAATTATTTATTTATCAAGATATGCAAAATGGCCATTTTAGAGAAGATGGATAAAGCCATATAAATGAACAAATCTTGATCTATGAAGAAATACAACAAAAATCTCTAACATCCTTTCTATTTATCATGAGAATACTAATATGATTAAATGATGGATTTCATTCATGATTATACCATTTCTAATAGAAGATTCCTTTAATAAGATGTAGATAGATAATTCAAATTGATAACAAATGAACTTTAATTTTAAGAAAAATGTTAATCTTGATAGAAATTATCAATGAGAGATCCACTACATGAGTCTTTCTTACAAAGTATTTTGTCAAAGACTTCCTTTGGAATTCTTGATAATTTTGAATTTTGCTTTATTTTGGGAAGAAATTTGTTGTTAATAGTTAAACTAGCAATTTCTTCTGTAAATAATTTATAGCAAGCTTATTATTAAGCCTATTCATTTCATTTTATGATAATTTCTTTAGATTAGTGATAAAACAATAATTTCTTTATCCCAGAAAATATTTAATTCAAGATCATCAATTTTAGTGATAGGCATTATTTTAAGAAGAAAAATCCAAAATAATGTTTTTTCAAATTTTTTGACTAAAATAAAAGTCATTTGAATACAAATATCATCTGACAATACAAATGATAATTTATACTAATTTGTAAACTCATAGTATGCTTTAACCAATCAAAGAAAAGAATTCCTTCTTATATAATAATTTAAATATCATCAACTAGAAATGTAAATTTGGTAAAATAAATTCTTTATTTATAATTAATTTAATAGAAATATACCATTTCGGTATATTGCCTTTGCATATTTTGTAAGAAAATTCTTGATTAGAATCACTTATATTTTCAAATGAATTCCTAATTTCAAGATCTATTCGATCATCATTTACTCTCTTAGCTTTTAATTGTGAACTTCTAATTTTAGTTTCTTTAATTATTTTTTAGCTTTCTAAAGAAGTAATTAGAAGATGATGAACTTGCCTCGATTTTAAATACTTCCATAAGAGTATATAGAGGCATGTACTTAAAATTTTCAATTTATATTTCTTCTTATCATTAAGAAGATCGATAATTTATCAGAGTTGAATCATCTTCAACTTTTGAAAAGTTTAATTAATCTTTTGCTCGTAAGAGTGTATAAGCTCATATTTATTATATTTTTTGTAATAATATATCTTGATTAACTTCAATTAGATTTATCTATATAATGATGAATGAAGATGAAATATTTCTTCTTCATCTCTGATTCTATTTCAAAAAAGGATGAAGTAGAATTTTCAAGTGGTTTGTTTTATCTTAAATCAAAGTTCATTTAATTTCTCTTGACAAAGCATTTATTTGTGTAAGGAAGATACATTATAAATTTATTTCTTTGCCTCTTTGGTTTTAGAAATAAATTTTGTGTTTGTGCATGAATTTCTCACATTTTTATGACATGATTTTTCATGTTTAGGAAAAATAGTCTTTCGTGATTTTCTCCTATTTTTGGAAAATAAAGACATGATCAAAATGAATTGTTCATAGAATTTGCCATTTATCTTCAAGTAGATTTTCATTTCATCTTTTAATTTAAGATCGAGCATGCTAATTTGGTTTTAATACATCCGTAAGGTTTCCATATGTTATTTCATAATGGTTCCATCAAAAAGAGAAACCTTAACCTTTTAGCAAAATGGATTGGGAAGGCCTTCAATGAATTTTTTTGAAGGTGTGGCATCATAAAGTGTCATGACGCTGCTAAAAATATATCTTGTACCATCAAAATTAAGGATGGACATATTCTTTTGAGTAAGGATGAGTTTTTTTCCTTGATCTCAATGATTAAAGAAAAAATGATCTATAATTTGGAGAAGATTATAGACCAATTTTCATTTTTTCTTATTTTAAGATCAGTACTTAAGTCAATTTTGAAGGAGGTCTTCCTTTGAGGAACAAAAGAAAATTATCACCATCCTTTCGAGTTCTAGAATCTTGAAATGATGGACAATATGTGGTTTTTTTGTTCAGATTGAATACATTAAAATAATATTGATGAAGTATAAGATTTATTTAAAAAGTCCATCAATTCATATAAAGAATTCATCATAGAATTTCCTAAAGAAATGAGTATCTTAAACAAATGAGGAGTGGGTTTTTAAATGTATTTCCAAATTTTTTTCTTTTTGATAAGAAAGTTTTTATATCAAAAATGAATCTTGTAATGAATTTTTTTTTTTATATTGATTGATCAATATCATTTCGTGAGATTCATTTGAAACTATCCATTGATGATATCTTCAAGAGCTCTTTTCTTTAAATTAGAATCAAATTGAATGTCTTAAAGAGGATCAACAAGAGCATTTAATGGTTGGATAAAATTTTACAAATGATTTTTTAGAGAAGCTTTCAAAGCTTTTATAGTTCTAGAAACCTTTTAAGCATTCGATCAATTTTAGACACTAAAAAAGATGATCATGATTATTTGAAGTATAATTACTATAATCATTTAATTAGATTAAAAATTTTACAATTTGTGGATGAACTTATTTTTGAACCGCTAATCAAAGGTTTATCTCCACCATTTTACAAGATGAGGATAAGATGACATTTTTCCTTGCTCATTGATTTTTTAGAAAATAGCAACTTTACAGATTGAGCATATAATCAAAAACCAATCTATGAAAGGAATAGTTGCTTTGGTTTGACTATTACTTTCTCATTTTCAAAATATTTATTTAGATTCTAAAGAAAAACTTCATACCAAGTACAAAATTATCATTCTTGGTTGAAGTATTCCTTCAAAACAACCTCTCTCAGTCTTAAACCTATTGTGTAGCTCATTAAGATAAGTTCAAGATGAAGTAGATTGATTTTATCTAATGATAGATATGATTTTTTATTTAAAGTAAATTCAGAGTAAAACCATTTATCTAGACTTCTGAGATTTGATAGAAAAAGAAGTGTAATGGATCAATTGAATAGAATTTCAAATATCCTTTTTAGTTCAAATTGATAAATGTAGTTTTATCATTAGAGACCATCTTATTTATTGGGAACTGAAAGTTCTTGATTAATTATTATTTCTCAATCTTAGATTAGAAGTTACTTCAAAGAAGTAGAAGCCATAAAAAAATGAAAAAAAGATGATGAGAACAAATCACCACATAAGGATAACAAACCAAGTATAAACCTCCATTCTTTTGAAATACTACAATAAGAATAAAATAAACTAAGTATAAATCATTTAGAGCATCATCTCTCCCAAACAAATAATACTACACAAGATGGGATAAAGTCATGGGAGGAATGAACAATGTGGTTTATCAAAGAGCAAGGATATGTAAAAAAAATTTTAACATCCTTCTCCCCGTGAGCCATGATGGGGTAAATCGGGAGGGTAAGGATGTTAGAGATTTTTTGTTACATTTCATGCTTTGGATAAACCATTTTGTTCATTTTCCTCCCATGGCTTTATCCCGCCTTCACGCAAATGGCCATCCCTTATGGATGCTCATAGGGTGATAAGTCCTATTTTTGTTGACCCGATAATTCTCGTAGGTTAATATTCTCATCTTCTTCATAAATGGCTATAAATCCCTGTTGCATGAGGCTTGAAAGGGTTGTAAGTCTTATTTTTGTTGACTGTCTGGGAAGATAATTCTTTAATGGAGGTTTATACTTAGTTTATTTTATCCTTATGTGGTTATTTGTTTCAAATTCTCCCTGCATCATCTTCCTCTCTCCCTTTTTCCCCTTTGGTTATATGGCTTCTACTTCTTTGAAGTAACTTCTAATCTAACCATTAGAGAAATAATAATTTAATCAAGAACTCTAAAATGTGAGTTCCCTTGAATGAAGAAGACCTAAATAGATGGTCTTCTCCCCAAAATTGATAAAACTATCATTTATCAATTTGGAACTTTGATTTTAAGGGAAAATCTTCGGAAAATTGTAGAACAAACCATTATCGTAGATCAAATGGATAAAACCATTTATCTACTAACATTTGAAGATCTATATAAATATATGCAAGATTTTAAATATATTCATATAGGGATGATACAGATAGCATTCAAACCTTTAACCCTTAAAGGTCTAAATGCTTCTATTTTAGCAAGCCTAAGAGATGGCAGATGCCTTCACTGGGCTCAATCCCTTATGAGTGTTGTAGAGACTAGCCTATGTCATGGGCCGGTTTATTTCAACACCTTTCCCAATCTGAGTTTATCTCTTTCTGATATAAATCTTTTTGAAGCTTTAAAATTACATTTATAGCTTTATGGTTATGATTTTCTCCTAGGTTCTAAAACTATTGCTTTAATTTTCAGAATTCATTTTTGAGTTTTAAATACTCTAAATCCTAGAGTTTGAAAAGTTGTTCAACCAAATGAACTAACTACTGATGAAACAAATATTAGCATCCCATATTGCTACTAGTGATTAAATGGAATGAGGTGGTATTTCACTCATGGACTATACCATCTCTGTTGCCAAGACCTTCCATTAATCAAGATGTAGATCGAAATTTAAAATATGATGGAGATGTTGAAGGATTCAACCTCATCCATCACACTTCTAGGTTTCTATCCCTTATGAAACCTCAGAGAAGTCTAGATCGGATGGTTCACACACTCCTGAACCATCGGTCGAGGCCCTTCACCTAAATAAAAATCATATCTATCATCCAGTGAGAGAAAATCAATCTCCCACTCCATATAAAATGAACTTTAGTCTTAATGAGCTACACAATAGGTTCTAAGACTAGAGAGGTTGTTCTGAAGGAATACTTCCAACCAAAGTATGATAACTTTCATACTTGGTATAGAAGTTTTACTTCAAGACCAATCTCAAATAAATGATTTATATTTTGAGAAAATGAGAAAAGAAATAGTCACCAAGCAACTATTCCTTGTAGCATGATTTTGTAGTTACTATGCTCAATCTGCCAAGTTGCTATTTTAACTACCAAAAAATGGCAAATGAGCAAGGAAAAATAATTGAAGCATCTTATCCTCCATCGTAAAATGGTGGATGATAAACATTAGAATTAGCTTCAAAAAATAAGTTCGATCCACAAATTCTAAAGAATTTATTACCGTAATTAAACAACTTAATTATAGTAATAATACTTCAAATAATCACCGATCATCTTTTTTAGAATCTAAAATCGATCGGATGCTTAAATAAAAGGTTTCTACAAACTAGCAAAGCTGAGAAAGCTTCTACTAGTATAAACCATTTGTGAAACCTTTATCCAACCACCTCCTAAACTGCTCTTAAGTTAGACTCTTCTAAAGACATTTAAATTTGATTCTAAATTTAAGTGAAAAGTATATGAGCTCTTGAAGATATCACAATCGATGAAGATTCAAATGAATCTCAATCAAATATATCGATCAAGTAATATTAAAAAAGTTCAAAACTTTTTCAAGAATTACAAGATCCTCATCCTCCTTTGATATCCAAAACTTTCTTATCCAAAGAAAATTTGGAAAAATATTATTATAAAACCCACCTCCCGACATTATTTGAGAAAGATACTCATTAGAAATTCTATGGAGATTCTTTATATGAATGGAATATTGATGGACTTTCTGAACATCAAATCATTCATACCCTTCATCGAATGCATATGTTTGATACTGCTGTTCAATCAAGACATCAAGGAAAACCTCATATTATCGAGCCATCATTCGTGATAAACTCGAAAGGAAGCAAATTATAAATCTAGTTATTCTCAAAGAAATCCTTAGAAATGTTTTAAGGATTTCCAAAGATATCAAATGCTAAAACATTTATTAAAATCTATAATCTCTCAAAAATGATGGTATGTTGAAGTTCATTCAATCGCCGATCCATTAATCAAGGGTTTCTATCCTTAAAACTCAAAATTAAGATGGTTCACAATAACCATCGACGAGTTCATAAAAAAAATTATATTTATCATCTAGTGAGAGAAAATCAACTCCATCCAAAATGAACTTTAGTCTTAATGATATAAAATTACACTAAAATTATTCAAGGAATACTTCCAACCAATGAAGATAATTTTCATATGTATGAAGTTTTACTCTCAAGACCAACGCCTCAAAATAAATGATTTATATTTCAAATGAGAAAGAAATAGTCAAGAAGGCAACTATTCCTTTCATCAATTTTTTAGACTATGCTCAATCGCTTCAAGTTGTTATTTTAACTACCAAAAATGGCAAAATGAAATAAGGAAAAAATAATTGAAAACCTTATCATTTATCCTTTGTAAAAAATGGTGGATGATAAACATTTAGAATTAGCGCCTTTAAAAAATAAGTTTCATCCACAAATTCTAAAAGAATTTATTACCGTATAACTTAATTATAAAATAGTATAAAATAATCATGACATCTTTTAGCCTAGCTAAAATCAGATGCTTAAACAAAGGTTTCAAAAAGCAAAGCTTCTACTAGTATAAACCCATTTGTAAACCTTTTATCCAACCACCTCATAAACTGGCTCTTAAGTTAGGACCCTCTTCTGAAGACATTCAAAATTTGATTCTAAATTTAAGTGAAAAGTATGTAAGAGCTCTTGAAGATATCAGTCAATCGGATGAAGATTCAAATGAATCCTCAATCAAACCGACGATCAATCAAGTAATATTAAAAACCTTTTTCAAGAATTACAAGATCCTCATCCTCCTCTTGATATCCAAAAACTTTCTTATCCAAAGAAAAATTTGGAAAAACATTATTATAAAAAACCCACTCCTCTTGATTTATTATTTGAGGAAGATACTCATTTCATAGGAAATTCCTATGATGGAGATTCTTTATATGAATGGAATATTGATGGACTTTCTGAACATCAAATCATTCATACCCTTCATCGAATGCTTATGTTTGCTACCTGTTCAATCAAGCAAAACCCATATTATGCCGAGCCATCATTTCGTGATTCTCGGAACTCAAAGGATGGATAATTTTCTCACTATTCCTCAAAGGGAAGACCTCCTTAGCAAAATTGACTTAAGTACTAAGGATCTTCCAAAAGAACAGCAAAAACCTAATAAAAATTTGGCCTATAATCTTCTCCAAACATTTATAGATCATTTTGTTGGATCTATTGAAGATCAAGGAGAAAAAACTCGCTCCTTACTCCATAAATTAAGATGTCCATCCTTAACCCATTTTTGATGGTACAAGGATATATTTCTAGCATGCGTCATGACACTTTATGATGCCAATAGCCTTCACTGGAAGCAAAAATTCATTGAAGATCTTCCTAATCTATTTACTGAAAAGGTTAAGGTTTCTCTCTACGATGGAACCATCCCATATGAAACCCTACATATGGAAAATCTTATTTCGCATGTATTAACTGGTTTAGCAATCCGATCTTAAATTAAAAGATCAAATGAAAAGAGAACATCTACTTGAGCACAAACAGCATGGTGAATTCTGTGAGCAATTTAACTGTGATCCTCAGGTACGTCCTTTATCTTATAAACACAAGGGAAAAACACAAAAAGCTTTTTTTCCTAAATGTGAAAAATCACAGTCATAAAAAATGTGAAAATTCACACAAAAGTACCCCTCCGGTTTTAAAACCAAAGAGACAAGAGAAATAAAATGTTACAAATGTGCAGGTCATTACGCAACAATCAAGAAGAAGTTAAATTAACTGATTGAAGGGTTAAAACAAACCTTGATGAAAATTTTTACTTACATCCTCGACTGAAAGAATCGAAGAAGAAGAACATATTTTATCTTTCATCCTCATCGATCGATAAATCTAAGCTGTAACCTTGTCAAGAGATATATTATTATATAAAATATGAATAGATATACTCACCCACAAGCAAAAGGACTAATTAATTAAACTTTTAGCACAAGTTGAAGATGATTCAATTTGTGATAAAAGGGATTTATTAAATAGATTGCATTATGAAAAATAATTTCCAAATTTGATTTAAAATTAGGATATAAGATCCTATAAAAGAATTGGATTTAGAAATAGCATTTATGGTTTGGACATTAATAACGTAATGCTTTGGTTTAAAAAATGCACCTTGATATCATGAATAATATATTTAAAGATTACTTTAAATATATTTACTATATTAATGATGTTCTTGTTCTCAAATGATGAACATTTCAACCATCAAAAATATTTAAATGGTTAATTTTAAAAATGGGTTAGTGAGCAAAATCAAATTTCAATCAAATAAGATTTTAAATAATATATCCAACGCTTCTATTATACCAATTAATAAAAGTATTGAATTTGTTAACAATTTCTTGATATCATTTTAGATAAAAACCAAATATATATCGTTTTGGAGCTCTCAATTATGTAGCTGATTTTTATCAAAATCTTGCCAAAGATGCAACCTCACTCTTTTGATAGATTAAAAAAGAATCCCCACCATGGCCTAATACTCATACCATGGCAGTGCATAAAATTAAAGAAAGGGTTCAAAACCTTCCTTTAATCTTGGGGACTCTACTAGTTTCAAAATTATTGAAACCGATGCCTGATCTATGGAGGTAACTTAAAGCGAAAGAATTCTAAAGAAGAATTTTCGCTTTTCGATAAATGGAATCCTACCAAAGTATTCCATTATCAAAAAAGAAATGCTTTCTGTGATTAAGTGCATCTCAAAATTCTAAGATGATATACTTAATCAGCATTTTCTCCTTCGTATTGACTGTTCCTAAGTCAAATATATCATTGAACAAGATGTCAAAAATTTAGTTTCAAAACAAATTTTTGCATCATCACAATCGCAGCTCTTTGTATTTGATTTGGACATCGAATTTATTAAAGGTAATGAAAATTCTTCCCATTTTCGAATGGATGATCGGTGGATCACCCATGGAAGAATGACTCCAAGAAGTCTTTCACGAGGTCATTGCTCTAATGGAAAAGATTCAACCAATAATTGGCGATCATTTAAAGACATATCTTTATGGTACATCCTCTTCAACTATAAAAGGGTGAACCTCTTCCGCAACACCATAAGCTAGATAAGAACTTTATTTTTCTAAAGAAATAAAAGAATATTATTGAAATTAATCCTCAATTATTCAATAAATATCTTATTTGAAAGATATTTGGGAAACAATCTTTCCCATTTGAATCTAATCTCAAGAGAAAATTATGAAAAATAATACAATTAAAGTGTATTGAGATTAATCATGGGATCGAGATTTTGTATAGCAAAATGAATACAAAAGATCTTTCATCAAATGGGGTCTAACTCCCAAGAGAAAAATGTATTCTTATCCTTAATTTATAATACAAAATTATAAATTATTGCTGTGCAATATGATGATGGCCTTCTTCCTTCATGACAAGACATTTAGGGATGTTCATAATGAACAAGGATATCATCAATAAAGAACTTCCAAAGATTGTTCTTCATGGAACTATTTCAATGCATCCAATCAAAAAAGGTCTTCAATGAATGGATGGAAGCTGGCCCCAAAATGAGGGCTATTAATCCCAAAAAATGATTCAAGGACAAAATCTTGCTCATTTCTTCATGGACTACCAAATCCCATGGATTTGGAGCTTATAATTTCTTAGAAAGGACCCTTCAATCAGGTCCTTCAAAGACCATTTTTACTAAAATGATGGAATTCAATCAACATTGAGGATAAGCTCAAGCAAATTAAATCCATTATTAAAGCTTATTCTGAATTAACGATCCCTAAAAAAACTATGGATTTTGAGCTATCAGTAGATGAAGTGCTACAAAGCATCAAAAGACATTATCCTCATGAGACCGAGATTCAACATAAGGAACATCTCAAAAAAATCAACAAAAATCAACGGTGTTTAATTCCTATCTATGAATCACCGATGTGAATCCTAGAGAAACTTAAATTCATAAAGCACTCCACCGAAATAATTGCTACTTTCCAAAAGAACATCATTCACCAAAGAAGGAACCTACTTTACATAAAGTGGGTCTCACCAAATTATAATTACTTTCCAAAAAGCCATCTTATAATAGTATCTATTTTAATATAGTAATTTTATATTTATTTGTTTATTTTTTTTTTTAAACAAATTTATCTATAGAATCAGTTTCTCCTTTCTCTCTTCTCCTCCTGTACTCTTAGTGAGAGAAAATCATATCTATCCATCTATGAAGTCTTAATGAGCTACATTCTAAGACTAGAGAGGTTTTTCTCAAGGAATACTTCCAACCAAAGTACAATAATTTTCATTTGGTATAGTTTTACTTCTCAAGACCAATGAATCAAAATAAATGATTTATATTTTGAGAAATGAGAGAAAAAATAAGCCAAAGCAACTATTTATTTCAGCATGTTTTTGCTCCAATCTCCAAGTTGTTTTAACTACCAAAAAAAAGTGAGCAAGAAAAATAATTGAAGCATCTTATCCTCCATCGTAAAATGGTGGATGAACCTTTAGAATTAGCCTAAAAATAAGTTCATCCACAAATTTTAAAGAATTTATTATCACTTAAACAAATATTTACTTCAAATAATCATTGATCATCTTTTTAGCCTAAAGTCTAAAATCATCGATTAAACAAAAGGTTTAAGCCCAAACTAGAGCTTAAAAAAGCTTCTATAGTATAAACCCATTTGTAAAACCTTTATCCAACCACCTCCTAAACGGCTCTTAAGTTAGGACCCTCTTAAGACATTTGATTCTAAATTTAATTGAAAAGTATGTAGGAGCTTTGAAGATATCAATCGATGAAGATTCAAATGAATCCTCAACCAACCGATACTCTTAATCATAATATTGAAAAAGTTCAAAACCTTTTTCAAGAATTACAAGATCCTCATCCTCCTTTGATATCCAAAACTTTCTTATCCAAAGAAAAATTTGGAAAAACATTATTATAAAAAACCCACCTCCGATTTATTATTTGAGGAAGATACTCATTTCGTAGAAATTCTATGATGGAGATTCTTTGTATTAATGGAATATTGATGGACTTTTGAAACATCAAATCATTCATACCCTTCATTAAATGCTTATGTTTCTATGTTTAGATCAAGAAAACCTATTATCACTGAGCCATCATTTAGGATTCTCCGAGCAAAAGGATGGTGGGATAATTTCAGTTCCTCAAAGGGAAGACCTCCTTAGTGAAATTGAATACTAAGGATCTTCCAAAAGAATAGCAAAACCCAATGAAAATTTGGCCTATTCTCCAACAATTATAGATCATTTTGGATCCATTGGAGATCAAGGAGAAAAACTCGCTTCTTACCCAAAATTAAGATGTCCATCCTTAACCCATTTTTGATGGTACAAGGATATATTCTAGCGTCATGACACTTTATGATGCCAATAGCCTTCACAAAGCAAAATTCATTGAAGGCCTTCCCAAATCTATTTGTTGAAAAGGTTAAGGTTTCTCTTTAACCATCCATGTATTATAACCGGTTTAGCACCGCTTAAATTAAAGATCAAATGAAAAGAGAACGCTACTAAAACAAATTAAAAATGAGCAATTCGTGACCCTCGTACATCCTTTATCTTCAAACACAAGAGAAGAAAGACTATTTTTCCTAAATGAAAAATCACGTCATAAAAATGTGACAAATTCATGCATAAGCACTCTCGCCCCTCCGGTTCTAAAACTAAAGACAAGAGAAATAAAAATTTTATGTGTCATATTTAACAAATGCATGTCAAGAAGAAGTTAAATGAACTGATTGATGAAGGGTTAAAACAAACATGAAAATTTACATCCTCGATTTGAAAGAGAATCAAGAAGAAAAGAAGAACATATTTCATCTTCATCCTCATCAGATTCTGATAAATTTGATAAAAATCCCACAAATAGATTATTATAAAAATATAATAAATATGACAGTAGAATCACCCAAAGCAAAGGACCAATTAATTAAACTTTTAGCACAAGTTGAAGATGATTCAACTATGAAAATTATCGATCTTCTTAATGATAAGAAGAAAGATAAATTAGAAAATTTAATTACAAGCCTCCTATATACCCTATCGAAGTATTTAAGAAAAATGAGGCAAGTTCATCATCTTCTAATTCCTTCTTTAGAGCTAAATTGAATTAAAGAAACTAAAATTAGTTGAAATTAAGAGCAAATGAATGGTCGCCTAATGGATCTTGAAATTAATCAAGATCCAATTCATTTGAAAATATAGAAGCCATTCTAATCAAGAACTAGGTTTCTTACAAAATATGCAATATACCAAAATGGTATATTTCCATTAAATTAATTATAAATAAAGAATTTATTTTACCAAATTTAACCTCTAGTTGATGTGGAGCAGATTTAAATTGTATACAAGAAGGAATAATTCTAAATATTTTGAAAAAAAGCTACGGTTAAAGGCACCGATGAGTCTTTACAAATTAAAATTATCATCTGTCATGTCAAGATGATATTTATTCAAATGCCTTTTATTTTAGTCAAAATTTGACACAACACATTATTTTGGGAACTCCTTTTCTTCTTAAAAGTCTATCACTAGAATTGATATAGAATTTATTTTCTTTGGGATAAAGAAATCACATTCTATTTTATCACCAATCCTAAAGAAATTATCATAAATGAAATGAATAGCTTAATAATAAGTCTATGCATATAAATTATTTATAGAAGAAATTGCTAGTTTAACTTTAGCAAAATTTCTTCCCAAAATTCAAAGAAAAATTCAAAATTGCCACCAAACATTCCAAAAAGGTGACAACCCAAATTCTGGGAAAGAAAGACTCAAGTAATCTCCCATACATTAATAATTTTAATGAATAACATTCTAAAGCTCCTGTATGAACGAGCACTTGCTTTATGCAAAGAGAGATTATTAAAGAAAGGAATAATTTGCAATCCTACTCCTCTGTATACCAATTCTAAAATGAATTCAAAGGAGGAAGACCACTTGTAATTAATTACAAGCCATTAAACAAAGTTTTAAAATGGATCGAGATCCAATTCTAAAAAGATTTATTAAATAGATTGCATAATGCAAAAAATATTTTCCAAATTTGATTTAAAATTAGGATATTGGAAGATAAAAGAATCGGATCTATAAAGATTTATGGTGCCTTCGGACATTTGGAATGTAATGCCCTTTGGTTTAAAAAATGCACCTTGATATCATGAATGATATATTTAAAAGATTATTTTAAATATATTTTAGTCTATTGATGATGTCTTGTTCTCAAATAATATTGATAACACTTCAACCATCTAAAAATATTTAAATGTTAATTTTAAAAATGGATTAGTTATTGAGCCAAAAAATCAAATTATTTCAAATTGAAATAAGATTTTAGGCCATAATATATCTAATGCTTCTATACCAATTAATAGAAGTATTGAATTTGCTAACAAATTTCCTGATATCATTTTAGATAAAAACTAGCTACAGTGGTTCTTAGGAGCTCTCAATTATGTAGCTAATTTTTATCAAAATCTTGCCAAAGATGTAGCCCCACTCTTGTGTGATTAAAAGAACCCCCACCATGGTCTAATACACATACCATGTCGCAAAATTAAAGAAAGGGTTCAAAACCTTCTTATGGGACCTACTAGTTTCAAAATTGTTGAAACTGATGCCTCTAAGGGCTATGGAGATATCTTAAAGCAGCGAAAGAATTCTAACGAAGAATTAGTTCACTTTGTTTCTGGTAAATGGAATCCTACTCAGCAAAAGTATTCCATTATCAAAAAAAAAATACTTTCTGTGATTAAGTGCATCTCAAAATTCCAAGATGATTTACTTAATCAAGATTATCTCCTTTGTATGATGCTTCACCAAATACATGAACAAGATGTCAAAAATTTTATTTCAAAATAAATTTTTGCATCATGGCAATCGTAGCTCTTTATTTTCAATTTTGACATCAACTTCATTAAAGGTAATGAAAATTCTATAATTCATGAATTCTTGCGGAAGATCGGGTCACCCCACATGGAAGAATGACCACTCCTAACTGAGGAAGTCCTTCTTTTTGCGGAGGTCGTGGCCGTGGCCGCACTAATGGCAAAGATTCGATCAATTCAACAATTGGCCTGATTGATTTGAAAACCTATCTTTATGGTACTTCCTCTTCAACTACGGTTGAAAAGGGTGAACCCTCAAAAAAAGCTGCAACACCATCCCTAAAAGATGTCATTGCACAAGAACTTATTTAAAGAAATAAAACATAATTATTGAAATTAATCCTCTCGATTATTCAATAAATAAGCTGTGGGCCTTATTTGAAAGATATTTGGGAAATAATTATTTTCCATTTGAATCTAATCTCAAGAGAAAATTATGAAAAATTCTTAATACAATTAAAGTGTATTGAGATTAATCATATTTGAGATCAGACGAACCATACAATTTTGTATAGCAAATGCGTTATACAAAAAATATTTCATCAAAGTGAATGGGGTCTAACTCCATTCTAAGAGAAAAATGTATTCTTATCTTCCACTAATTTATAGTACAAAATTTGGCATAAATTATTGGTGCTATGTGCAAGCAATGATGAAGGCCTTCTTCCTTCTCAACGACAGATGAAGGCATTCATGGATGTTCATAATGAACAAGGATACCATCAACAAAGTACTTCCAAAGATGGTTCTTCGATGAACTAAGCGTAATATTCTTCTAGATCCAATCAATAAGTCTTCAATGATGGATGGAAGTTGCCTCAAAATGAGAGCTATTATCTAAAAATGATTCAAGGATAAAATCTTGCTCATTTCACATACCAAATCTCATGGATTTGAGTCGAACGTTATATTTGGAAAGGACCCCTTCAATGGTCCTTCAAAGATAATTTTACTAAAATGGTGGAATTCAATCAATATTGAGGATAAGCCCAAGCAAATTAAAGCCATTCTTATTCAATTAACGATCCTCAAAACTATGAATTTTGAGCTATGAGATGAAGTACTACAAAGCATCAAAAGATGTTATCCTCATGAGACAGATTCAACATAAGGAACGCTCAAAAAAATCAATGAAAATCAACTCGCCAAGGTGTTTAATCACCCTCTATATCTCTACAATGGCGAGAAAATGGTGTGAATCCAATTGGACTTAAATTCATAAAGACCAGAATAAATAATTATTACTTTCTAAAGTAGCTATCTTCACCGAAGGAACCTACTTTACATAAAGTGGGTCCCACCAAAAATAATTGCTATCAAAAAGTAAAAATTTAGCCTCTAAGTTTTATTTATTAGTAGCTTTGCTTAACAAAGAAAGTTTCTATTTAATATATTGTTAGCTTCTGCAACGCTTTCTCTTTGTTTAATAATTGTACCTTTAAGCAAAGTCTCTCTGGCCTCCACCAAGGAGGCTCTATGATTAGGAGTGCTCCTTATCTTCTTCTCTTCTATTCTCCTCTTGTACTCTCCTTAGTTCTTCTTGCTTCCCGCCTACTGTCATTGTGTAAGTACTTTTTTAAGCTTTAATAAATAAGTGTTTTCCAAATTTGATTTAAAATTAGATATTCTGATCAAAAAATGATCGCTATAAATAATATTTAATGGAACGTAATGCCCTTGGTTTAAAAAATGCACCTTGAATTTCGATATCATGAATAATATATTTAAAGATTATTTTAAATATATTTTAGTCTATATTGATGATGTTCTTGTGTTCTCAAATACTATTGATGAACATTTCAACCATCTAAAACATTTAAATGGTTAATTTTAAAAATGGGTTAGTTATGTGACTTTCCTCCTCTTCTCTATTCTATGATCTCCTTCTTATAACTGTGAGTTCTTTATTCTAATATGTTTATCGTAGCCATGATTAAAAGAGAGATGTTAGATTTTTATTACATTTTCCATCTTATAAACCAAGATTTGTTCATTCCACCCATGGCTTTATCCCAACTTCATGAAAATGGCCATCCAAGATGTATGATAAGTCTTATTGTTGATGATACTAGAGGTTTATATTCCCATCTTCATTGCAAATGGTCAGAAATCCATTGTGAGGCTTGAAAGGTTGTAAGTCCTATTTTTGTTGACATGGGAAGATAATTCTTTAATGGAGGTTTATACTTAGTATTTTTATCCTATGTGGTGATTTGTTTGGAATTCTTCTATCAACTTTCTCCCCTTTTTTCTTGGTAATATGGCTTCTATTGAAGTAACTTCTAATCTAAATTAGAAGAAATAATACTAATCAAGAACTCAAATGGCGATTTGAAAGAAGAAGACCTAAATATGGTCTCTCTCAAAATTGATAAAACTTTTTATCAATTTGGAACTACAATGGTGATGTGTTCAATCAACCCTCATCGATCCATTACACTTCCTAGGTTTCTATCCTTCAAACCTCGGAGTCTGACTGGTTCACACTCAACCATCAAGGCCCCTTCAAATAAAAATCATATAATTGAGAGAAAAATCTCCCACTCCATTAAATGAACTGTCTTAATGCTACACAATAGGTTCTAAGACTAGAGGTTGTTCTCAAGGAATACTTCCAACCAAAGTATGATAATTGTACTTGCATAGAAGTTTTACTTCAAGAAAACGCCTCAAAATAAATGATTTATATTTGAGAAATGAGAGAAACAAATAAGCCAAAGCAACTATTCCTTTTTGAGCATGGTTTTGCATTATGCTCAATCTACCAAGTTGCTATTTTAACTACCAAAATGGCAAATAGAGCAAGAAGATCTTATCCTCCAATTGTAAAAATGGTGGATGATAAACCTTTAATTCAAAAAAATAAGTGACAACAAATTCTAAAAGAATTTATTACCGTAATTAAACAACAATTATAGTAATAGACTTCAAATAATCAGATCATCTTTTTAGCCTATCGATGCTTAAACAAAAAGGTTTCTAGTCAAATTAAGAAAGCAAGAAAAGCTTCTACTAGTATAAACCCATTTGTAAAACTTTTTATCCAACCACCTCTAGCTCTTAATTTAGGACCCTCTTCTCAAGACATTGTAATTTGATTCTAAATAAGTGAAAATTTGAAGATATCATTATGAAGATTCAAATGAATCTCAACAAAATCATATTAATCATAATATGGTTCAAAACCTTTTTCAAGAATTACAAGATCCTCATCCTTTTGATATCCAAAACTTTCTTATCCAAGAAAAATTTGGAAAAATTATTATAAAACCAACACCTCCGATTATTAGGAAGATACTCATTGAGAAATTCTTATGATGGAGATTCTTTATATGAATGGAATATTGATGGACTTTCAACATCAAATCATTCATACCCTTCAAACTTATGGCCGCTCAATCTAGACATCAAGCAAAACCTCATATTGTCATGCCATCATTTCGTGAATGGAACTCAAAGGATGTTGGGATAATTTTCACTTCTCAAAGGGAAGACCTCCTTATTTGAAATTGACTTAAGTACTGGATCTTCCAAAGAAATGAAAACCTAATGAAAATTTTATCTATAATCTTCCAAATAATTATAGATCATTTTGGATCCATTGAGATCAAGGAGAAAAAACTATTTCCTAAAATAAGATGTCCATCCTTAACCCATTTTATGGTACAAGGATATATTTCAAGACGCTCATTTTATGAAATAACTTTAAGCAAATTTTTTGTGGACAATTTATGTAAAGTATGTTCCTTCTGAATGATACTTATCAGGAATTATTTCCTCTATTTTATGAATTTAAGTTTCTCCTATTTCCACGATCAATGAAGACTCAAATGATAAGATTAAACAATATTTGATTGTAATTTTTGAGATGTTCTTGAATCTATGAGGATAACGCCATTTTGCTTGTAAGATCTCATCATATTTGCACATAACACCAATAATTTACACCAATTTTTCCAAAATTAGTAGAGGATAAAAATACATTTTTCTCTTGAAATGGAGCTAGACCCCATTCACTTTGATGAAAATTTTTTGTATAACGTATTTGTTAAATAAAATAGTATGGTTCGTCTGATCATGAACATGGTTAATCAATACACTTTAATTGTATTAAGATTTTTTCAAATTTCTGAGAGATTATTCAAATGGAAAGGATTGTTTCCCATCTTTCAATAAGGCCCATGATTATTTATTGAATAATGAAATTAATTTCAAGAATATTTTGTTTTATTTTTATGAAATAAATTTTCTTGCAACACATCTTCGATGGTGTTCTTTTTAGATGTTCTCCCTTTTCAATAGTAAGAGGAAGTACCATAAAGATAAGTTTCAATCAATCCGGTTACGTATTTGCTGATCTTTCCATTAATGGCTGAACCTCTAAAAGAAAGACATACTCGGTTAGGAGTAGTCATTCTTTCATGCGGGGTGATCCACCCCTGATCGTCCCTACAAGAATTCACGGGTCAAAAAATCAGGAAGAGAATTTTCATTACCTTTAATGAATTTGATGTCAAAATCGAAGACAGAGCTGCGATTGCTATGATGCAAAAATTTGTTTTGAAACTAAATTTTTGACATCTTGTTCAATGATGTATTTGGTAGGAGCATCAATGAAGGAAAATGTTGATTAAGTAAATCATCTTAGAATTGGGTAATATTAAAATTTTCAAAACTTAAATTTTAATTTTAAATAGAAAATTAGATTTTGATTTTATAATGATAAGATATAATTCTAAATGCGACAATAAAATACAATAAAGTAAATAGAGACAAGAGGCACTTTTTTTAATTCTAAACCCCAAAAACCATGGTCCATGCCAACCACCCTAGAATCCACTAAATGAAAAAATGGTTTACAAAAGTACTCTCTATAGCAGGTGAGTACCCTACAACAATATGTACTCTCCTACAAAGGCGAGTACAACCCCAAAATAAATTTTACAACACAAAAAAAACAAATACAAAATAATAAATTTTGATAAAGTAAATCTCTCACAAATATACCAAGAAATCAAATTCAAAAGTGATCTCACAACTTATAAATGATCACTTTACAACTTAAAAAATTTGGCAACAAAATGCTCACTTAATAAAATAAATATCTTAAAGTAATATTACTAGGATTTATGTTATTATAATTTGTAGAATAATACAAAATGATTTCAAAATAAATTCACAATATTCTTTTCATAATAAAATAAATTTCAGCAAGGGTAATTTATTTTAACCAAAAATATTCTTTCAATTAATGCTAAGGATCACAAAATAAAAAATAAGTATATGATAGATCTAAGTTGGCTAGTAAGCTTTCAATTAAAAAAGATCTAGCAAATATGAAAATAATTTCAGCACAATAATTTATTTTAAAATGCTTAAAATATACTTCTAAAATAGATCTAAGAATAAATGATCTTTCAAAATAAGACCAAGAAGAAATATTTCAAGAAACCAAAAGAAATTTGTAGGAAGCTAAAATTTCAACAAGTTGAAATAGATCCTACAAATTATCACAAGAGTTTTCACCAAAAAAATGATTGAGAAACTTTGATGTGAAAACCAATGTTCAAAGACTAATCTACCAAAAGTATAAATTAGAAAGAAGAAATAGATGGTGAAAATAGCATGAACAACTGTATTAAGATCAAGAAAACAAACTCAAGTAATTTAAAAGGCTTGCTTTGTTGAAGATGTTGAAAAATAATGTCAAGACTAATCCACCAGTATAAATTGAAAGAATAAATAGATGGTGAAAATAGCATGAACAACTAAAAGGATTGATGAACAAACTCAGTAATTTGAGAAAGCTTGCTTAGTTGAAAATGTTGAAGCTTAAAACAAGGATTTGATCTTGCAATATTTAGAACACTTAAGAACATTTAAGAGATTTTCTCTTAGATTTCTTTGGAGAGATTTTTTAATTTTGAATGAGGGATGCTTTCATGAAGAGAATGAGGGGTATTTATAGGCAAGAAGGTCATTTAAAAATTATTTCAAAGAAATATATTATACAAACCTCATGCTATCATGTGATAATTTAATATTCAATAAAATATAATTTATATTAAACAAATATTAAATTTAGCAGCAAAATTCGCTATTCACATGGGAAAGTCAAAAGTAATCAAATGTAGCTCTTAATATATTCAAAGCATGTAGCATGCATCCATTATTAAAATTAGGTAATGTTTAAAAAATCATAATAAATTTAATTTTAATGCAAAGTGGGTCATGTAACCACTTATTTTAAGGAAAAATCAAGGAATCCATGGAGATAAAATTAGATATGAATTCTTTGATTAAACAATGACTTTGGCTAAAATATAAAATTTTATATATTTTTTGTTAATTTTGACATGTGACATTTAAAAATTATGATATAATTTATATATAATCATAAATATTTTAGTTATCATATAACCAACAAATTAAATTAAAATACCTAATTATATTAAGTAAATAAAATAATTATACTTAATAGTTATGATCATTTATTACTTTGACAATTTTATTGCTAAGTAGAAAAACATATAATTGAATGTTAATTAAATAAAGATTTATATAAATTAACCTCATTAAAATAGTATGTTAGGTTGTGAGCAAATTGATTCATGCCAAAGAACTCATATGAATAGTCATATAACCTAAAATCATGAGCTTCACATTATCTTTCATTCTTTTATTCTTGCAATTTCTAACAATTTGTGAGATGTATTGGATATGTAATTAGCAATTGATATATCTGAACACATAAAATATTCATTAGAACATCCAAGCATTTTTTGTTATCATCAAAATTAATCAAATTGAACATGAGGCTAATTAAGACAACAATCTCCCCTTTTGATGATGACAAACTAATGTTGTATTGATTTGATGAAGGTGCAAATTGACCTTTCATCATAGTTTTTGAAAGAAATTCTATTAAAAAAATTTATGCATATGAGATGAATAATGTTGCTCCCCCTAAATGTATGCATTAAATAGACTTAATATTAACCAACATTTTACTCTTCTCCCCCTTTTGACAACATCAAAAGTGAGAACAAACTACATACAATTTTAAATATTAGGATCTAACATTCCAAGCATGCATCTTAAAGTACAAAAGCGTTCTTGGTAGGGTTTTGTAAAATATCATTTGTAAATGGTGCTAATAAAATTAATATTAACTTCACCTTTCAAAACATGATCCTAATAAAATGATGTCTAATTTCTATATGCTTGGTTGAGTCTGGATAGAATTTTAGTCAAACTAATAGCACTAGTATTGTCACATAACTAGAATGTGATCTTGCTTAATACCAAAATCTTCTAATTGTTGCTTTAACCAAGGACTTGAGCAGAACTAGCTATGTACTAATCGAGTGGATAAAGCTACAATTTTGTTTCTGATGACCAAGACACAAGTGATGATCTAAAAATGACATGTGCCGGATGTACTTTTTTCTATCTACTTTGCATCCGCAAGTCGCATCGATAAACAGCAAATCACATAATAAAGAATTTTTTAGGATACCATCAACCTAAAGTAGGCTATCAAATACGAAGATCGCTTTATTAAATGAGATTCTTTGGGTTGGCTTTGAAAATGAGCACACAAACAAGAACAAATATAATATAGCTACTAGCGGTAAGGTATAAAAGTGAACTATCATACTCTATAAAGTTTTTGATCAATTTTTTCTAATTCATCTAAATCAATTTTTATAGATGGGCTCATAGGAGTTTTACTAGATTTAAATCTTTTCATGTCAAACCTCTCAAGCAATTCATTTATATACTTGGTTTGAGATGAATGTGCCATTTTCTTGTTGCTTCTTGAAGACCTAAGAAAAAGTAAGTTCTCCCATCATACTCATTTCAAACTCTTTAGACATCAAAGATGAGAACTCATAAAGATTCATTTGTACTTCAAATAATATATCATCTACATACACTTGTACCACAATCAAATCTAGCTCTTAAGAATAAGTGGTATCTACTTTTCTAAATCCATGATCTATCAAAAGTTACTTAACTATCATACCAAACAGAGCTGTTTTAAACATATAAGGCTTTCTTTAATTTATACACATGATTTAAATCAAGGCTCTCAAATCTAGGTGGTTGCTCTACAAATATATTTTGGTCAATAAATCCATTCAAAAATGCACTTTTGACATCCATTTGAAAAATTTTAAAATTTCTAAAACAAGCATAAGCAAGGAGTAACGATAGCTTTCTAGTCTTGCTTGCAGATTCTTCAAAATCTATACCTTCAACTTGTGTGTACCCTTGTTTAGAAGCTTTATTTTGATACAACCGAATCATCTAGCTTATTCCTAAAGATCCATTTGTTCCAATGACATTTTGATCTTGTGGTCTTGGGAATAATTCCCAAACATCGTTTCTTACAAATTAATTCAACTACTCTTCATAGCAATAATCCAGAAATTATCTTTTAGTGCTTCTTCTAAATTTTTAGGTTCAACCTCGGATAAAATCTGAATGATCTACAACTTCTCTACTATTCTAGTCATAACTCCTTTTGAAGGATCTCCTATAATTATTTCCTTTGGATGATTTTTATTGTATTTCCATTCTTTAGGCAATGTATCATCCATATTATCTTCTAAAGATATTTTCTTAAAGTTATCAATCTCTTCATCAATCACTTCATTTCTAATAGGATCAATCAAATTTTCATCAAAATAACATGTATTGATTCTTCTACAATCATTTTTCTTTTATTGTAAACTCTATAAATCTAGAAAGAGATATCAAGAAAATACCATCATCGATTTGCAATCAAACTTACCTAAATGATCTTTTCCATTATTCAAAATAAAGCATTTACATCCAAATACATGAAAGTGTTCAATCTTGGCTTCTTTAAAAAACAATTCATAGGGTGTCTTCTTCAAATCTAAAATAGATCCTATTCATTACATAACATGCGATATTCTTAAAATATTTTGGCAATTTATACTCATCAAGATCTACTTAATTCAATTAATATTCTATTTTTCTCTCTACTACTCCATTTTGTTGAGTTCTAGGTGCGAAAAATTATGTCTAATCCCATGTTCATCACATAATCCTCAAATAATTTATTTTCAAATTGCCACCATGATCATGTTTGAACCCTATTAATCAAAAGGCCTTGTTCTCTTTGAATATATTTAGAAAACTTTCTAAACTCACCAAAACATCATCCTTTAAGTTACAAACCCAAGTATATCTAAATCAACAATCACAAAACCATAATTTTTTCCACCTAATAGTATGTAGACAAATAAATCCATGTGCAATAATTCTAGAGGTCTAGAAGTAAAACAATATTTTACTTTTAAATGAGCTTCTAGAATGTTTACCATGAATACATTCCTCACAAACATAGTTTTAATGAAAATTTAATTTGGCAAACCAACTAAATCAAGTTTAGCAATTTTATTAAGTGTGCGTGTTAATATGACATAGTCTCCTATGCCATAACCATATATCATCATGAGTGCTTTTAAAACAAAGTAAGTTTAAATTTACATCATGAAAGCTATCTAAATCAATGACATAAATATTTTTTATCTTTTTCCCTACTAGCAAAACATTTTCATTATTTTTTATAATGTAATATGATGCATGGAATACTACATTCAAACCTTTATCACTGGTAATAGAAATTAAATTATGTTTTAATCCTTCTACTAGAAAAACTTTATCTAAAGTGATAGAATTCTTACAAATAGAACCAATGCCAATGATTTTTCCCTTTGCATTATCTCCATATGTAACAAATCCTCCATCCTTCAAGTTGTTATCTTTATCTCCGTCATATGTCTTGAACATCCCTTTGTCCAAGTACCACATGCCTTCTTTGATTTTGCTTTGAAGGCATTCCTACAAATAAACTCACATGTTAACTTTTGGAACCCAAACATGTTTGGGTCCACATTCTAAATTTGAGATATTTAGCATGCATGGTTTTTCTGTCCTTTTACCATACATAAGATGATTGCTTAGTATTTTGTATTTTTTTACGTTCATAGCAATCAAATGAAATATACTTTTATTGCAATAGTTTAAAACATTAGTGTTTGCATATGATTTAGAATGATAATTATAAGGTATATGAGTGGAATGTATGATGCAAATAATTTTTTATTAAATGTTTTCTTGATGAAGTATTATAATGAACTTGTGATTTTAAACATAATTCTAATCTTGCTTTAATAAGATATTCTCTCTTTCAAGTTTACCTACAACTAAGGAACAATTTAATAAGAAGTATTTTTTACTTTTAAATTATCACATTCATTTTTAAATCACAAATGCATATCTAAATTTTATGTTCTTTTCTAAGGTTTTGTATTTTCTTTTAATTTTTTATATTCAATAACTAAATCATTAAAGCATCATCTAATTCATCATAAGATATATCATTACATACCTCTTGAGAATCTATATTCTCTATTTTATATAAGACATATGTTGACCTCTTCATTGATGAGCTAGTACTTGATTCATTTGAATCGATTATAAAATATCTTCTTCTTCTTATGGTATTTTTCTCCTTCATATTTTTTTTCTTTTGTTTACATCAATTTCTTTTTTGATTCAACAAGTTAGACAATCCTCTTATGTGTCAGGCTTTTACAATGATAAAAATGATCCTTCACATGAAATTCTTAGTTTGGATAATTTTGAATTTTTTTATACCTTTGATTCTTCTTCCTAGCAAGTTCCCAAGCCTTTTGAAAGCATGACCACCTCATCACAATCACCATCGAGCTTGAGGGTATGCTAATCCTTATCATCAACTTGGTGCAATGGCTTTTCCTTTCTCCTTCTCCTTTTTTTGTGAGTTATCCATCTTATCCCTTTGAGCAATAAACTTTCATGTGCTATCAAAAAGACAAAGCTGATCAAGTGGATAAGTAGATAAATCTTTAGCTTCACTAATAATTTACTTTAGCTTCATTCTTTTGGAAGACATCTAATCTTATAAACTAAGTCTTGATTTATATGTTTATCCAAGAGAATGTAATGTTGGTATTTTTCATAAATCTAGTATACATATGAAATAGATTGAAGAGACATATAAAATAACTCATAATCATGACAAGTCTAATGTGAGCATATCTAACTTCACTAGTTCCTTCATAAGTTATAATAAGTTTATCCCATATTTCTTTTCTTTGTACTTAACATAGAAATTTTCATGTAATCATCGGGTAATAAAATGTAAAGTATTACAAGAGCATTTAATTCATCAAGTTCTCTTCATTTATAGACCATTCCTCAAAAGGTTTTTCTACTTTAATGCCATTTACTTCTAGGGTGTATGATATTGATGTGTCAACATATACCACATCGTGCATCTTGACCTCTTAAGAATATGTAATTCTATTTTCCAATAATCAAATGGTACTATCTAAGTGGAGGTCTATGAGTGGATTGTCCCTTAATGAACCCTTTGTGAAACCTTGTGCCATAGTGAAAGATTTACTCTTGGATGTTAAGCCAATAAAGAACCTAGCTTTGATACAAGAGACACTATAGCACCCAAAGGATGAATGGGTAATATTAAAATTTTCAAACTTAAATTTTAATTTTAAATAGAAATTAGATTTTTTTTTATAATGATGATATAATTCTAAATAGCAAAATAAAATACAATAAAGTAAATAGAGACAAGAGGCCTTACTTTGAAAAAAAAATAATGCCATGAAATCCACTAAATGAAAATGGTTTACAAAAGTACTCTATAACTTCAGTACACCACAACAATATGTACTCCTAGGTGTACAACCCCAAAATAAATTTTACAACACAAAAAACAAATACAAAATAATAAATTTTGATAAAATTAAATCTCTCACAAATATACCAAGCAATCAAATTCAAAAGTGATCTCACAACTTATAAATGATCACTTTACAACTTAAAATTTAATTTGGCAAAATGCTCACTTAATAAAATAAATATCTTAAAGTGCTTACAGGATGTTTATGTTGTATAATTTGTAGAATAATACAAAATGATTTCAAAATAAATTCACAATATTCTTTTCATAATAAAATAAATTTCAGCAAGGAGTAATTTATTTTAACCAAAAATATTCTTTCAATTAATGCTAATGATCACAAAATAAAAAAATAAGTATATGATAGATCTAAGTTGGCTAGTAAGCTTTCAATTAAAAAGAGATCTAGCAAATATGAAAATAATTTCAGCACAATAATTTATTTTAAAATGCTTAAAATATACTTCTAAAATAGATCTAAGAATAAATGATCTTTCAAAATAAGACCAAAGAAGAAATATTTCAAGAAACAAAAGAAATTTGTAGGAAGCTAAAAATTTCAGCAAGTTGAAATAGATCCTACAAATTATCACAAGAGTTTTTCACCAAAAAAAATGATTGAGAAACTTTGATGTGAAAACCAATGTTCAAAGACTAATCCACCAAAAAGTATAAATTAGAAAGAAGAAATAGATGGTGAAAATAGCATGAACAACTAAGAAGTATTAAGATCAAGAAAACAAACTCAAGTAATTTAAAAAGGCTTGCTTCGTTGAAGAAGTTGAAAAATAATGTCCAAAGACTAATCCACCAAAAAGTATAAATTGGAAAGAATAACTAGATGGTGAAAATAGCATGAACAACTAAAAAGGATTAAGATCAAGAAAACAAACTCAAGTAATTTGAGAAAGCATTAGTTGAAAATGTTGAAGCTTAAACAAAGGATTTGATCTTGCAATATTTGGAGAACACTTGGAAGGAACCATTGCTTCGTTCAGTTACGTATTGCTAATTTGAATTTTGAATGAGGGATGCTTTCATGAAGA
Source organism: Cymbidium sinense (assembly GCA_021442155.1). Classification (NCBI taxonomy): domain Eukaryota; kingdom Viridiplantae; phylum Streptophyta; class Magnoliopsida; order Asparagales; family Orchidaceae; genus Cymbidium; species Cymbidium sinense. The sequence goes on from CM038223.1 coordinate 151,678,306, forward strand.
GAATGAGGGCTATTTATAGGCAAGAAGGTCATTTAAAAATTATTTCAAAGAAATATATTATACAAACCTCATGCTATCATGTGATAATTTAATATTCAATAAAAATATAATTTATATTAAACAAATATTAAATTTAGCAGCAAAAATTCGGCTATTCACATGGGAAAGTCAAAAGTAATCAAATGTAGCTCTTAATATATTCAAAGCATGTAGCATGCATCCATTATTAAAATCAGGTAATGTTTAAAAAATCATAATAAATTCAATTTTAATGCAAAGTGGGTCATGTAACCACTTATTTTAAAGGAAAAAATCCAAGGAATCTGATGCAGATAAAATCATATATGAATTCTTTGATTAAACAATGACTTTGGCTTAAATACAAAATTTTATATATTTTTGTTAATTTTGACATGTGACTTTTAAAAATTATAATATAATTTATATATAATCATAAATATGCTATTTATCATATAACCAGCAAATTAAATTAAAATACCTAATTATATTAAGTAAATAAAATAATTATATTTAATAGTTATGATCATTTATTACTTTGACAATTTTATTGCTATGTAGAAAAAACATATAATTGAATGTTAATTAAATAAATATTTATATAAATTAACCTCATTAAAATAGTATGTTAGGTTGTGAGCAAATTGATTCATGCCAAAGAACTCATATGAATAGTCATATAACCTAAAATCATGAGCTTCACATTATCCCTTTCATTCTTTTATTCTTGCAATTTCTTCTAACAATTTGTGAGATGTATTGGATATGTAATTAGCAATTGATATATCTGAAACACATAAAAATATTCATTAGAACATCCAAGCATTTGTTTGTTATCATCAAAATTAATCAAATTGAACATGAGGCTAATTAAGCCAACAGATTAAGTAAATCATCTTTGAATTTTGAGATGCACTTAATCGCAGAAAGCATTTCTTTTTTTGATAATGGAATACTTTTGTTGAGTAGGATTCCATTTACCAGAAACAAAGCAAACTAATTCTTCTTTAGAATTCTTTCATTGCTTTAGGATACCTCCATAGCCCTTATCAGAGGCATCTGTTTCAACAATTTTGAAACTAGTGGGGTCCACAAGATTAAGATAGGAAGGTTTGAACCGTTTCTTTAATTTTTTGCACTACCATGGTATGAGTATCGAGACCATGGTGATTCTTTAATCAAAGAGTACATCTTTGGCATGATTTTGATAGAAATCAGCTACATAATTGAGAGCTCCTAAGAACCGTTGTAGCTGGTTTTATCTAAAATGATATCAAAAAATTTGTTAGCAAATTCAATACTTCTATTAATTGGTATAATAGAAGCATTGGATATATTATGACTTAAAAATCTTATTTTAGTTTGAAATAATTTGATTTTTGGCTTTAAAACAACTAACCCATTTTTTAAAATTAACCATTTAAATATTTTTAGATGGTTGAAATGTTCATCAATAGTATTTGAGAACACAAGAACATCATCAATATAGACTAAAATATATTTAAAATAATCTTTAAATATATTATTCATGATATCTTTGAAATTAGAAGGTGCATTTTTTAAACCAAAGGGGTATTACGTTCCATTATTAATGTCCAAAGAACGCAGTAAATGTTATTTAGATGGATTCTTATCACGATTTTAAATCAAATTTGGAAAATATTTTTGCATTATGCAATCTATTTAATAAATCCCTTTTATCACGAGTTGAATCATCTTCAACTTGTGCTAAAAGTTTAATTAATTGGTCCTTTTGCTGGGTGGGTGAGTATACAAACTTTCATATTTATTATATTTTATAATAATCTATCTATTGTGAGTTTGTTAGATTTATTTATCAGAATCTAATGAGGATGAAGATGAAATATGTTCTTCTTCTTCTTCTGATTCTCTTTCGTCGAGGATGTAAGAATTTTCATCGGTTTGTTTTAACCTTTCGTCGAAGTTCATTTAACTTCTTCTTGATGATTGCATCTGTTCGTAATGACACATGCGGCCACATTTGTAACATTTTTCTCTTGTCTCTTTGGTTTTAAACTAGAGGGATGAGTGTTTGTGTTGTCATGAATTTATCACATTTTATGATGTGATTTTTCACATTTAGGAAAATAGTTTTCATGTTTTCCCTTGTGTTTATAAGATAAGGCACGAGGATCACTTGAATTATAGAATTAGCTATTTATTTATCAAGTGACGTTCTCTTTTCATTTGATCTTTTAATTTTAGATTAGAGCAAATTGCTAAACTAGTTTTAATACATATAGAAATAAGATTTCCATATGTAAGGGTTTCATATGGCATGGTTCAATCGTAAAGACGAAGAGAAACCTTAACCTTTTCAGGAAATAGATTAGGAAGGCCTTCAATGAATTTTTGCTTCCAGTGAAGGCTATTAAATCATAAAGTGTCATGACGTCTTAAAAATATATCCTTGTACCATCAAAATGGGTTAAGGATGGACATCTTAATTTTGGAGTAAGGGCAGTTTTTCTCCTTGATCTCCAATGGATCCAGCAAAATGATCTATAATTGTTTGGAGAAGATTATAGATCAAATTTTCATTAGGTTTTTGCTGTTCTTTTGGAAGATCCTTAGTACTTAAGTCAATTTCGCTAAGGAGGTCTTCCCTTTGAGGAACAGTGAGAAAATTATCCCACCATCCTTTTAGAGTTCCAGAATCCACGAAATGATGGTTGGCGATAATATGAGGTTTTGCTTGATGTCTAGATTGAGCAACAGCAAACATAAGCATTCAATGAAGGGTATGAATGATTTGATGTTCATAAAATCCATCAATATTCCATTCATATAAAGAATCTCCATCATAGGAATTTCTTACGAAATGAGTATCTTCCTCAAATAATAAATCAGGAGGTGTTGGTTTTTTATAATAATGTTTTTCCAAATTTTTCTTTGGATAAGAAAGTTTTTGGATATCAAGAAGAGGATGAGGATCTTGTAATTCTTGAAAATGGTTTTGAACTTTTTCAATATTACTTGATTGATTAGTATCATTATTGGTTGAGGATTCATTTGAATCTTCATCGATTGAGATATCTTCAAGAGCTCCCATACTTTTCACTTAAATTTAGAATCAAATTAATTTCTTAAGAGTCCCAACTTAAGAGCTGTTTAGAGGTGGTTGATAAAAGGTTTTACAAATGGGTTTATACTAGTAGAAGCTTTTTTTTTTGAAGCTGCTAGTTTTTAGACTCTAGGCCAAAAAGATGATGATGATTATTGATATATTACTATAATTAAGTTGTTTAATTATATAATAAATTCTTTAGAATTTGTGGATGAACTTATCTAAGGCGCTAATTCTAAAGGTTTATCATCCACCATTTTTGATGGAGGATAAGATGCTTCAATTATTTCCTTGCTCAAATTGCCATTTTTTGGTAGTTAAAATAGCAACTTGAGCTGTATAATGCTTCAAAACCATGCTACAAAAGGAATAGTTGCTTTGGCTGACTTCTTTCTCTCATTTCTCAAAATATAAATCATTTATTTCGAGACGTTGGTCTTGAGAAGTAAAACTTCTATACCAAGTATGAAAATTATTGTACTTTACTTGGAAGTATACCTTCAGAACAACCTCTCTAGTCTTAGAACCTATTGTGTAGCTCATTAAGACTAAAGTTCATTTCAGATGGACTAGGAGATTGATTTTCTCTCCTTTGGATGATAGATATGATTTTTATTTAGCGAGGGCCTTCGATGGTTGAGTGTGTGAACCATCCAATCTAGACTTCTAAGGTTTGAAGGGATAGAAACCCAGGAAGTGTAATGGATGCGAGGGTTGAATCAAACTTCAACATACCATGTTTGTAGTTCCAAATTGATAAATAATAGTTTTATTTGAGACCATCTATTTAGGTCTTCTTCTTTCAAGGGGAACTCATTTGAGTTCTTGATTAAAATTATTTCTCTGTCGTTAGATTAGAAGTTACACAAAAGTAGAAGCCATATTACCAAAATGGGAAAAAGGAGAGATGATGAGAGAATTTGAAACAAATCACCACATGATAAAACAAACTAAGTATAAACCTCCATTAGAATTATCTTCCCACATCAACAAAATAGGACTTACAACCCTTTCAAGCCTCACACAGGATTTACATTATTTGAAAATGAATATAAACCTTGAATTATCCCACATCAACAATAAGGACTTATCATCAAAAGCATCCATGATGGCCATTTGATGAAGGCGGATAAACCATGGGAGGAATGAACAAAATCTTGGTTTATCAAAGCATGGTTAAATACAACAAAAATCTAACATCCTTCCTATTTACCCCATCATGGCTCGATACAGACTTGCATGGGATATATAAAGACTTATTTATTAAAAAGTACTTTATGATGTAAGCAAGAACAGGAGGTACTGAGGAGAATAAAAAGAAGAGAGAACTATTAGCACCCATACATAGCCTCCTTATAGAGGTATGGAGAGACTTTGCTTACAAGATACAATTATTAAAAAAGAAACATTGCTTAGCTAAACGATATAATTATTAAATAGAAATGTTAAGCAAGCTACTATTAAATAAAAGAATCTTTGTGAGGTTAAAGCAAAGGTACAGAATATTATAAGGGCCAACTATTTCATTTGGTGGGACCCACTTTATGTAAAGTAGATTCCTTGCTGGTGAAGACAAGCAGCTACTTTTGGAAAGTAGCAGTTATTTCTTCTGGTGGGTCTACTTTATGAATTTAAGTTTCTCCAATGGATTCCACGTTCAAAGACTTGCCATTTAGATATGAAGTGATTAAACACCTTGGCGAGTTGATTTTTTTGTAGATTTTTTTTGAGATGTTCCTTATGTTGAATCGGTCTCATCAGGATAATCTTTTGATGCTTTATAGTACCTCATCAATAAAAATCCATATTTTTGAGGGATCATTAATTGAAATAAGCATTAATAATGGCTTTAATTTGCAACTTATCCTCAATGTTGATTGAATTCCACCATTTTAGTAAAATTGTCTTTGAAGGACCAATTCTCCTTTCCAAGTATAAATTCACAAATCCATGATTTAAAGAAATGAGCAAGATTTTTGTCCTTGAATCATTTTTAGATTAATAGCTCTCATTTTGGCGCTTCCATCATTTGAAGACCTGATTGGATCGAAGAATATTTAATTTTTGCTCTAAAATAGTTCATATCGAAGAACCATGAAGTTCTTTGTTGATGATATCCTTGTTCATTATGAACATCCATGAATGCCTTGTTTGTCATTGAGAAGGAAGAGGCCTTCTTCATAGCTTGCACATAAATAATTATGCCAATTTTCGTAAATTGGAGGATAAAATATTTTTCTCTTAGAATGAGTTAGACCCCATTCACTTTGATGAAAGATCTTTTGTATAGCATTTGCTATACAAAATTGTATGGTTCGATCACGACATTAATCTTAATACACTTTAATTGTATTAAGAGTTTTTCATATTTTCTCTTGAGATTAGATTCAAATGGGAAAGGATTGTTTCCCAAATATCTTTCAAATAAGGCTATTATTTATTGAATAATTAGAGATTAATTTTGATAATATTCTATTTTATTTCTTTAGAAATAAATAGGTTCTTATTAACGACATCTTTGGGATGGTGTTGCGGTTTTTAGGGTTCACCCTTTTCACCATAGTTGAAGAGGAAGTACCATAAAGATATATATCTTTAAATCGATCATGCCAATTATTGAATACAAGATATGATTAGAATTATTCCTTTCTTTAATGTCATCTCTTCTTTGCTTCACTCGATCATGTAAGTACTTTTAAGTTTAATAAATAAGTGTTTTATATATCACGGTGTCAAATCGTATCGAGCCATGATGGGGTAAATCCAAGGATGTTAGAGATTTTTTGTTGTATTTCACCATGCTTTGGATAAACCAATACTTTATTCATTCCTCCCATGGCTTATCCCATCTTCATCAAATTACCATCCCTTGTTTGATGTGATATGATAAGTTCTATTGTTGACATGCAGGATAATTCTCTGGTAGAGGTTTATATTCTTGTCTTCATTGCAAATGGATAAATCATTGCATGAGGCTTGAAAGATTGTAAGTCCTATTTTTGTTGAATGTCTGAGAAGATAATTCTCTAATGGAGGTTTATACTTAGTTTGTTTTATCCTTATGTGATGATTTATTTCAAATTCTCCGCATCTTCTCTCTCCCTTTTCCCTTTTTTGGTAATATGGCTTTCTTTTGAGTAACTTCTAATCTAATGATTAGGAGAAATAATAATTTAATCAAGAACTCAAATGAGTTCCCTTGAAAAGAAGAAGACCTAAATAGATGGTCTCTCCCCAAAATTGATAAAACTATCATTTATCAATTTGGAACTTCATATGGCGATGTTGAAGTTGATTCAACCCTCATGATCCCACACTTCAGGGTTTCTATCCCTTAAAACTCGAAAAAGATCTTGGATGGTTCACTCAGAACCATTGAGGCCCTTATAAATAAAAAATTATCTATCATTCAGAGAAAATCAATCTCCCACTTAAATGAACTTTAGTCTTAATGAGCTACCAGGTTCGACTAGAGGTTGTTCAAAGAACACTTCCAATAATGTATGATAATTTCTTGGAATAGAAGTTTTACTTTCAAGACCAACGTCAAATAAATGATTTATATTTTTTGAAAATGAGAAAGAAATAGTCAAGCCAAGGCAACTATTCCTTTTTGATTTTGTAGTTACTATGCTCAATGCTCAATTTTTTTAACTACCAAAATGGCAAAACGAGCAAGGAAAAATAATTGAAGCATCTTATCCTCCATAGTTGTAAAAATGGTGGATGATAAACCTTTAGAATTAGGCCTTGAAAAATAAGTTTGATCACAAATTCTAAAAATTTATTATAATTAACAACTTAATTATAGTAATAGTATACTTCAAATAATCGATCAACTTTTTTTAGCCTAGTCTATCATGCTTAAACAAGGTTTCTAGTCCCAAAACTTGAAGCTTGAAAAAGCTTCTACTAGTATAAACCCATTTGTAAAACCATCCAACCACCTCTACGGCTCTTAATTTAGGACTCTTGACATTTAGAATTTGATTCTAAATTTAAATGAAAAGTATGTAGGAGCTCTTGAAGATATCTGGATGAAAATTCAAATGAATCCTAGAAGCGTCTTGATCAATCAAGTAATATTGAAAAGTTCAAACCTTTTCAAAATTACAAGATCCTCATCCTCCTTTTTGATATCCAAAACTTTCTTATCCCAAAAAAATTTGGAAAAACATTATTATAAAAATAACACCTCATTTATTATTTGAGGAAGATACTCCATAGGAAATTCTATGATGGAGATTCTTTATATGAATGGAATATTGATGGACTTTAACATCAAATCATTCATATTTTGATGAATGCTTATGTTTCTACTTTTGTTCAATCAGACATCAAGCAAAACACATATTGATTGAGCCATCATTTATTCTCTAGAACTCAAAGGATGGTGGGATAATTTCTTACTATTCCTCAAGGGAAGACCTCCTTGAAATTGATTTAAGTACTAAGGATCTTAAAAAGAACAGAAAATCTAATGAAAATTGTCTATAATCTTCTCCAAAATAATTATATATCATTTTCTTTGGATCCATTGAGATCAAGGAGAAAAACTCTCCTTACTCCAAAATTAAGATGTCCATCCTAACATTTTCAATGGTACAAGGATATATTTAGCACGTCATCACTTTATGATGATAATCAGGGAAGCAAATTCATGAAGGCCTTTCTATTTCTGAAAATGTTAAGGTTTCTCTTCTATATGATGGAACCATCCCATATGAAACCCTAACATATGGAAACCTTATTTCTGCATGTATTAAAATTGGTCTAGCAATCTGCTATGATCTTAAATTAAAACATCAAATGAAAAGAGAACGTCTACTTGAGCACAAATAGCTTGGCGAATTCTGCGAACAATTCAACTGTAACCCTCAGGTACATCCTTTATCTTCCAAATACAAGAGAAAAACATGAAAAACTATTTTTCCTAAGCATGAAAAAGCACTTCATAAAAAACGTGATAAATTCACGCACAAACACAAGCACTCTCATCCCTCTGGTTCTAAAACCAAAGATACAAGAGAAATAAAATATTACAAATGTAGATAGGTCATTACAGCAAATGGAATCAAGAAGAAGTTATTGAATGATTTAAGGGTTAAAACAAACCACGATGAAAATTTCATCTTACAACCTCGATTAGAAAAGAGAATGAGAAGAAGAAAATTTATTTCATCTTCATCTTCATGAGTTTAATAAATGATAAATATAATAAATCTACCAGAATTTATAAAATGTAATAAATATATGGAGTCATTCACCACAGTAAAAATGACCATTAATTAAAATTTTGCAGTTGAAGATGATTCAACAGATAAAATATAGATCTTCTAATGATAAGAAGAAAGATAAATTAGAAAATTTTAATTATAAGCCTCTATATATTTATCAGTATTTAAGAAAAATGAAAAGTTTCATCTTCTAATTACTTCTTTAGCAGCTAAAATGAAATTAAAGAAACTAAAATTAGAAGTTAAAATTAAAGTTGAGCAAGAGCAAATGAATGGTCTCAATGGATCTTAATTCAAAAAGCCCATTCATTTGAAAATATAAATTTAATCAAGAATTTAACACATAAATAGATCCTCCTTATATAGAGGTGGAGGCCGCAGACTTTGCTTAGAAACAAAGGTACAATTATTAAACAAAAGAGAAACGTTGCTTAGAAGTTAAGCAACAATATAATTATTAAATAGAAACTTTCTTTGAAATATTACTAAATAAAAGATACTTTGCTTAGAGGCTAGCAATTCTAATATTATAAGATGGCTACTTTTGGAAAGTAGCAATTATTTCTTTTGTACTTTATGAATTTATGTTTCTCAGTGAATCCATCGATCGTGAAGACTTGCATGTGAGATATATAGTGATTAAACACCTTGGCGAGTTGATTTTGTAGATTTTTTTGAGACATTCCTTATGTTGAATCTGATCTCAGGATAATGTCTTTGATGCTTTAGTACATCGTCTAGATAATCAAAATCCATAGTTTTGAGGATCATTAATTCAGAAACTTTAATAATGGATTTAATTTGCTTGAGCTTATCCTCAATTGAATTCCACCATTTTAGTAAAATTGTCTTTGAGGAACGATTGAAGGGTCCTTTCCAAGTATAACGTTCACTCAAATCCATGGGTTTGGTTGAAGAAATGAGCAAGATTTTGTCCTTGAATCATTTTTTTGGGATTAATAGCCCTCATTTTGAGGCGACCATCTCATTGAAGACTTCTTTGATTGGATTCAAGAATATTTAATTACGCTCCAAAATAGTTCCACCATTTGAAGAAAAGAAGTTCTTTGTTGATAATATCTTTGTTCATTATGAACATCCATAAATGTCATCATTGTCATTGAGAAGGAAAAGGCCTTTATCATTGCACATAGCACCAATAATTTAAATTTTTTTGTAAATTAGTGGAGGATAAGAATACATTTTCTCTTGGAATGGGTTAAACCCATTCACTTTGATGAAAGATCTTTTGTATACATTTATATACAAAATTGTATGGTTTGTCTGATCATGAACATGATTAATCTCAATACACTTTAATTGTATTAAGATTTTTTCATAATTTTCTCTTGAGAGATTAGATTCAAATGGGAAAGGATTGTTTCCCAAATATCTTTCAAATAAAGGAGTTATTTATTGAATAATCGAGAGGATTAATTTCAATAATATTCTATTTTATTTCTTTAGAGAAATAAGGTTCTTGTGACATCTTTTAGGGATGGTGTTGCGACTTTTTTAGAGGTTCACCCTTTTCACCGTAGTTGAAGAGGAAGTACCATAAAGATAAGTTTTAAATTGATCATGCCAATTGTTGAATTGACCGGATCTTTGCCATTAGAGCGGCCACGCGTGACCTCCACGAAAAGACTTCCTCGGTTAGGAGTGGTCATTCTTCCATGCAGGGTGATCCACCCCTGATCGTCCCTGCAAGAATTCTCGGGTCAGAAAATCAGGAAGAGAATTTTCATTACCTTTAATGAATTTGATGTCGAAATCGAAGATTGCGATTGCCATGATGCAAAATTTGTTTTGAAACTAAATTTTTGACATCTTGTTCAATGATGTATTTGGTGAGGTATATGAAGGAGAAAATACTGATTAAGTAAATCATCTTGGAATTTTGAGATGCACTTAATCACAGAAAGCATTTCTTTTTTGATAATGGAATACTTTTGCTGAGTAGGATTCCATTTACCAGAAATAAAGCGAACTAATTCTTCTTTAGAATTCTTTCGCTGCTTTAAGATACCTCCATAGCCCTTATCAGAGGCATCATTTCAATAATTTTGAAACTAGTTGGGTCAGATTAAGGCAGGGAAGGTTTTGAACCCTTTCTTTAATTTTAGCCTTTGCCATGGTATGAGTATCAGACCATGGTGGGAGATTCTTTTTTAATCTGTCAAAGAGTGGTTGCATCTTTGGCAAGATTTTGATAGAAATCAGCTACATAATTGAGAGCTCCTAAGAACCGTATATGGTTTTTATCTAAAATGATATCAGGAAATTTGTTAGCAAATTCAATACTATTAATTGGTATAATAGAAGCATTGGATATATTATGGCTAAAATCTTATTTGTTTGAAATAATTTGATTTTTTGGCTCTAAAATAACTAACCATTTTTTAAAATTAACCATTTAAATGTTTTTAGATGGTTGAAATGTTCATCAATAGTATTTGAGAACACAAGAACATCATCAATATAGACTAAAATATATTTAAAATAATCTTTAAATATATTATTCATGATATCTTGAAATTGGAAGGTGCATTTTTTTAAACCAAAGGGCATTACGTTCCATTGTAATGTCCAAGAGCGTAAATGATTTATTTTATAGCGATCGATTTCTTTTATCGATGCCAATATCATTTTAAATCAAATTTGGAAAATATTTTTTACATTGCAATCTATTTAATAAATCCCTTTTATCATGAGTTGAATCATCTTTAAAACTTTGTCTAAAAGTTTAATTAGTGGTCTTTTGCTTTCGTGTGCGTATGCACAATATTTTGTTATATTTTTATAATAATCTATCATTGATAGGAGTTACAACAGTTAGATTTATCGATTCTCGATGAGGATGATGAAATATCTTTCTTCTTCTTGATTCTCTTTTAGAATGAGGATGTATAATTTTTCGAGTTATTTTAACCTTTTTCAATGTTCATTTAACTTCTTCTTTGCATATGTTTGTGTAATGATGTCTCATTTGTAATATTTATTTCTCTTGTCTCTTTGGTTTTAAAAGGGATGAGTGCTTGTTTGTGTGAATTTGTCACATTTTTTTATGGCGTGATTTTTCACATTTTAGGAAAAAATAGTTTTTTTTTTTCCCTTGTGTTTATAAGATAAAGGGCATTTGAGGATCGCATTTGAATTGCTCATGAATTATGGTATTTGTGCTCAGTAGGCGTTCTCTTTTCATTTGATCTTTTAATTTAAGATCGAGCATATTCTTAAATCGGTTTTAATACATGCTAAGATTTCCATATGTAAGGGTTTCATATAGGATGGTTCCATATTAAGGCGAAGAGAAACCTTATCTTTTAAAATAGATTAGGAAGGCCTTCAATGAATTTTTCTTCCGGTGAAGGCTTGGCATCATAAAGTGTCATGTGGCGTCTTGAAATATATCCTTGTACCATCAAATGGGTTAAGGATGGACATCTTAATTTTTAGTAGGAGTTTTTCTCCTTGATCTCAATGGATCCAAATGATCTATAATATTTAAGAAGATTATACAGAATTTTCATTAGTTTTCTTTGTTCTTTTGGAAGATCCTTAGTACTTAAGTCAATTTTGCTAAGGAGGTCTTCCCTTTGAGAAGAGTGAGAAAATCCCACCATCCTTTAGAGTTCGAGAATCACGATGGCTCAATATAATATGAGGTTTTCTTGATGTCTAGATTGAGCATAGCAAATATAAACATTATGGGTATAGATGATTTGATGTTAGGAAAGTCCATCGATATTCCATTCATATAAAGAATCTCCATCATAGGAATTTCCTCTGAAATGAGTATCTTCCTCAAATAATAAATCGGAGGTGTTGGTTTTATAATAATGTTTTCCAAATTTTTCTTGGGATAAGAAAGTTTTGGATATCAAAAGGAGGATGAGGATCTTATAATTCTTGAAAAGGTTTTGAACTTTTTCAATATTACTTGATTGATCAGTTTCAATTTCGATTGAGGATTCAATTGAATCTTCATCTGATTGATTGATATCTTCAAGAGCTACATACTTTTCACTTAAATTTAGAATCAAATTAGAATGTCTTGAAGAGGGTCCTAACTTAGAGCGGTTTAGGAGGTGGTTGGTTGATAAAGGTTTCACAAATGGGTTTATACTAGTAGAAGCTTTTCTAAAAGCTTTGCTAGTTTCAGCTAGAAACCTTTTGTTTAAGCATCGATCGATTTTAGACTCTAGGCTAAAAGATGATCGATGATTATTTGAAGTATACTATTACTATAATTAAGTTGTTTAATTACGTAATAAATTCTTTAGAATTTGTGGATCGAACTTATTTTTTAAGGCGCTAATTCTAAGGTTTATCATCCACCATTTTACAACGATGGAGGATAAGATGCTTCAATTATTTTTCCTTGCTTGTTTGCCATTTTTTGGTAGTTAAAATAGCAACTTGGCGATTGAGCATAATGCGCAAAACCATGCTACGAAAGGAATAGTTGCTTTGGCTTGACTATTTCTTTCTCTCATTTCTCAAAATATAAATCATTTATTTCGAGATGTTGGTCTTGAGAAGTAAAACTTCTATACCAAGTATGAAAATTATCATACTTTGGTTGGAAGTATTCCTTCAGAACAACCTCTCTAGTCTTAGAACCTATTTTGTAGCTCATTAAGACTAAAGTTCATTTCAGATGGAGTGGGAGATTGATTTTCTCACTAGATGATAGATATGATTTCTGTTTAGGCGAAGGGCCTCGACTGATGGTTTAGGAGTGTGGGAACCATCCGATCTAGACTTCTCTAAGGGTTCAGAAGGGATAGAAACCCTAGGAAGTGTGATAGATTGATGAAGGTTGAATCTGACTTCAACATGCCATGTATTTGAATTATCATCTACATCTTGATTAATGGAAGGTCTTGGGCGACCAGATGGTATAGTCCATGATTAAAATACCACCTCATTCCATTTAATCACTCATTGTAGCAATATGGGATGCTAATAGATTTGTTTCGATTAGTAGTTCATTTTTGGTTTGACTTTTAAACTCTAGGATTTAGAGTATTTAAAACTCAAAATGAATTCTAAAATTAAATAGTTTAGACAGAGAAAATCATAACCATAAAGCTGTATGTAATTTTAGAGCTTCAAAATTATATCGAGAAAGAATAAATTGGGAAAGGTGTTGAAATAATAAAGCGGCACATAGGGTCTCTACACACTCATTAGGGATTGAGCCGGTGAAATCTCTTAGGCTTGCTAAAATAGAAGCATTTAGACCTTTAAGGGTTAAAGGTTTGAATGCTATCAGTATCATCCCTATATGAATATATTTAAATCTTGCATATATTTATGGATCTTCAAACGTTAGTAGATAAATGGTTTTATCCATTTGATCTCTACATAATGTTTGTTCTACAATTTTCAAGATTTTCCTTAAAATCAAAAGTTCCAAATTGATAAATGATAGTTTTATCAATTTTGGGGAAGAACCATCTATTTAGGTCTTCTTCATTCAAGGGAACTCTGCCATTTTGAGTTCTTGATTAAATTAATATTTCTCAATCATTAGATTAGAAGTTACTTAAAGATGATGGGGAAGATTGAACAAATCACCACAGATAAAACAAGTATAAACCTCCATTAGAAAATTATCTTCTGTCAACAAAAATAGGACTTACAACCTTTCAAGCCTCACGCAATGGGATTTATGGTCATTTGATGAAGAGAATATAAACCTCTAGAATTATCAGACGATCAACAAAAGACTTATAACCCTCAAGCATCCATGATAGGGATGGCCATTTTGACGGGATAAAACCATGGGAGGAATGAACAGAATCTTGGGTCATCATGCATGATATGTAATAAAATCTCTAACATCCTTCCCTGTTAATCATGGCTCACGATGCAGACTTAAAGGATATATAAAACTTTTTTATTAAAACTTAAAAATAACTTACACACGATGGCGGTAAAGAGGAATGAAGAATTAAGGAGAGTACAAGGAGAATAGAAGAGAAGGAGAAGGAAAATTGAGCAGGCACATAATACAGTGAGCCTCCTTATATAGAGGTGGAGGCACAGGAGAGACTTTGCTTAGAAGCAAAGGTACAATTATTAAATAAAAGAGAAACGTTGCTTAGAAGTTAAGCAATGGTATAATTATTAAATAAAAATTTTGCTGTTAAGCAAAGCTACTATTATAAAATAAAAAAGATACTTTGCTTGGAGGCTAAGCAAAGGTACAAAATATTATAAGATGGTTATTTTTGGAAAGTAGCAATTATTTCTTTTGGTGGGACCCACTTTATGTAAAGTAGGTTCCTTGATGAAGATAAGCTACTTTTGGAAAGTAGCAATTATTTCTTCAGTGGATGCTTTGAATTTAAGTTTCTCTGGATTCCACGTCGGCCGTCAGACTTATTGTCTTAGATATAGATAGGGTGATTAAACACCTTGTTGATTTTCATTTTTTTTTTTGAGTTCCTTATGTTGAATCTCGGTCTCATGAGGATAATGTCTTTTGATGCTTTGTAGTACCTCATCTCGATAGCTCAAAATTAGTTTTTTTAGGGATCATTAATTAAAAGCTTTAATAATTATTTAATTTGCTTGAGCTTATCCTCAATGTTGATTGAATTCCACCATTTTAGTAAAATTATCTTTGAAGGACAACTGAAGGGGTCCTTTCCAAGTATAATGTTCAATCCAAATCCATGGGATTTGGCAGTCCATGAAGAAATGAGCAAGATTTTATCCTTGAATCATTTTTGTGGGATTAATAGCCCTCATTTTGGGGACTTCCATCATCATTGAAGACTTCTTTGATTGGATCCGGAAGAATATTTAATTCAAAATAGTTCCATCGAAGAACCATACTAGAAGTTCTTTGTTGATAATATCTTTGTTCATTATGAACATCCATGAATGCCTTCATTTGTCATTGAGAAGGAAGAAGGCCTTCATCAAGCTTGCACATAGCAATAATTTGCCAATTTTATGCTTGTAAATTAGTGGAGGATAAGAATACATTTTCTCTTGGAATGGAGTTAGACCCCATTCACTTTGATGAAAGATCTTTTGTATAACTCATTTGCTATACAAAATTGTATGGTTCGTCACGATCGAACATGATTAATCTCAATACACTTTAATCGTATTAAGATTTTTTTCATAATTTTCTCTTGAGAGATTAGATTCAAATGGGAAATGATTATTTCCCAAATATATCTTTCAAATAAGGTATTATTTATTGAATAATTAGAGGATTAATTTTAATAATATTCTATTTTATTTCTTTAAAGAAATAAGCGAGTTCTTAATACAATGACATCTTTTAGGATGGTGTTCTTTAGAGGTTCACCCTTTTCAAATAGTTGAAGTACCATAAAGATAAGTTTCAAATTGATCATGCCAATTGTTGAATTGTTGAACTGCCATTAGAAGCCATGTTTGACCTCCTGAGACGTCCTCGGTTAGGGTAGTCATTCTTCCATGCGGGTGATCCACCCATGATCATCCAGAATTCAGTTAGAAAATTAGGAAGAGAATTTTCATTACCTTTAATGAATTGATGTTCAAGATGAAATGATTGCCATGATGCAAAATTTGTTTTGAAACTAAATTTTTGACATCTTGTTCAATATTTGATTGAAGCGATCAATGAAGGAGAAAATCTTAAGTAAATCATCTTGAATTTTAAGATGCACTTAATCACAGAAAGCATTTATTTTTTTGATAATGGAATACTTTTCTTTGGTAGGATTCATTTACGAGCGAACTAATTCTTTTTTAGAATTCTTTTATTGCTTTAGGATACCTCCATAGCCCTTATCAGAGGCATCTGTTTCAATAATTTTGAAACTAGTTGGGTCTGCAAGATTAAGATAGGGAAGGTTTGAACCCTTTCTTTAATTTTGCATCTTGCCATAATATGAGTATGGACCATGGTGGAGATTCTTTTTAATCTGTCAAAAGGTGCATCTTTAAAAATTTTGATAGAAATCTACATAATTGAGCTCCCCAAGCTGTAGATTTGGTTTTATCTAAAATGATATCGGAAATTTGTTAGCAAATTTAATACTTCTATTAATTGGTATAATAAAGCATTGGATATATTATGGAAAATCTCATTTCGATTTGAAATAATTTGATTTTGGCTCTAAATAACTAATCCATTTTTTAAAATTAACCATTTAAATGTTTTAGATGGTTGAAGTGTTCATCAATATTATTTGAGAACAAGAACATCATCAAGCATATATAATATTTTAAAATATAAAATAACCATGGGAAAATAACAAGTATTTATCAAACATGGTGAAATGTAATAAAAATTCTAACATCCTTAGAACACAAGGATATATAAAACACTTTTTTATTAAAACTTAAAAATAACTTACGATTAGACAAAAGAACTAATCAAAAATAAAGAGAGAGAGGAGAAAAAAGATTTTAAAGCCATTTTAAAACTTTGTTTAGCATGTAATTAATTATAAGTTCGGTTTTCTCTTTCCTTTTCTGAATTCATAACATAGAATCGTATAGCTCAAGGAGTAGGATTGCGAATTATCCTTTCTTTAATAAATCGACAATCTCTTCTTTGCATAAAGCAAGGTAGTGCTCATCCGACAAGGATGAGCTTTTGTGAATGTCATTCATTGAAATTATCAATGTATGGGAGATCTACTACATGAGTCTTTCTTTCAGAAAGTATTTTTGTCACACAAACTTCCTTTTGGAATTTTGGTGGCAATTAATTTTTTTTCTTTGAATTTTGGGAAGAAATTTATTTAAAGTTAAACTAGCAATTTCTTCTTATAAATAATTTATATGCATAGACTTATTAATCCTATTCATTTCATTATGATAATTTCTTTAGATTAGTGATAAAATGGAATGTGATTTCTTTATCCCAAATTTGAAATAGAAATCACAGGAAGTGTAACAAGATCATTTAAAAGATATTTGTAGTTCCAAATTGATAAATGATATTTTATCAATTTTTTGGATCTTATCTATTTAGGTTGAACATAACATCATCAATATAGACTAAATATATTTAAAATAATCTTTAAATATATAAAAAGATAATTTCTTGGATTGATGAGATAATTATTTTAAAAATATATAAAAGAATTATCATGGCTCATTACTTACGATATATCTTTAAACAACTTTCTTTACAAAATTAAGTAAATTCAAAATTGCCACCAAGTTAAGGATCTGGTGACAAAATATTTTGGAAGAAAGACTCATCTTAGATAATATATTTAATTTTTTAATGACATTTACTAAAAACTCATTTGTCATAACTTTTATACTTTATCTAAAATGTAATTTAAAAAAGAGAATAATTTAATTTTTCATCATGTAATAATTTTTGAGAAAAGAGAGGAGATATGACTTGTAATTTTACAAATTCTTTCAAGTTTTAAAATATATCTAATTCTAATAAGTTTATTAAATGATTGCATAATGCAAAAATATTTTTTGAAATTTGATTTAAAATCGATATTGATCGAGATAAAGAATATCATTTATAAAATGTATTTATGGTCTTTATTCTAATGGAGGTAATGTTTGGTTTAAATGCATTAAATTTTATCATATCATGAATAATATATTTAAAGATTATTTTAAATATATTTTTATCTATATGATATTTCTCATGTTCTCACAATATTGAACATGAAATCTAAAAAATATTTAAATGGTTAATTTTAAAAAATGGATTAGTTATTTCAGAGCCAAAATTTAAATTATTTCAAACTCAAATAAGATTTTTAGGCCATAATATATCCAATGCTTCTATTATACTAATTAATAGAAGTATTGAATTTGCTAATAAATTTTCTGATATTATTTTAGATAAAAACCAGCTACAGCGGTTCTTAGGAGCTCTCAATTATGTAGCCGATTTTTATCACAATCTTGCCAAAGATGATTTACTCTTGATTAAAAAGAATCACCATTTTTACCATGATAGATGATAAAATTAAAGAAAGGGTTCAAAACCTTCCCAATCTTAATCTTGCGGACCTTTTCAATGTTGAAATAGATGCCTCGATAAGGGTTTGGTATCTAAAGCGAAAAGAATTCTAAGAATTAGTTCATTTGTTTAGTAAATGGAATCCTACTCGACAAAGTATTTCATTATCAAAAAATAAATGTTTTCAGATTAAGTGCATCTCAAAATTCTAAGATGATTTTTTTAATCAGTATTTTCTCTTCATTATTATTTGTTCCTCGAAATACATCTGAACAAGATGTCAAAATTTAGCTTCAAAATAAATTTTTGCATCATGATAGACTCTGTCTTGATTTGATCGAATTCATTAAAGGTAATGAATTTAATTTTAATTTTTTGATGAATTCTTGGATGATGGTGGATCAGCATGGAAGAATGACTCTAACAAATCTTTCTTTTTATAGAGTCATGGCCATGGCGCTCTAATGGCAAAATCATCAATTCAATAATTGGCATGATCAATTTGCAAACTTATCTTTATGGTACTTCCTCTTCAACTTGGTTGAAAAGGGTGAACTCTAAAAAGCACCATCCAAGATGTTGTTGCAAAGAACCTATTTATTTTTCTAAAAAATAAAATAGAATATTATTGAAATTAATCCCTTTGATTATTCAATAAATAATGTGGGCCTTATGAAGATATTTGGAAACAATCCTTTCCCATTTGAATCTAATCTCTCAGAGAAAATTATGAAAAATCTTACAATTAAAGTGTATTGAGATTAATGTTCATGATCAGACAAACCATATAATTTTGTATAGAAATACGTTATACAAAAGATCTTTCATCAAAGTGAATGAACTCCATTTCAAGAAAAATGATTCTTATCCTCCCATTTACATATAAAATTATTTATTGGTGCTATGTGCAAGCTATGATGAAGGCCTTCTTCTTCTCAATAGCGAAAACATTCATGGATGTTCATAATGAAAGATATTATCAACAAGAACTTCCATGGTTCTTTTCAAATGGTGGAACTATTTTGGAGCAATTAAATATTCTTCGAGATCAATCAAAGAAGTCTTCAATGATGGAGGTTGCCCCAAAATGAGTATTAATCCCAAAAAAATGATTGACAAAATCTTGCTCATTTCTTCGGTGCCAAATCCATGGATTTGGGCGTTATACTTGGAAAGGACCCTCAATCGTTGGTCCTTCAAAGATAATTTTACTAAAATGGTGGAATTCAATCAACATTGAGGATAAGCTCAAGCAAATTAAATCCATTATTAAAGCTTATTACGAATTAATATCCTCAAAACTATGATTTTTATTTATCGGTAGGCAGTACTACAAAATCAAAGACATTATCCTCATGAGAGAGATTCAACATAAGGAATGTCTCAAAATCTACAAAATTAACTCACCAGGTGTTTCACCCTATCTATATCTGCAGCATTGTCTTCGGCGGTCGACGTGGAATCCACCGGAGAAACTTAAATTCATAAAGCAGACCCACTAGAAGAAATAATTGCTACTTTCCAAAAGTAGCCACTTATCTTCACCATCAAGGAACCTACTTTACATAAAGTGGGTCCCACCAAAAGAAATAATTGCTACTTTCCAAAAATAGCCATCTTATAATATTTTGTACCTTTTTGTAGCCTCAAGCAAAGTATCTTTTTAATAATAGTAGCTTTGCTTAAGAACAAAGTTTCTATTTAATAATTATATCTGTAACTTCTAAACAGCGTTTCTCTTTGTTTAATAATTGTACACCTAAGCAAAGTCTCATGTGCCTCCACTCTATATAAGGAGGCTCATCAATTATTAAGTGTGCTCTCTTTTTCCTTCTCCTCTTCTCTTCTATTCTCCTCTTATACTCTCCTTAGTTCTTCCTGCTTCCTACCTACTGCCATAGTGTATACGCTCACCCATGAGCAAAAAGACCAATTAATTAAACTTTTAGCACAAGTTGAAGATGATTCAACTCGTGATAAAATTATCAATCTTCTTAATGATAAGAAGAAAGATAAATTAGAAAAATTTAATTACAAGTCTCCTATATACTCCTTATCTAAAGTATTTAAGAAAAAATCTGAGGCAAGTTCATCCTCTTCTAATTCAGCTTCTTTAACAGAGCTAAAAACTGAATTAAAGAAACTAAAATTAGAAGTTCAGAACCTTTTTCAAGAATTACAAGATCCTCATCCTATGAGACTCATGTATTTGCGCATGCCACGATCAAAATATTATGAATTTTACTAAAATGAAAAATATGGGTTGGATTTTTGTTATGAATTTCAATATTTGACTGTCAATTTAAAATTTTCATGTTAAAAAATGATTAATTTGTAAATATGTAAGAATAGGGTGATATTGTATGTAAAGCCCTAAAAATATTATTTTTGAAAGCGTTTGATGAAAATAAAGATAAAACGTGTACAAACATATTTTATTTATCAAAAAAAAAATATACAACCAAAATATATATTTGATATTTTTGCTTTTTTATTAAATTACATCTAAGAAAAACTTATGTTCCCACCAAATTTCTATCTCAACTTTTAAATTTGAATATTAAATATTAATCATTAATATTATATTTATCTCCTTTTTAATCTATAATTTATATAAGTCGGTTATGTATCTCAAAATTAATAGATCTTCAAAACTTGTGAAGCTTATCCAATCACTTAAGATTTCTACAAAATTGTTTAGGGGCATGTACATTCATGGCACAATTTTTAAATATTTTCATATCTAACCTTCAAAACTTCTTTTTTACATAAATATCACCTAAATTTTAATATTGTAGAAAAATACCACCATTATTAATCTATTAAAGTGAAATGCACTTTTTTTATGCAAAGAAAAGTGCTATAATTGTAAATATTAATCTTTAAATTTTTGATGTGCAAATGCATAAGAATTATGTGCTATGTATGTAAATATCCCAATTGTTTATTATTCATTGTATCACCTCCATTTCTCACTTGCTTGGGGAATTATTTATTCTTCTTTTTTCTAATTTGTTATTTTGGTGGCTAATCCATTTTCATAAATCTAGAATTTTAGAGGTATTTTTTTTTATTTAGTTAAATCAACTTTTCATTTAATACTTATTAGCAACAATTTCTATTGGATGTTATCTTTACCAAAAAGCTTTTATCAAATGTTATTAGTTTAATCTTTAAATATAATCTTAAATTTTGGTATAATCTCAATCATATGTGTAGGCATAATTTCTAGCAGTGCGTATTATGGATCTTAATAAATTTGACATATGAGAGAACATAATGAGTGGTCATTTTTATTATTTAAAATTGCCTCTAAAGCACACTCAAAAGCCCATATAAATTATTAATTCCTATACTAAAAAAAAAAATTATTAATCTAATTAAAGTATTCAAATTATGTTGATGTGTTAAAGAATCATGCACATTTATTGCTTTTACCCTCCATGCTACCACATGATGTTCTCTCCTTCAATTGCTCTACTATTACATGTTATGTTCTTCAACTTGGTTAAAGCTTCATGCTTATTGTTATCTTGTATACCTATGTATGTACAACCAACCACTTCATTAAGCTTCCCACAATCTACTTGCCACCATTGCCTTTACTCCATTGCATCTCTATTACAATGAAGTGACAAATCATAATGTCAAAAGTTTTATATCTCATGTTAAACTTTTTTTTTAGCTTAGATTTAGCTCAACCACATCATTATGACCAAGCTCCTTAGCATATGTTACTTAGATGATACTAAATGAAAAGCTCTTAATTGGTGATTCCACCCAAGACCCCAAGTAAGCAACAATCTAGTAATCCACCTATGATCTTATAAGCTTTAGATTATATCCTAAACTCTAGGATAACCCTAACACACCTAATATAGCTTTTTAGTGGCCTTCTCTTAAAATTTTCTCTCTTAATAAACTTATATGAAGAGTTTAGATCTTAATCTTAACATTTTTTTTATTTTTAGGTGGCCTAGTAGTCTAATTTAGACCTTTTTAAACTATTATAAACCCTATATTATATCATAATTAGTAAAAACCTAAGATTATACATACTCACATAGTTAATCTACTTGAGTTGAAGCTAATGACCTAAACCTAGATGTTCTATTTGGCTTAAAGTTACATTAAAATCAAATTGATTTAAGCTTTAATAATTACACTCAGAACTTAAAACTCACTTCACTCCATATTGGCAGTTAGTCTAGTTCTGACCAAACTTAACTCAATTAACATCAATTAATATCTTGATTAAGCATTAACCCAATAAATTTATTTCAATTAGACTTTGAATCTCCCCTTGACTAATCTAAACTAGACTTAATCTATATGAACAAACATTAAATAAACCAATGGCTTCCATTTGAACCTACTTTAAATTAGGGTGTGAATTTAGTTAGTTTAGATGCTTTGGTTTATAAATTAGCCAAACCAAATAGTTATAGTCAAAATATTCAATAACTAAATCAATTAAACTACTTTTCAAACCAAAACATATAATTAGACTTTAATTTGGGATTTAATTTAATTATAGATAAATCCAAATATAGTTACTAATATATCACAAAACATTCATATGATCAAGTATAAATTTAGTATTTATTAGATCTTTACTTTCTTAAGGCCATAAATTTCAATAATTAATTTTGAGATCATTCAATCTTTCTCTTCAATAGTCATATTACTCACATAACATAATTTGGTGAGATAAACAATATCAATAACATCTCATTTGAAGTCCATATGGGTCTATGTAAAACACAAAGAATTGTATTTAGAATTTTTTTTTGAAGTTACTTATGGCGTCAACGTCCTCAAAATTTTATTTGATGATAGTTAACTTGAGCATTTTGATGAATTTCATATATACCCAGTATAGGTCAATTTCAAGTTACTAGAAGTTGTAAGATATGTAAAATAGCATTTCAATATTCACATTGTATTTTTGGATCATCAGTAAAGTGTCCAAATTTTTGATAAAAAAGACTAGTGTTCCCTACATAAATTTAACTTCATACTTTTACACATTTAAGAAATGATTTTAGTATTGAGAAATATAGGTAGAAAATTTAAAAGTTTTGTTTGATAACACCTAACATTGATTGTTGATGAATATGTCACTTGTCAATTAACATCAATATTAACAAATGTCCATCATCCATGATGGATGATTCTAATTCTCATTTGTTCAATCGCTGATCCCCTTCTTATTATAAGAATGGTGGCGTGATGACAATGAGAGACTTTATGATTGAATTAGTGGTTGAAATAAGCGTAGATGTTTATTTCATGATGTAATTTTGATGTAGAGTTTATTGAAGATAAGTAAGACCTTCAAAGGGGTGTATTGGTGAGAGAACTTCAATACATCTAAAGGATGTGGTGACTTAAAAGATCACAAATATGTTTCAAAGACATATAAAGGTCATATGAGAGGTAAATTTTCAAAATACAAATCATTCTTATATAATAACTAATAATTCATCGCCTTTAACAATTTGATTAAAAATTTTAATCAAGCTTAAAACAACCATTCAATAATTGGATAAATAAGCTTTAGTTTAAAGTCATATTCAAAATTATTCAATCTTTGAACTTAATATATATATATTAATAGAATATAGTTTTCTTTATCTTAAAATAAAATGATACATTATCAAAAATCTAATTGATAAAATATGAATCTTAATGTATAATTTGAATTAAATTTTTTGAAAATTAAGCACATTCAAACTTAAATTTTACTAAATTTAAAGTCAAAAAAAAACACCTTACATGACAAATCTAATGATACTAAAAAATATGTTTAATTCAATGAAGCTCAAATCAAACATTTAAAATATGATTAAAATTTTTTGAGACACTAGTTGAAGAAATTTAAATTCTTTAAATATTGTATTTTTATTAGTCAAACTAAGCATCTTATTAAGAAGAGTTCAATGAGTTTAAACTTACTCAATTTGAGGTGATACTTAAATATTAAATAAATATTCCATGTTCAAAGGAATCAAAATAATTTGATGGAGTAATTGAAACTTTGACAAAAAAATAATTAATGTTATAAAATTATAAATAGACTCCATTCTTTATATATAGAAATGAGACATGAAAAGAAATCATAGACTCCATTCTTCATATATTTGAGACTTGAAATTGAAAAGCTTATCAAGAACTTCAAAAACTCTTTAAATGTCAACATTGATGAAAACAACCATCAAATGCATTTGAGATGTTGTTATTGACCACCATTGTCATCCAATTGTAATACACTCGCCTTGTTGTAATATAATCAATATCATTCAATTGTCATTGCTTGACCATCATTGAATTGTCATAATTTGACCACCATTGCCCAATTCTATTGTACAATATTGTCATCTATCATTGTCTCAGACCATGATTTTTATCATCACTTAACCACCATTATTCAGACATTTATCTATATTCCTTACTAGAATCATAAATCAAATAGATGCTGATCATATTTTCTTCAATTATAGGAAAAAAAACTCATATAACTTCATTTTATATAGAAATTTTTTTAAATTAAATTCAATGTTTTCTTTTAAGGTTTTCATAAATTATAATGTTTATGCTTTTTTTTTTATATATTTTGTCTGTGATCTTAATACAAAACTAAGACATAAAATCTCTCTTTGATATCAATAATTGTTAATATATTTGTTTATGGCATATGTTGCCTCCTTAGAATATTGAGTTCTTGCCATACTTGTAAAAAATAATCTATTTTCCTTCACTACTCATTCTAATATTTTATTTGAATCTATATTTTTCTTTGAGCTACTATTTTGTGTTTACAATTATTAAATTTTATTTCATTAAATCTTTGATGTAAGAATATTGGTTTATATAATATGAGAGGATTTATTAAATAAATATATGATATATCATTTTAAAATAAAGAATATTTTATTTAATAAATTGATAAATTTTAAAATAAAAGAAATTTATGAGCTATATTTTGAAATGGATGTATGTTATCATTTCAAAGTTTTTGGAGGAGAGTTTTTAATTATTTTAATTATTTGTGAATGAGATTGTTTTAAAGACAATCAAGTTATTATTATGTTATTCTGATAATAAGCTAAATTAAAATTATTAATATATAAATTTATTTAATAAATAATCTTTTCATTTGAAAACGGTTTATTTTGAAATAGATCAATAATTAAAGTTGCATTCTATTTTAGTAGCAAGAATAAATTTTAATTTTAAAATCAATTAATTTCTTTTAGTAATTATCCAATTTTTTTAATTAAATTATTTATAATAGTTAAAAACATAACTTTTGAATAATTAATTATATATTAAATAGTTTAATTTAAAATTGATCTTTTATGTAACTTAAACTGCATATTTATTTCTCTATCAATAATCTTATCAAAATCTTGCTTTGATTTATTTACAGTTGTCAAAAATATAATGATAAAATTATTATAAAAAATAAAAAAAATTATTGCTTAAAAAATTATATGATGAATATTACAAATTTTTTTTTTTTAAAAAAAAAATGGATCGTAATCTTCTAATCATTATTATCAAATCAGATTAAAAATACAACTTTTCATTGTAATCTCCAAAAAGGCCAAATACAAATATCAAATGACTACAGTGCACTTTCTCACTTCACCACACTATCATAACAGCTTCCAAAGGTTTACTTGAGGATCTAAATCAAGTTCTCCCTCCTCCTAGCACCTGGTCTTATTTAAACTCAGTCTGCTACAATTCCCATGGATCCACCTCCTCCTTCAAGTGTTCCTATCTGCAAAACTCACCTTGTCTCTCATTTCTTTAACCGAGGACTGCTTTTGAAGCCATGACCTCCAAGAACACCTCAAAAGCTAAGAATTCTTAATCTAAGTCAATAAACACTAGCAAAGTGGCATGCTTCTAACCCATTTAATCGACTAAGCTCTTCTCTCAAACATCGCTTCATGGAATGTAGTAGGCCTCCAAGCTATAAAGACCATGTTTCTGGGTTACAGAAGACTAGTTCAATTTCACATTCTGGGCATTCTCTATCTGACGACTAAAATAAATCAAGATCCCAATAATGACTCATTCTTCTCTAAAAAAAACTCTCTCTTCCACGTTAAAGATAGGTGCAACACCTTCTCCACTTGGCGGCCATCTGGATCCTTCAAAGCCCTCCACTGCCAGCCTCCATCCCAATCGATGGAGCTTCATCCCATTCTCTACTCTGACCTTTCCTTAACATCATCCGTTCCAAGGCTGGCACTAATCACCAGTGTCCTTTCTTCTGCACACTAAATTTTCACCTTTAGGAGGCGATTAGCGCCATCGTGGAATCCGTGATAAGGTGCCGGTTTGAGATAGTTGATCCGACGACCTCTGAAGAAGCGATGCTGGTGAAGATATTGTAGCTATTGCTTGCGAGCATGAGGTGGCGGTCCTCTAGGGTTTTCAGTAACCAGTATGTTTGAATCATCGTGCACACTTGCTTTAGGGTTGTTGATCGGACGGGGATCTCATACGATCGATGCATGAGCTTGTTCGAAGCACTACAATAATAAGTTCATCTAACTGAAATTAATAAAGCATCACACGAAATGAACATTACGTTGAATGAAGAGAAATTGGGGTACCAAAGTGTAATATTAAAATTAATCAATTTTACTAATCAAATAAATAATACATTTTTTTTTGTTTATAGGTTATTCAAATTGTATCATCAACTAAAATCTTTATTTTATTTTTAAAATATAATTAAACTTGCATTTATCTTTTATTTTCATAATATTGTTTCAAAAATATGTGAAAATATCTCATATGTGTTTTCAAAAATTTAAAATAAATACACTAACCTAATTTTTTTAAACATAAAATAAGTCATTGATCAATCATAATTTCTTATGTTTATAATAAAAATGAAATTTTATTATCATATTTCTTTGTTGCATCGATGGCTGCAAGAACTAGTTTTCCACCTCTTTGACAAGAATCCTAAAATCTATTGAATGAAAGAGATAAAAGCTAAAATAATAATAATAATAATATAATAATAATAATAATAATAATAATAATTAAACTATGATCATTAAATTGATTACCTTTCTTATTAACTATAATGGTTCTTTGTGATCCTTGTGCTCTATTCACTAAAACACTTTTGACTAAAATAGACCAAGTTATTCAAAGCAATATGCCTATACAAATTGTCTTCACTTTTTGTGCCATTTGGCATCATCACTAAAATATACATACATATATATATATTTGAGCAATTGAAGGACAAAATTTATTCTTCTATTTCTAAATTTTATATTGATAAACTTCTTCAAGTAATTAAGAACTTTGTAGACTAAATAGCTTCTAACATTTTGACTTTATGTCCTCAATCTCTTGAAGTTCATGTAGATAAAATTAAGAAATAGAAAAGTTAAACTTAAGTTGGTTTTGAATTGTTCAAGAACATGTTGATCATGTCATGATAGTTCTTAAAAAAAATATTGCAAAGTGGAAATTTCATAGTTATATCTCGACGATTTTCTTCATCATTTAATCAAAAATTTGCTAGTATGAGTTAGAGCGAAGGGTCATAGTAACTAGGAAGATAAAGAAAGTGATTTAAGAATTGTGGCAATCAATCTAAAGGTTGCTATGTTTTTTTTTCTTAATTTTAAACTCTTCTTGGCCTTAACTATATGCTTAAGCAATTAATCATAACAAGTTTGAGGAGACTATTATGCCAAGAGTTTAACCTAAATCAAACAAACTTTGCCTAAGTTCTAAATTTAAAATCACCATTTTTCTATTCTTCAAAGATTTTTACTAGAAATTATTCATAAAAATTATCCAAAAAAATTATATATGTAAGTGAGACTTTAAACAATTATTCTTTATAACACAATATTCTTCCACTTGAAGGTTGAATTTATGATATATTATCCTCATAGAGTTATATCTTTATGACACTTTTTCTCAATTAACTATAGAGATTAACCTTAGGTTAAGTATAGATTTACCTTGATTATCCAATCTGATAGATTTAGATTATCAATCTAAGATCAAGTATGTGCATTACATGAAAATCCTTTATGGACAATGACCCTATGTCAATTTGTGCTATCATGGCTTCAAATGAACCTAAAATATATATCATAGTTTAAATTCATTCAAATAAGAGCAATCTACATAATAATGAAGGAAGATCAAAACTTCAATATAGAAATTATGAATCTTTGCGGTCAGTCATAGTTATATCTCTCACAAAATAATATGTGGCTATTTTTTAAATAAATAATATAACCAAAGAAAAAATTGTGATAGCTTTTACATTGGACCATAGAAAGAGAATTTGATTTTAGGAGGAAATAATATTTTAGAATTTTAAAAATTTCTAAATATTTTTTTATCAAATTTTAAAAATTCCAAAGCTTATAACCAATTTTTTTTTAAACAAAAAATTAAAGTTCAAAGGTTAAAAAAATTTATATATATATATATATATATATATATATATATATATATATATATATATATATATATATATATATATATATATTACATAATTCTTATATTTTTACATATCTAAATTTAATATTTATAAATATAACACCTTTGGTATGCTTGTAAAAAATAATAAAGGTGTTATTTTTATATAATATTAAAGATTTGTGTCTTTGTATATATAAATATCAAAATTTAGATATTAGATATGTAATATATAAAATTGTATGTATGTAAATGCCCTAAGAAAATAAAAACCAAAAATGGCCAAATTATGGCAAGTTACATGTCTCTAAGGATTGAGCTTTGTGCCTAGTATGGTTAGCTTAAGGATTAATTATCTAATATCATTCTCATATATACCTTTTAGGTGTTTTCATATCCTAAGAATTATTTTTTTAATGTAAATACTTTTGAACACTTTTAGATAACTTTAAGCTAATTTTTTTTAAAAAAAATCTTCTTAGAATCTAGGAGAGGTTTATAGTGATGACCATAGAGTGGTCATATATTAGAAATTATTTTAAAATTATGATTTTTTATGTCTAATGTTTTCAAAACTCTAGTGGTAAATTTTGTTGTCAAAAATTAAAAGAACTCCATTTTTAAAATCTTCTTAGAATCTTAGGAGAGGTTTATATTGATATTAGAGTGGTCATATATTAGAAAATTATTTTAAAATTATGATATTCAATGTTTTCAAAACTCTAGTGGTAAATTTTGTTGTCAAAAATTAAAAGAACTCCAAACATAAATTATAATTAAGCCATATTGTTACACAATAAAGATATGAATTTTTGTAATAAGAAATATGATATCTACATAAAATCTTAAAGCTTTGCCCAATATCATCTAACGCAGATTAATTGATCAATATCAGTAGTCATCATCACCATCATCTAATGATACTTGTTTAATTAAATGACACTCATCATCTATTAGTTAATGACTTCTAATTCTCATGTTCTAAATTACTTGTAGGGGTGAGCATTTGATCAGTTCGATTGAATTTTTTGTTAAACCAAACAAATCGAACAAAAATAACTTAAAATAATCGAACCATCCAAATAACATATAAAATCAAACTAATCAAACCGAACTATAATTCAATTTATTCAATTCAATTTTCAATTAAACCGAATAGCATATAAAAAAATTTATTTTTTTAATAAACTAATTAATTAAAACAATCTAATAAATTTTATACATTAAAAATTTCTTCGTCAATTAAAAATCTATAAATCTATACAAATAATTAAACATTTACAATCAAAATTATATATTTATATTAAACTTTTTAACTAATTTTAATTTATTCGATTTATTCTATTTAACCAATCTTTTTAAGAAAAATGATACAAAAAAAAACTGAATAACTCAAGAAATATTTTTAAAAGGAAGGCTTAGAAATACTAAGGGGCTATTTGGGATAAATTTTATTTTGTATTTTTTGTTTTTGCTTTTATGCTATTTTAAAAATAATATATTTGTTTAATGTTTTTTCAATTATTTTTAAAATAAATAATTTTATTTTGAAAAACACTCAAAAGTCAAAACAACTTTTAGATATTTTAAATATTTTTAAAAATAAAAATTACAATTAAATATATTTTATTTTAAAATAAAACATAAAAAAAAATAATAAGAAACAAAAAACAAAAAAAAGATCTCTAACGGTCCTTAAAATTTTAGATTATATATTATCATGGAAGATAAAATAATCTAATAGAACTATATTTTGAGACAGAATCTATTTGAACAATTGGGGAAATTAAAATAGAAGTTGGTGAAGATGATAGAAATTAGTTAGATTATGTCAGTTAAATTTATTTGTGTTTTAGAAACTAAAAAAATATATCTGAAATGAAAAAATGAATGAGTTAAATTTTTGAAGTTCTGCCTAAAATCTTATTTCGTTTGAAATAATTTGATTTTTTGGCTCTCAATACTAATCCATTTTTTAAAATTAACCATTTAAATGGTTTTAGATGGTTGAAGTGTTCATCAATTATTTGAGAAACGAACATCATCAATATAGACTAAAATATATTTAAAATAATCTTTAAATATATCATTCATGATATCTTGAAATTAGAAAGTGCATTTTTTTAAACCAAAGGGCATTATTTTGTTCCATGTATAGACCAAATAATCTTGTTTTTATAGCGATAGATTCTTATGGATCGATATCGATTTTAAATCAAATTTGAAAAATATTTTTGCATTATACAATCTATTTAATAAATTCCTTTTATTAGGAATTGGATATCTGATCCATTTTAAAACTTTGTTTAATGGCTTTGTAATTATAAGTGCGGTTCTCTTTCCACTGCGAATTCATAGGCTCAAGAGTAAGATTGCGGTTATTCCTTTCTTTAATAAATCATCAATCTCTTCTTTTGCATAAAAGCAAGGTAGTCGTTCATCGACAAGGACAGCTTTAGTAGAATGTTCATTGAAATTATCAATGTGAGAGATCTACATGAGTCTTTCTTTCCCAGAAAGTAATTGGGTTGTCACCACAAACTTCATTTTAGAATTTTTAGTGGCAATTTTGAATTTTTTCTTTGAATTTTGGGGAAGAAATTTGCTGTTTAAAAGTTAAACTAGCAATTTCTTCTTATAAATAATTTATATGCATAGACTTATTATTAATGCTATTCATTTCATTTATGATAATTTCTTTAGGATTGATGATAAAATGGAATGTGATTTTTTTATCCCAAAGAAAATATTGAATTTCAGTATCATCAATTCTAGTGATAGGCATTATTTTAAGAAGAAAAAGAGTTCCCAAAATAATGTATTGTGTCAAATTTTTGACTAAAATAAAAGGCATTTGAATATCAATATCATCTTGACACCGAGATGATAATTTATACTTAATTTGTAAAGACTCATTTTGCCTTTAGCTAGTTTTTTCAAATATCTAGAAGAAATTATTCTTCTTGTATACAATTTAAATCTGCTCCACTATCAACTGATTAAATTTGGTAAAATAAATTCTTTATTTATAATTAATTTGAAAATATACCATTTATGGTATATTGCCCTTGAATATTTTGTAAGAAACCTAGTTCTTGATTAGAATGAATATTTTCATGAATGGGCGTCTTGATTAATTTCAAGATCCATTGACGACCATTCATTTGCTCTTGCTCGGCTTTCTTTGAACTTCTAATTTTAGTTTTTTAATTGGTTTTTAGCTCTACTAAAGCTAAATTAGAAGATGATGTACTTTGCCTGATTTTTCTTAAATACTTGGATAAGGAGTACATAGGAGGCTTGTAATTAAATTTTGTAGTTTATCTTTCTTCTTATCATTAAGAAGATCAATAATTTTATCGAGTTGAATCATTTTTTAACTTGTGCTAAAGTTTAATTAATTGGTCTTTTTTGCTAGGCGCTGAACCTATCATATTTATTATATTTTTATAATAATCTATCTGTTGGCAAGATTTGCAACAGTTAGATTTATTAGATTTATCAGAATCTAATGAGGATGAAGATGAAATATGTTCTTCTTCTTCTTTTGATTCTCTTTTTTCGGAGGAATGTAGAGGATGTAGCATTTTCATGGGGGTTTGTTTTAATTAGTTCAGTTCATTTAACTTCTTCTTGACATTTGTTCATGTAATGACACATATTTGCATATTTAGCATTTTATTTCTCTTGTCTATTTGGTGTTAGAACCAGAGGGACAAGAGTGCTTGTGTTTGTGCATGAATTTGTCACATTTTTTATGACGTGATTTTTCACGTTTAGGAAAAACAGTATTTCGTGCTTTTCCCTTGTGTTTAGAAGATAAGGGCGTGCACGAGGGTCATTTCCGCAGGAATTTGTAAGCTTTTCAGTAGATGCTCTCTTTTCATTTAATCTTTTAATTTAAGATCAGAGCAAATTGCTAAACCAGTTTTAATACATACAGAAATAAGGTTTTCATATGGCATAAATTAGTATTGTGCTATGTGCAGGAAGCTTTCCTTCTCATGACGGCATTCATAGATGTTCATAATGAACAAAGATATTATCAACAAAGAACTTCTAGTTCTTGGATGGTGTAACTATTTTGGAGCGAAATTAAATATTCTTCCATCCAATCAAAGAAGTCTTCAATGACTAGATGGAAGGCCCCAAAATGAGGTAGAGAAAAAAATGATTCAAGGACAAAATCTTGCTTTCATTTCTTCACGGTGCCAAATCATGGATTTGGAGCGAATACTTGAAAGGACCCCTTCAATCGGTTGGTCCTTCAAAGATAATTTTACTAAAATGGTGGAATTCAATCAACATTGAGGATAAGCTCAAGCAAATTAAAGCCATTATTAAAGCTTATTACAGATTAACGATTCCTCAAAAAACTTGGATTTTGAGCTATCGATGAGGCAGGTACTACAAATTATCAAAGGCGTTATCCTCAAGAGCAGATTTAACAAAGGAATGTCTCAAAAGATCTGAAAATAAACTTCGCTTTAATCATCTATTTACGTGGTGAGTCTTACAGTGTCGATGTGGAATCCAGACTTAAATTCATAAGTAGACCCACCGAGGAAATAATTTCTACTTTCCAAAAGTAGCCTTATCTTCACCAGCGAGGAACCTACTTTACATAAAGTGGGTCCCACCAAAAGAAATAATTGCTACTTTTCAAAAGTAGCCATCTTATAATATTCTGTACCTTTGCTTAGCCTCTAAGCAAAGTATCTTTTTTATTTAGTAATAGTAGCTTTGTTTAACAACAAAGTTTCTATTTAATAATTATCTGTAACTGCAATAAGCAATATTTCTCTTTGTTTAATAATTATACCTTTGCTTCTAAGCAAAGTCTCTCACCTTCTCCAGGCTCTCTCGTATTATGAGTGCTCCAGTGCTCAGTTCCTTCTCTTCTTCTCTTATTCTCTTCTTGTACTCTCTTAGTTCTTCCTTTCTTTGTTCATGTGTAAGTTATTTTTAGGTTTTAATAAATAAGTGTTTTATATATCATGGTTTAAGTCTTAGAAAAATTTAATTACAAGCCTCCTATATACTCCTTATCGAAAGTATTTAAGAAAAAATCTGAGGCAAGTTCATCATCTTCTAATTCAGCTTCTTTAGTAGAGCTAAAAACTGAATTAAAGAAACTAAAATTAGAAGTTCAGCAAATTAAAGCTGAGAAAGAGCAAATGAATGGTTGTCTAATGGATCTTGAAATTAATCAGAAGAAGCCCAATTCATTTGAAAATACAGAAGCCAATTCTAATCAAAAACCAAGTTTCTTACAAAATATGCAAAAGGTAATATACCATAAATGGTATATTTCCATTAAATTAATTATAAATAAATAATTTATTTTACCAAATTTAAGCTATCTAGTTGATATGGGCAGATTTAAATTGTATACAAGAAGGAATAATTCCTTCTAAATATTTTTAAAAAATAAGCCAACGGTTAAAGGCAGCCGACGGTGAATCTTTATAAATTAAGTATAAATTATCATCTGTGGCCGTGTGTCAAGATGATATTTGTATTCAAATGCCTTTTATTTTAGTCAAAAATTTGACATAACACATTATTTTGGGAACTCTTTTTCTTCTTAAATAATGCCTATCGTTAGAATTGATGATACTGGAATTTAGTATTTTCTTTGGGATAAAGAAATCACATTTCATTTTATCACCAATCCTAAAGAAATTATCATAAATGAAATGAATAGGCTTAGTAATAAGTCCATGCATATAAATTATTTACAAGAAGAAATTGCTAGTTTAATTATTAAATAATAAAAAATCTCTAACATCCTTCCCTGGTATCTCTCTTGTCTCTTTGGTTTTAGAACCAGAGGGACAAGATTGCTTGTGTTTGTGCATGAATTTATCATGTTTTTTATGACATGATTTTTCACATTTAGGAAAAACAGTCTTTCATATTTTTCCCCTATTTTTGGAAAATAAAGGACGTACCTGAGGATCACAGTTGAATTATTCATAGAATTTGCCAAGCTGTCTTCACTCAAGTAGACGTTCTCTTTTCATTTGATCTTTTAATTTAAGATCAGAGCATATAGCTAATCCAGTTTTAATACATGTAGAAATAAGGTTTCTATATGTTAGGGTTTCATATGGGATGGTTCCATCGTAGAAGCGAAGAGAAACCTTAACCTTTTCAGCAAATAGATTGGGAAGGCCTTCAATGAATTTTTGCTTCCAGTGAAGGCTATTGGCGTCATAAAGTGTCATGACGGGTGCTAGAAATATATCCTTGTACCATCAGAAATGGGTTAAGGATGGACATCTTAATTTTTAGAGTAAGGAGCGACTTTTTTCTTCTTGATCTCAATGGATCGACAAAATGATCTATAATTGTTTGGAGATTATAGATTAATTTTCATTAGGTTTTCTTTGTTCTTTTGGAAGATCCTTAGTACTTAAGTCAATTTTGTTAAGAAGGTCTTCCCTTTGAGGAACAATGAGAAATTATCCCACCATCCTTTGAGTTCGGAGAATCACGAAATGATGGCAATATGTGGTTTTGCTTGATGTCTAGATTGAACAGCAGTAGTAAACAAAAGCATTCGATGAAGGGTATGAATGATTTGATGTTCAGAAAGTCCATCAATATTCCATTCATATAAAAAATCTCCATCATAAGAATTTCTTATGAAATGAGTATCTTCCCCAAATAATAAATCAGGAGGAGTGGGTTTTTTATAATAATGTTTTTTCAAATATTTCTTTGGATAAGAAAGTTTTTAGATATCAAGAGGAGGATGAGGATCTTGTAATTCTTGAAAAAGGTTTTGAACTTTTTCAATATTACTTGATTGATCAATATCAGTTCGGTTGAGGATTCATTTGAATCTTCATCGATTGATATCTTCAAGAACTCCTACATACTTTTCACTTAAATTTAGAATCAAATTCTGAATGTCTTCAGAAGAGGGTCCTAACTTAAGAGCCAATTTAGGAGGTGGTTGAATAAAAGGTTTCACAAATGGGTTTATACTAGTAGAAGCTTTTTCTGAAGCTTTACTAGTTTCAGGGCTAGAAACCTTTTGTTTAAGCATCTGATCGATTTTAGACTCTAGGCTAAAAAGATGATGGTGATTATTTGATATACTACTTATAATTAAGTTGTTTAATTACAATAATAAATTCCTTTAGAATTTATGGATCAGAACTTATTTTTCCAAAGGCAGCTAATTTTAAGGTTTATCATCCACCATTTTACAAGATGGAGATAAGATGCTTCAATTATTTTTCCTTGCTCGGCCATTTTTTGGTAGTTAAAATAAGAACTTGAGCAGATTGAGCATAGTAATCGAAAACCATGCTACAAAGGAATAGTTGCTTTGGCTTGACTATTTCTTTCTCTCATTTTCTCAAATATAAATCATTTATTTCAAGATGTTGGTCTTGAGAAGTAAAACTTCTATAAAGTAAAAATTATCATACTTTGGTTGGAAGTATTCCTTCAAAACAACCTCTAGTCTTAGAACCTATTGTGTAGCTCATTAAGACTAAAGTTCATTTCAGATGGAGTGGGAGATTGATTTTCTCTCACTGGATGATAGATATGATTTTTATTTAGGCGAAGGGCCTCGACCGATGGTTCAGGAGTGTGTGAACCATCCGATCTAGACTTCTCTGAGGTTTCATAAGGGATAGAAACCTAGGAAGTGTGATGGATCGATGAGGGTTGAATCTGACTTCAACATCGCCATCAGCCGCTTGAATTATCTGATACATATCTTGATTAATGGAAGGTCTTGGTGCACCAGATGGTATAGTCCATGATTCTGAAAATACCACCTCATTCCATTTAATCACTCTGTTAGTAGCAATATGGGATGCTAACAGATTTATTTCAATCAGAGTAGTTCGTGGGGAACATTTAACTCTAGATTTAGAGTATTTAAAACTCAAAATGAATTCAAAAGAAGCAATAGTTTGTAACCCTAAGAAATCATAACCATAAAGTCAGAAATGTAATTTTAGAGCTTCAAAAAGATTTATATCAGAAAGAGATAAACTCAGATTGGGAAAGGTGTTGAAATAAATTGGCTCGTGACATAGGATAGTCTCTACAACACTCATAAGGGATTGAGCCCAGTGAAGGCATTTTCCATCTCTTAGGCTTGCTAAAATAGAAGCATTTAGACTTTAAGGGTTAAAGGTTTGAATGCTATCTGTATCATTCCTATATGAATATAATTAAAATCTTGCATATATTTATGCAGATCTTCAAACGTTAGTAGATAAATGGTTTTATCTATTTGATCTACAGTAATGGTTTGTTCCACAATTTTCACTGAAGATTTTTCCTTAAAATCAAAGTTCCAAAGATAAATGATAGTTTTATCAATTTTGGGGAGAGACCATCTATTTAGGTCTTCTTCATTCAAGGGAACTCTGCCATTTCAGAGTTCTTGATTAAATTATTATTTCTCCTAATCGTTAGAGATTAGAAGAAGTATAAACCAAAAGGAGCAAAAGGAGAGAGGAAGATGATGCAGGAGAATTTGAAACAAATTACTACATAAGGATAAAACAAACTAAGTATAAACCTCCATTAGAGAATTATCTTCCCGCATACGTCAACAAAATAGGACTTACAACCCTTTCAAGCACCATTTGCCAAAAAGAAATATAAACCTCTACTAGAGAATTATCAGCAATCAATAATGGACTTATCACCCTATCAAGCATCAAATGTGCCATTTGCGAATTAAGATGGGATAAAGCCACGAGGAGGAATGAATCATCGGTTCATCCAAAGCATGGTGAAATGTAATAAAAATCTCTAACATCCTTCCCGTGGATTTACCCCATCATGGCTCACATATGATGCACTGTGATATATAAAATACTTATTTATTAAAACTTAAAAAGTACTTACATGATGATAGTAGGTGGGAAGCAGGAAGAACTAAAGAGAGTACAAGAGGAGAATAGAAGGGAAGAAGAGAAGGGAAAATTGAGCACTGAGCACACATAATACACAAGAGCCTCCCATATGGGTGGAGGGAGAGACTTTGCTTAAGAAAAGGTACAATTATTAAACAAAAGAAAATGTTGCTTAGAAGTTAAGCAATGATATATTTATTAAATAGAAACTTTGCTGTTATGCAAAGCTACTATTATTAAATAAAAGATACTTTTCTAAAGGTATAATATTATAAGATGACTACTTTGGAAAGTAGCAATTATTTATTAGTGGGACCCATTTATGTAAAGTTTCCTTCTGAAGATAAGTTGCCATTTCTTGGAAAGTAAATTATTTCTTCCGTGGGTCCGCTTATGAATTTAAGTTTCTCCGTGGATTCAAATGCCATCGTAAGACTGTACATCAAGACATAGATAGTGATTAAACACCTAGGAAGTTGATTTTCGTAGATTTTTTGAGATGTTTCTTGTTGAATCTATCTCATGAGGATAACATCTTTGATGCTTAGTAGTTACTTGATACCAAAATCCATAGTTTTGAGGGATCGAATAATAAGCTTTAATAATGGCTTAATTCTTGAGCTTATCCTCAATGTTGATTAAATTTCATCATTTTAGTAAAATTATCTTTGAAGGACCAACATTGAACGTCCTTTCCAAGTATAACGTTCTCCCAAAAGCCATGGATTTGGTACAAAAAGAGCAAGATTTTGTTCAAAACATTTTTTCCGGGATTAATAGCCCTCATTTTGGGCGCCTTCATCCATTGAAGACTTCTTTGATTTGATCTAGAAGAATATTTAATTTTCTCCAAAATAGTTCCACCATCTAAGAACCATGTCGAAGTTCTTTGTTGATAATATCTTGTTCATTATGAACATCCATGAATGCCTTCATTTGTCAGAAAGAAGGCCTTCATCATGCTTGCACATACACTAATCGAACTTATTTTTCCAAAGGTCGCTAATTTAAGGTTTATCATCCACCATTTTACAACCGATGGAGGATAAGATGTTAATTATTTTTTCATTCTCTCATACCATTTTTGGTAGTTAAAACAAAAGAACAAAGCAGAGAGCATAATAAAACTATGCTACTAAAAGAAATAGAATTTTTTGACTATTTTTTCTCTCATTTTCTCTATAAATAAATCATTTATTTGAGACATTGGTCTGAGAAGTAAACTTCTATACCAAGTATGAAAATTATCATACTTTGTTGGAAGTCTTCAGAACAACCTCTCTAGTCTTAGAACCTATTGTAGCTCATTAAGACTAAAGTTCATTTGAGATGGAGTGGGAGATTGATTTTCTCTCCTGGATGATATAAGATTTTATTAAAATCCCAACGGATGGTTCAAGAGTGTGTGAACCATCCACTTCTGAGGTTTGAAGGGATAGAAACCCTAGGAAGTGTAATGGATCGATGAGGTCAAGCCATCAATGATTTCCAAATTGATAAATTAGTTTTATCAATTTTGGGAGAGACCATCTATTTAGTCTTCTTTTTCAAGGGAACTTATTTATTCTTGATTAAATTATTATTTCATAATTTAGATTAGAAGTTACTTCAAAAGAAGTAGAAACCATATTACCAAAATGGGGAAAAAGGGAGAGAGGAAGATGATGTAGGGAGAATTTGAAACAAATCACCACATAAAGATAAAACAAAGTAAGTATAAACCTCCATTAGAGAATTATCTTCCCGCACAACAAAATAGGACTTACAACCCTTTCAAGCCTCAAGGATTATGGCCATTTCATGATGAAATATAAGACCTCTACAGAATTATCCCGATAGTCAATAATAAATAGGACTTATCACCCAATCAAGCATCACAGACAATATTTGCACAAGATGGGATAAAGCCATGGGAGGAATGAATAAAGTACTTTATCTAAAGCATGGTGAAATACAACAAAATCTCTAACATCCTTCCCTGGATTTACCCCATCATGGCTATGATACGTATTAAGACAGAGATATTATTAAAACTTAAAAGTACTTTTAATCTTTAATAAATAAGGGTTTTATATATCCTAGTAGATAAAACACTTATTTATTAAAGAAAGTACTTTTAAGTTTTAATAAATGGTTTTATATATCCCGTGTAGGTAATCGCTTTATGAATTTAAGTTTCTATGGATTCCACGCTGAAGTAAGACTCGCCAATCAGGAGATATAGATAGGGTGATCAAACACCTAGTTGATTTTTGTAGATTTTTAGAGGTTCCTTATGTTGAATCTCTTCATGAGGATAACGCCTTTTGATGCTTTGTAGTCTGCCTACCGATAGCTCAAAATCAGTAGTTTTGAGGGATCGTTAATTTAGAATAAGCTTTAATAATGGCTTTAATTTGAGCTTATCCTTAATGTTGATTGAATTCCACCATTTTAGTAAAATTGTTTTGAAAGACCAACCGATTGAAGGGTCCTTTCCAAGAGCCCAAATCCATGGGATTTGGCAGTCCGTGAAGAAACGACAAGATTTTATCCTTGAATTATTTTTCTGGGATTAATAGCCCTCATTTTGGGGCATCTTCCATCCAGTCATTGAAGACTTCTTTGATTGGATCTAGAAGAATACTTAATTCTGCTCCAAAATAGTTCCACCATCTGAAGAACCATGCTAGAAGTTCTTTGTTGATAATATCTTTGTTCATTATGAACATCCACGAATGCCTTCATTTATCATTGAGAAGGAAGAAGACCTTCATCATAGCTTTCTGATAGCACCAATAATTTACACCAATTTTGTACTATAAATTAGTGGAGGATAAGAATACATTTTTCTCTTGGAATGGAGTTAGACCCCATTTTCTTTGATGAAAGATCTTTTGTATAACGCATTTGCTATACAAAATTATATGGTTCATCTGATCATGAACATGATTAATCTCAATACACTTTAATTATATTAAGATTTTTTCATAATTTTCTCTTGAGAGATTAGATTCAAATGGGAAAGGATTGTTTCCCAAATATCTTTCAAATAAGGCTCATGGATTATTTATTGAATAATTAGAGGGATTAATTTCAATAATATTATGTCTTATTTCTTTAGAGAAATAAACAGGTTATTGTACAACGACATCTTTTAGGGATGGTGTTGCAGCTTTTTTTGACGGTTTACCCTTTTCAACCGTAGTTGAAGAGGAAGTGCCATAAAGATAAGTTTGCAAATTGATCATGCCAATTGTTGAATTAATCGGATCTTTGTTAGATGCCACACCTCCAAAAAAAGAAAGATGTCCTTGGTTAGAGTCATTCTTCCATGGGGTGATCCACCGATCGTCCCGCAAGAATTAATGAAAAATCGAAGAGAATTTTCATTACCTTTAATGAATTGATGTCAAAATCAGAGACATGATTGCAAAATTTATTTTGAAACTAAATTTTTGACATCTTGTTCAATGATGTATTTGACGAGGAACAATAAGGAGAAAATATGATTAAGTAAAATCATCTTGGAATTTTGAGATGCACTTAATCACAAAAAAGCATTTCTTTTTGATAATGGAATTTTTTTGAGTAGGATTCCATTTACGTAAATAAAGTGAACTAATTCTTCTTTAGAATTCTTTCACGCTTTAGATACCCATAACCCTTATCGAGGCATCTTTTCAACAATTTTGAAACTAGTGTCCGTAAGATTAAGACAGGAAGGTTTTGTTTTTTTTAATTATGCACGCCATGGTATGAGTATTAGACCAAGGTGGGGGATTCTTTTTTAATCTATCAAAGAGTGGGGCTGCATCTTTGGCAAGATTTTGATAGAAATTAATTATATAATTGAGAGCTCCTAAGAACCACGATAGCTGGTTTTTATCTAAAATGATATCAAAAAATTTGTTAGCAAATTTAATACTTTTATTAATTGATATAATAGAAGCATTGGATATATTATGGCCTAAAAATCTTATTTCAGTTTGAAGTAATTTGATTTTGGCTCAAAATAACTAATCCATTTTTTAAAATTAACCATTTAAATATTTTGATGGTTGAAGTGTTGTCAATATTGTTTGAGAACACAATATATCAATATAAAATATCTTTAAATATATTATTCATGATATGTCAAATTCAAGGTGCATTTTGCCAAAGGGCATTACATTCCATTCGTAATGTCCAAAGGGCACCAGATGCTTTTATAGCGATCCATTCTTTTAACCGATATATCCTAATTTTAAATCAAATTTGGAAAATATTTTTGCATTATCCAATCTATTTAATAAATTTTTTTTATTAGAATTGATATCCGATCCATTTTAAAACTTTATTTAACTTGTATAATTACAAGTCGTCCTCCTTTTCCTTTCTCAAAATTCATAACATAGAATGCGGTACAGCTCCAAGGAGTAGGATTGCTGAATTATTCCTTTCTTTAATAAATCAACAATCTCTTCTTTGCATAAAGCAAGGTAGTGCTCATTCATTTGACAAGGACGAGCCTTAGTGGGAATGTCTCTTTCATTGAAATTATCAATGTACGGGAGATCCACCACATGAGTCTTTCTTTCCCGTAGAAAGTTGTCACCACGACTTCCTTTGGAATTCTTGGGTAATTTTGAATTTTTACTTTTAATTTTGGGAAAGAAATTTGTTGTTTAATAGTTAAACTAACAATTTCATCTTGTAAATAATTATATGCATAGACTTATTATTAAGCCTAATCATTTCATTAATGATAATTTCTTTAGAATTGGTGATAAAATGGAATGTGATTTTTTTATCCCAAAGAAAATATCAATTCCAATATCATCAATCTTGATGATAGGCATTATTTTAAGAAGAAAAGGAGTTCCCAAACTAATGTGTTGTGTCAAATTTTTGACTAAAATAAAAGGCATTTGAATATAAATATCATCTCACACGATGATAATTTATACTTAATTTGTAAAGATTCATCAATTACCTTTAACCGCTTGTTTTTTCAAAATATTTAGAAGGAATTATTCTTCTGCAATTTAAATTCGCCATCAACTAAAAGTTAAATTTGGTAAAATAAATTCTTTATTTATAATTAATTTAATGGAAATATACCATTTGTGGTATATTATCTTTTGCATATTTTGTAAGAAACCTGGTTCTTGATTAGAATTTTTCATATTTTCAAATGAATTGGGCATCTTTGATTAATTTCAAGATCCATTACATCATTCATTTGTTGCCGCCTTTAATTTGTCAACTTCTAATTTTATTTCTTTAATTCGCTTTAGCTTTAAAGAAGTCAATTAGAAGATGATGAACTTGCCTCATTTTTTTCTTAAATACTGATAAGGAGTATATAGAGGCTTGTAATTAAATTTTT
Organism: Cymbidium sinense; assembly: GCA_021442155.1. Taxonomy (NCBI): domain Eukaryota; kingdom Viridiplantae; phylum Streptophyta; class Magnoliopsida; order Asparagales; family Orchidaceae; genus Cymbidium; species Cymbidium sinense. The sequence goes on from CM038223.1 coordinate 151,721,342, forward strand.
CTAATTTATCTTTCTTCTTATCATTAAGAAGATCGATAATTTTATCATGAGTTGAATCATCTTCAACTTGTGCTAAAAGTTTAATTAATTGGTCCTTTTGCTCGTGGTTGAGCGTATACAGACCTGTCATATTTATTATATTTTTATGATAATCTATCTGTTGACAGGACTTACAACAGTTAGATTTATCAGATTTATCAGAATCTTATGAGGATGAAGATGAAATATGTTCTTCTTCATCTTCTAATTCTATTTCAGAATCAGAGGATGTAAGTAGAATTTTCATCAAGGTTTATTTTAACCCTTCGTTAATCTGAAGTTCCTTTAACTTCTTCTTGGCAGTGCATTTATTTGCGTAATGACCTGTACGACCACATTTGTAATATTTTATTTCTCTTATCTCTTTGGTTTTAGAACTAGAGGGACGAGAGTTCCTGTGTTTGTGCGTGAATTTATCACATTTTTTATGACATGAATTTTTCATGCTTAGGAAAAATAGTTTTTCGTTTTCTATTTTGGAAAATACACGAGGATCATAGTTGAATTGTTCATGCCAAGTCGTTCTTCGCTCAAGTAGACGTTCTCTTTCATTTGATCTTTAATTTAAGATGAGCATTAATCAGCTTTTAATATGCGTAAATAAGGCTTCCATATGTTAGGTTTCATATGGGATGGTTCCATCTAGAGAGAAACCTTAACCTTTCAAATAGATTGGGAAGGCCTTCAATGAATTTTTGCTTCCAAAGGAAGGCTATACATCATAAAGTGTCATGATGCATGCTAGAAATATATCCTTGTACCAAAAATGGGTTAAGGATGGACATCTTAATTTTTTGGAGTAAGGAGGAGTTTTTCTCCTTGATCTTCAATGGATCCAAAGAAATGATCTATAATTATTTGGAGAAGATTATAGATCAATTTTCTTTGCTGATCTTTTGGAAGATCCTTATTTAAGTCAATTTCTCTAATGAGGTCTTCCCTTTGAGGAACAAGGAGAAAAAATCCACCATCCTTTCCAGTTCCGGAGAATCCTCAAATGATGGCGAAATGATAATATGTGGTTTTGCTTAATGTCTATTGAAATAAAGAAACATAAGCATTCAATGAAGGGTATGAATGATTTGATGTTTAGAAAGTATATCAATATTCCATTCATATAAAGAATCTCCATCATGAATTTCTACAAATGAGTATCTTCCTAAATAATAAATTAGAGGAGTGGGTTTTATAATAATGTTTTTCCAAATTTTTCGGATAAGAAAGTTTTGTATATCAAGAGGAGGATGAGGATCTTGTAATTGAAAAGGTTTTGAACTTTTCAATATTACTTGATTGAGATCGCTTTGAGGATTCATTTGAATCTTCATCCCATTGATTGATATCTTCAAGAGCTCTACATACTTTACTTAAATTTAGAATCAAATCAATGTCTTCAAGAGGGTCCTAACTTAAGAGCCAGAGGTGGTTGGATAAAAGGTTTTACAAATGGGTTTATACTAGTAGAATTTTTTCAAGTTTTGCGGATAGAAAACTTTTGTTTAAGCATCTGATCGATTTGGCTAAAAAAGATGATAAGTGATTATTTGAAGTATACTATTACTAATTAAGTTTAATTAGTAATAAATTCTTTAGAATTTGTGGATAAACTTATTTTTCAAGGCTAATTAAAAGGTTTATCATCCACCAATTTTACAACTAATGGAGGATAATATGCATCAATTATTTTTCCTTGCTCTGTCTGCCATTTTTTGGTAGTTAAAATAGGAACTTGAGTAGATTGAGCATAGTAACTGCAAAACTATGCTACGAAAGGAATAGTTGCTTTGGCTTGACTATTTCATTCTCTCATTTTCTCAAAATATAAATCATTTATTTCAATCCGTTGGTCTTGAGAAGTAAAACTCCTACATCAAGTATGAAAATTATCATACTTTGGTTGGAAGTATTCATTCAGAACAACCTCTCTAGGCTTACAAGCTATTGTGTAGCTCATTAAGACTAAAGTTCATTTCAGATGGAGTGGGAGATTGATTTTCTCTGAATGGATGACTGATATGATTCTATTTAGGTGAAGGCCTCGATTCGTGGAGTGTGAACCATTCGACTCTCTCTAAGGTTTTAAGAGATAGAAACCCTAGGAAGTGTAATGGATCAACAAGGGTTGAATCGAACATCAACATCACCATCAGCTGTAGTTCCAAATTTATAAATGATAGTTTTATCAATTTTAGGGAGAGACCATCTATTTAGGACTTCTTTTTTCAAGGGGAACTCTGCCATTTCAGAGTTCTTGATTAAATTATTATTTCTCCTAATCATTAGATTAGAAGTTACTTCAAAAGAAGTAGAAGCCATATTACCAAAAATGGGGAAAATGGAGAGAAGAAGATGATGTAGGGAGAATTTGAAACAAATCACCACATAAGGATAAAACAAACTAAGTATAAACCTCCATTAGAGAATTATCTTCCTAGAAAGTCAATAAAAATAGGACTTACAACCCTTTCAAGCCTCACACAATAGGGATTTATGACCATTTACGACGAAGATGAGAATATAAACCTCTACAGAATTATCGCATAAATAATAATAAAGGACTTATCACCCTATCAAGCATCACAAAGGAATGGCCATTTTTATGAAGACCGGATAAAGCCATGGGAGGAATGAACAAATGGTTTATCCAAAGCATGGTGAAATACAAAAATCTCTAACATCTTCCCTTCTGGATTTACCCTATCATGGCTCTGATACCAGACTTAAACCAGGATATTTAAAACACTTATTTATTAAAACTTAAAAATAACTTACACGATGACAGAGGAAGCGTGAAGAACAGAAAGAGTACAGGAGAATAGAAAAGAAGAAAAGGAAAGAGCAGAAAGCACTCTAATTACAAAGATAGAGCCTCCTTATATACAGGTGGAGGCAAAGGAGAGACTTTACTTAGAGGTTAAGCAAAGGTATAATTATTAAACAAAAGAGAAACTTCGCTTAGAAGTTAAGCAACGGTATAATTATTAGACAAAATTATTTCTTTCAATAATGTGGCTACTTTTAGAAAATTATTTGATTATAGAGTTTTTTGAAAGTAGTTATGGTGAAGATAGCCACTTTTGGAAAGTAGCAATTATTTCATGGTTGCTTTATGGATAAAGTAGATTCGTGGAGATGATGATGTATTAAATTTGGAAAGCAATTATTTCCGTGGTGCTTTTTTTTAATCAAGGATTCCACATCGATGCCATCAAGACCGCCATTGTTGTAGATATAGATAGTGATTAAACACCTTAAGTTAATTTTCATAGATTTTGAAGCTCGATCTGAGGATAACGCCTTTTGATACTTTGTAGTTCATCTATCGAAATAAAAATCAGATTTTGAGGATTAATTCATAAGCTTTAATAATGGCTTTAATTTTAAGCTTATCCTCAATGTTGATTGAATTCCACCATTTTAGTAAAATTATCAAGGACCAAATTAAATGGATCCTTTCCAAGAATAACGTTCCATCATCCATGGAATCAAAAAGAAATGAGCAAGATTTTGCCTTTGGATCATTCTTAGATTAATAGCTCATTTTGGAAATTTCCATCCATTCATTAAAGAATTATTGGATCAAGAATTTTCAAAATAGTTCCACCATCTAAAGAACCATGTAATTTCTAATAATCTTCTTTGTTCATGATGAACATCCATGAATGCCTTCACTTTTCATTGAGACTTTCATCATAGATTGCACATAACACCAATAATTTATGCCAATTTTGTATGTAAAATTAGTGGAGGATAAAATACATTTTTTCTTGTTAGATTCAATTTGATGAAAGATTTTTGTAATTTGCTATACAAAATAGTATTCATCGATCAATAACATGATTAATCTCAATACACTTTAATTGTAAGATTTTTCATAATTCCCTGAGAGATTATATTCAAATGGGAAAAGATTGTTTCCCAAATATCATCAAATAAGGCCTTATTATTGAATAATCGAGGATTAATTTCAATAATATTTTGTTATTTCTTTAGAAAATAAACAAGTTCTTTACAATGACATCTTTTATGGTGTTGCTTTTTTCAGTCTAACGCATCTTTTATGGATGGTGTTACTTTAGAGGTTTCACCCTTTTCAACCAGTTGAAGAGGACGTACCATAAAGATAAGTTTATAAATTTATCATGCCAATTGTTGAATTGACCATCTTGATTAGAGGCCATAACCTCCATTAAAAGAAAGACATCCTCTTAGAGTAGTCATTCCATGCAGGTGATCACATCATTGCAAGAATTCTGGATAGAAAATCGAAGAGAATTTTCATTACCTTTAATGAATTGGTCAAAATAAGACAAATTTTGCAAAAATTTGTTTTGAAACTAAATTTTGACATCTTGTTCATGATGTATTTGACAGGAAACAATATGAAGGAGAAAATACGATTAAGTAAATCATCTTGAAATTTTGAGATGCATTTAAAATTTTGATAATGGAATACTCGAAGTATTCCATTTACCAAATAAAATAATTTAATCAAGAATTCTAAAATGGCAGTTGAAAGAAGAAGACTAAATAGATGATCTCAAAAATTGATAAAACTATCATTTATTAATTTGGATCTACAAATAAGTTGATTCAATCGTCGATCCATTACACTTTCTAGGTTTCTATCCCTTAGAGCCTATGATGGTTCTCATAACCATCAATCAAGGCCCTTCACCTAAATAAAAATCATATCTATCATCCGGAAAATCTCCCACTCCATTAAATGAACTTTAATCTTAATGAGCTACACAATAGGTTCTAAGACTAGAGAGATTTCAAGAATACTTCCAACCAAAGTACATAATTTTGCAGAAAGTTTTACTTAAGACCAACGTAAAAAAATGATTTATATTAGAAAATGAGAGAATGAAATAGTCAAGCCAAAGCAAATATTCCTTTTGTAGCATGGTTTTGCAGTTACTATGCTCAATTTGCTCAAATTGCTATTTTAACTAACAAAAAATGGCAAAATAGAAAAATAATTGAAACATCTTATCCTCCATAAAAATGATGGATGATAAACCTTTAAATTAGCTTTCAAAAATAAGTTCGATCCATAAATTCTAAAGAATTTATTACTATAATTAAATAACTTAATTATAGTAAAGTAATAAATAATCACTAATCATCTTTTATTAGAGTCTAAAATTGATCAAACCAAACAAAAGGTTTCTAGCCCAAAACTAGTAAATTTCAAAAAAAGCCTACAGTATAAACCCATTTGTAAAAAACCTTTTATCCAACCACCTCCTAAAGCTCTAAGTTAGACCCTCAAGACAATTAGAATTTGATTCTAAATTTAAGTGAAAAGTATGTAGGAGCTCTTGAAGATATCATAATGGATGAAGATTCAAATGAATCCTCAACCAAAATTGATACTGATCAATCAAGTAATATTGAAAAAGTTCAAAACCTTTTTCAAGAATTACAAGATCCTCATCCTCCTTGATATCCAAAACTTATATCCAAGAAAAAATTTGGAAAACATTATTATAAAAAAACCAACACCTCTAATTTATTATTTGAGAAAGATATTCATTTAGAAATTCCTATGATGGAGATTCTTTATATGAATGGAATATTGATGGACTTTCAAAACAAATCATTCATACCCTTCATGCATGTTTTGCTCTGCTCAATCTAGACATCAAGAAAACCACATATTGTCCATCATTGATCTGAAACTGAAGGATGATGGGATAATTTTCTCACTGCCTCAAAGGGAAGACCTCCTTTAAATTGACTTAAGTACTAAGGATCTTCTAAAAGAATAACAAAAACCTAATGAAAATTCTATAATCTTCTCCAAACAATTATAGATCATTTTGTTGGATCCATTGGAGATCAAGGAGAAAAAAACTCGCTCCTTACTCCAAAAATTAAGATGTCCATCCTTAACCCATTTTCATGGTACAAGGATATATTTCTAGATCCATGACACTTTATGATGCCAATTTCATAAGTAAAAACATTGAAGGCCTTCCCAATCTTTTCAAGGTTAAGGTTTCTCTTAGACGATGGAACCATCCCATATGAAATTAACAAATGGAAACCTTATGCATGTATTAAAATGGATTAGCTATATGCTCGATCTTAAATTGAAAGATAAAGAGAACGCCTACTTGAAAGAGAATCTTTTCTGAAAATTTAACTATGATCCTCGCCCATTATTTTCAAAATGGGGAAAAACACAAAAAAGACTATTTTTCCTAACGTGAAAAATCACGTCATAAAATGTGAAATTCATGACAAATAAGCACTCATCTCCGGTTCTAAAACCAAAGATAAAGGAAATAAAATGTTATAAAATGTGCTCATTACAAATAATGTAATCGAAGAAGTTAAATGAACTTGATTGAGAAAAAAAAGAAATTTTCCTCCGATTATTAGATGAAAAAAGAACATATTTCATCTTCATCAAATTTGATAAATTTGATAAATCTAACTGCAAGTCGCCAATAGATATTATTATAAAAAAAATAAAAATAATATGTATATGCTCACCCACGGAAAAGGACCAATTAACTTTTAGCACAAGTTGAAGATGATTCAACTTAAAATTATCAATCTTCTTAAGAAGAAAGATAAATTAGAAAAATTTAATTACAGCCTATATACATATAAAGTATTTAAGAAAAAATGAGGCAAGTTCATCATCTTCTAATTCACTTCTTTTAAAAGAATTAAAGAAACTAAAATTAGAAGTTCAAATTAAAAGGCAAAAATGAATGGTCTCAATGGATCTTGAAATTAATCAGAAGATGCCCAATTCATTTGAAATTATAGAATTCTTCAAGAAACCTTTCTTACAAAATATGCAAAAGGCAATATACCAAAATGGTATATTTCCATTAAATTAATTATAAATAAAGAATTTATTTTACCAAATTTAATAATGAGCGATTTAAATTGTATACAAGAAGAAATAATTCCTTCTAAATATTTTGAAAACCAGCTAAGTTAAAGCAAATTTACGGTGAATCTTTACAAGTATAATTATAAATATGTCCATGATAGTATTCAAATGCCTTTTATTTTAGTCAAAAGACACAATATATTATTTTCCATTTTTCTTAAAATAATGCCTATCACTAGAATTGATGATTTGAATGTATTTTCTTTGGGATAAAGAAATCACATTCTATTTTATCACCAATCCTAAAGAAATTATCATAAATGAAATGAATAGGCTTAATAATAAGTCATGCATATAAATTATTTACAAAATGAAATTTTTAACTATTAAACAACAAATTTCTTCCCAAAAAAAAAAAAATTAAAATTGCCACCAAGAATTCCAAAAGGAAGTCGGTGACAACCCATTCGGGAAAGAAAGACTTATGTAGTGGATCTCCCGTACATTGATAATTTCAATGAACGAGACATTCTCACTAAGGCTCATCCTTGTTAGATGAATGAGTACTACCTTGCTTTATGCAAAGAAGAGATTACTGATTTATTAAAGAAAGAAATAATTCCAATCCTACTCCCTTGGATAATTATTCTATGTTATGAATTTAAAAGGAGAGACCACTTGTAATTACAAGCTAAACAAAGTTTTAAAATGGATGATATCCAATTCTAATAAAAGGGATTTATTAAATAGATTGCATAATGCAAAAATATTTTCCAAATTTGATTTATGATAATCCAAATAAAAGAATCGGATCTATAAAATATTTATGATTCTCCTGACATTAATAATAACGTAATGCCCTTTAGTTTAAAATGCACCTTAAATATCATGAATAATATATTTAAAGATTAATTTAAATATATTTTAGTCTATATTGATGATGTTCTTCTCTCAAACAATATTGATGAACACTTCAACCATCTAAAACATTTAAATGGTTAATTTTAAAATGGATTAGTTATTTGAGAGCCAAAAAATCAAATTATTTCAAACTAAAATAAGAGGCCATAATATATCAATGCTTATTATTCCAATTAATAGAACTATTGAATTTGCTAACAAATTTTCGATATCATTTAGATAAAACCACCTGGAGCTCTCAAAAGTTGATTTATCAAAATCTTGCAAAGATGCAATTTTGAGATTAAAAAAGAATCCACCATGGTGATCATACCATGATAATATGTAATTAGGGGTTCAAAACCTTCCTTGTCTTAATCTTATGACCTACTAGTTTCAAAATTGTTGAAACATGCCTCGATAAGCGCCATGGAGGTATCAAAGCGAAAAAAAAATTCTAAAGAAGAATTAGTTCGCTTTGTTTCTGGTAAATAGAATCATACTCAGCAAAAGTATTCCATTATCAAAAAGAAATGCTCGTGATTAAGTGCATCTCAAAATTCTAAGATGATTTAATTATATTTTCTAACATCAGAACCATCAAGGAACACTTTACAACTCATAAAGGCAAATCTGAGGAAGGATAGATTTGTTGTTACATATCACCATGCTTTAGATGATCCAGTACTTTGTTCATTCTCCCATGGCTCTGATACCAGACTTAAACCAGGATATATAAAACACTTATTTATTAAAGATTAAAAAGTAATTACACGATGATAGTAGGCAGGAAGCAGGAAGAATTAAGGAGAGTATAAGAGGAGAATAGAAGAGAAGAGGAGAAGGGAAAATTGAGCACTGAGTACACCTAATACATAGACAGAGCCTCTTTATATAGAGGTGGAGGCACAGGAGAGACTTTGCTTAGAAGCAAATGTACAATTATTAAAAGAGAAATGTTGCTTAAGCTAACAAAGATAATACTACAAAACTTGTTGTTAAGCAAAGCTACTATTAAAAAAAGATACTTTGCTTAGAGGCTAAGTAAAGGTACAAAATATTAAGATGGCTACTTTTGGAAAGTAGCAATTATTTCATTTGGTGGGACCCACTTTATGTAAAATAGGTTCCTTCAAGAAGATAAGAACTTTTGGAAAGTAACAATTATTTCTGGCCCGCTTTATGAAAGTTTCTCCAAGGATTCCATATGTAAGACCTCCAATCATATAGATAGGTGATTAAACACCTTGGTGAGTTGATTTTGTAGATTTTTTGAGACGCTCCTTATGTTGAATCTGGTCTCGAGGATAACATCTTTGATGCTTTAGTACTTCATCTACGATAAAAAATATAGTTTTTTGAGGGATCATTAATTTAAGAAGCTTTAAATGGACTTTAATTTGCTTGAGCTTATCCTCAATGTTGATTGAATTCCACCATTTTAGTAAAATTGTCTTTGAAGGACCATTGGGGTCCTTTCCAAGTAAATCCAAATCCATGGATTAAAATGAAGAAATGTGCAAGATTTTATCCTTGAATCATTTTTATTAAAATCATTTTGGGCGCTTCCATCCAGCCATTGAAGACTTCTTTGATTGGATCTGGAAGAATATTTAATTCTACTCCAAAATAGTTCCACCATCTGAAGAACCATGATAGAAGTTATTTGTTGATGATATCCTTGTTCATTATGAACATCCATGAATGCCTTCGTTTGTCATTGAGAAGGAAGAAGGCATTCATAATTGTTTGTGCATAACACCAATAATTTACACCAATTTTATACTGTAAATTAATGGAGGATAAGAATACATTTTTCTCTTGGAATGGAGTTAGACCCCATTCACTTTGATGAAAGATTTTTTGTATAACACATTTGCTATACAAAATTGTATGGTTCGTCTGATCACGAACATGATTAATCTCAATACACTTTAATTGTATTAAGAATTTTTCATAATTTTCTCTTAAGAGATTAGATTCAAATGGGAAAGGATTGTTTCCCAAGTATCTTTCAAATATGGCCCAGATTATTTATTAATTAGAGGGATTAATTTCAAGAATATTCTTATTTCTTGAGAAATAAATAGGTTTTTGTGCAATGACATCTTTTAGGGATGGTGTTGCAGCTTTTTTAGAGGGTTCACCCTTTTCAACCATAGTTGAAGAGGAAGTACCATAAAAATAGATTTTCAAATCAATCAGGCCAATTGTTGAATTGACTGGTCATTCTTCCATGCAGGGTGATCCACCCCTGATCGTCCCTGCAAGAATTCTCGGGTCAAAAAATCAAGAAGAGAATTTTCATTACCTTTAATGAATTTGATATCAAAATCAAAGAGTCGCTGACAGATGATGATACAAAAATTTGTTTCAAACTAAATTTTGACATCTTGTTTAATGATGTGAGGAACAAATAATACGAAGGAGAAAATGCATTAATCATCTTTTTTGAGATGCACTTAATCACGTATTTTCTTTTTGATAATGAATACTTTTGTTGAGTAGATTCCATTTACAAACAAAGTGGCTAATTCTTCTTTAGAATTCTTTTTTCGCCATTTCTTGAGGCATCAGCCACAACAATTTTGAAACTAGTAGGGTCTGCAAGATTAAGACAGGAAGGTTTTGAACCCTTTATTTAATTTTCCACTTCCATGGTATGAGTATCGCCACAGGGATTCTTTTTAATTTGTCAAAGAGGGCTACATCTTTGGCAAGATTTTGATAGAAATCACATATTGAGAGCTCCTAAGAACTGTAGTTTTTTATCTAAAATGATATCGTGAAATTTGTTAAGAATTTAATACTTCTATTAATTGGTATAATAGCATTGGATATATTATGGCCTAAAAATCTTATTTCATTTGAAATAATTTGATTTTGGCTCAAATAACTAATTTTTAAAATTAACCATTTAAATTATGGTTGAAGTGTTCACCAATATTGTTTTGAGAACAAGAATATCATCAATATAGACTAAAATAAATTTAAAATAATCTTTATATTATTCATGATGTCAAATTAGTGCATTTTTTTAAACCAAAGGGCATGCTCCATCTGAATGTCCAAAGGCATAAATGCTATTTTATAGTGATCCATTCTTTATCTAGATCTAATATCATTTTAAATCAAATTTGGAAAATATTTTCATTATGCAATCTATTTAATAAATCCCTTTATTAGAATTGGATATCGATCCATTTTAAAACTTTGTTGCTTGTAATTAATTACAAGTCAGCCTCCTCTTTTCTTAATTCAAACATAGAATAAAGTAGCTCAAGAGGATTGCCAAATTATTCCTTTCTTTAATAATTCAATCTCTTCTTGCATAAAGAAAGGTAATGCTGCTCATTTAACAAAGATGAGCCAATGAAAAGACTTCTTTGAATCTTGGCAATTTTGAATTTTCTTTTTTTTTTTGAAGAAATTTGTTGTTTAATAGTTAAACTAGAATTTCTTCAAATAATTTATATGCATAGACTTATTATTTCATTCATTTATGATAATTTCTTTAGGATTGGTGATAAAACAAATGCATTTATCCCAAAGAAATACAATTCAAGATCATCAATTGATATATTATTTTAAGAAGAAAAGAGTTCCCAAAATAACAAATTTTTTACTAAAATAAAAGGCATTTGAATACAAATATCATCTCTTGACATGTAAAATTGATAATTTATACTTAATTTTAAAGAATTTTATTTAACCAAAGAAATTTTTTAAAATTAATTTAGAAATATTCTTTAAAAAAGCATTATCTACTTTATATTTTCAAATGAGGCATCTGATCATTAATTTCAAGATCCATTAGATGACCATTCATTTGCTCTTGCCTTTAATTTGGTTTAACTTCTAATTTTAATTTCTTTAATTAAGTTTAGCTTAAAGAAGCTAAATTAGAAGATGATGTACTGATTTTCTTAAATACTATAAGTATATAGGAGGCTTGTAATTAAATTTTCTAGTTTATCTTTCTTCTTATAATTAAGATCGATAATTTTATCACGAGTTGAATCATCTTCAACTTGTGCTAAAAGTTTATTAATTGGTCCTTTTGCTCTGGGTGAGTATACGCACATCATATTTATTATATTTTTATAATAATCATTTGTTGCGATTTGCAGTTAGATTTATCGATTTATCGAATCGATGAGGATGAAGATGAAATATGTTCTTCTTCTTCTGATTCTCTTTAATCGAGGATGTAAGAAATTTTCATCGGTTTGATTTAACCCTTCAAAGTTCATTTAACTTCTTCTTGACATCCATTTGTTCATAATGACATACAACCACATTTGTAATATTTTATTTCTTTTGTCTTTGGTTTAATAGACGGGTGCTTGTGTTTGTGCGTGAATTTGTCACATTTTTTATGATGTGATTTTTCACATTTAGGAAAAATAGTATTTCGTGCTTTTCCCTTGTGTTTAGAAGATAAAGAATGTACGAGGTCATTTTGAAATGGTCTAATTTCAAAAGTCGCTCCAAGTACTCTCTTTCATTTGATCTTTTAATTTAATATCGACATTGCTAGACCAGTTTTAATACATGCAAAATTAAGGTTTCCATATGTTAGGTTTTTATGGGATGGTTCCATCGTAAAGTAAGAGAAACCTTAACCTTAAGAAATAGATTGGGAAGGCCTTCAATGAATTTTGCTTCAAAGAGGCATCGACATCATAAAGTGTCATGACGATACTAAAATATATCCTTGTACCAAAAAAATGGGCTATGATGGACATCTTAATAATTTTGGAGTAAGGATGAAGTTTTTCTCCCTTGATCTCCAATGGATCCAGCAAAATGATCTATAATTATTTGAGAAGATTATAGACCGAATTTTCATAAAGTTTTTTCTTTTCTTTTGGAAGATCCTTAGTACTTAAGTCAATTTCACTAAGGAGGTCTTCCCGTTGAGAAACAGTGAGAAAATTATCCCACCATCCTTTCAGAATTCCATAGAATCCTGAAATGATGGCTCGAGTGAGAATATGAGGTTTTGCTTGATGTCTAGATTGAACAAAGAAGAGTAAAACATAAGCATGAAGAAGTATGAATTTGATGTTCGTAAAGTCCATCAATATTCCATTCATATAAAGAATCTCCATAAGAATTTCCTAAAAATGAGTATCTTCCTCAAATAATAAATCGAGGTGGTTTTTTATAATAATGTTTTTCCAAATTTTTTCGGGATAAGAAAGTTTTGGATATCAAAAGGAGGATGATGAAGATCTTGTAATTCGAAAAAGGTTTTGAATTTTTCAATATTACTTGATTGATCAAGACGCTTAGGATTCAATTGAATCTTCATCCCACCTGATATCTTCAAGAGCACCTACTTTTCACTTTAGAATCAAATTCTTCTAAGAGGGTCCCTAACTTAAGAGCCAGCTTAGAGGTGATAAAAGGTTTCACAAATGGGTTTATACTAGTAGAAGCTTTCTCTAAAGCTTTGCTAGTTTCAGGGCTAGAAACCTATTATTTAAGCATCTAATCGATTTTAGATTCTAGGCTAAAAAGATGATCACTGTTTATTTGAAGTATACTATTACTATAATTAAGTTGTTTTAATTACAATAATAAATTCCTTTAGAATTTGTGTATCAGAACTTATTTTTTTGAAGGCCGCTAATTCTAAAGGTTTATCATCCACCATTTTTACAATTAATGGAGGATAAGATGCTTCAATTATTTTTCTTTTCTCTGTTTGCCATTTTTTGGTAGTTAAAATAGCAACTTGAGCAGATTGAGCATAGTAACTGCAAAACCGTGCGATGAAAGGAATTATTGCATTGGCTTGACTATTTCTTTCTCTCATTTTCTCAAAATATAAATCATTTATTTCGAGATGTTGGTCTTGAGAAGTAAAACTTCTATAACAAGTATGAAAATTATCATACTTTGGTTGGAAGTATTCCTTCTAGTCTTAGAACCTATTGTAGCTCATTAAGACTAAAGTTCATTTCGGATGGAGAGATTGATCTCACTGGATAATAGATATGATTTTTATTTAGGCGAAGGGCCTCGACCGATGGTTCAATTATGTGTGAACCATCCGATCTAGACTTCTCTGAGATTTCAGAAGGGATAGAAACCCTAGGAAGTGTAATGGATCGATGAGGTTGAATCGACTTCAACATCGCCATCACCTTTGAATTACCGATTAATCTTGGAAGGTCTCGCAGATGGTATAGTCCATGAGTTGAAATACCACCTCATTCCATTTAATCACTTTGTAGTAGCAATATGGGATTCTAACATTTCAATTAGAGTAGTTCATTCGGCTGGTTGAACAACTTTTGAACTCTAGGATTTAGAGTATTTAAAACTCAAAAATAAATTCTGAAGATTAAAGCAATAGTTTCAGAACCTGGGAGAAAATCATAACCATAAAGCTGTAAATGTAATTTTAAAGCTTCAAAAAGATTTATATCAGAAAGAGATAAACTCAGATTGGGAAAGGTGTTGAAATAATAGACATGGGCTCTACAACACTCATTAGGGATTGAGCCCTGAGAAGGCATCTGCCATCTCTTAGGCTTGCTAAATAGAAGCATTTAGACCTTTAAGGGTTAAAGGTTTGAATGCTATCTGTATCATCCCTATATGAATATATTTAAAATCTTGCATATATTTATGCAGATCTTCAAACATTAATAGATAAATGGTTTTATCCATTTGATCTATAGTAATGGTTTGTTCTACAGTTTTCACTGAAGATTTTCACTTAAAATCAAAAGTTCCAAATTGATAAATGATCATTTTATCAATCTTGGGGAGAGACCATCTATTTAGGACTTCTTTATTCAAGGGGAACTCCGCCATTTCAGAGTTCTTGATTAAATTATTATTGCTCCTAGTCATTAGATTAGAAGTTACTCGTAAGAAGTAGCCATATAACCAAAAAGGGGAAAAAAGGGAGAGAGGAAGATGATGCGTGAAAATTTGAAATAAAATTACCATATAAGGATAAAACAAGTATAAACCTCCATTAGAGAATTATCTTCCAAGACAACAACAAAATAGGACTTACAACCCTTTCAAACCTCACAGGATTTATGGCCATTTATGAAGACGGAATATAAACCTCTACCGAGAATTATCCCATCAACAATAAACAAGACTTATCACATCCTATCGCATAAACAGGGATGACCATTCCATGAATGAAGATGGGATAAAGCCATGGGAGGAATGAACAAATTACTTGTTCATCCAAAGCATGGTGATATGTAACTCTCTAACATCCTTCCCTCCCAAGGATTTACCCCATCATGGCTCGATACTGCACTTAAACTAGATGGATAAAACATTTATTTATTAAAAACTTAAAATAACTTACACGATGTGAAAGCGAGAAGAACTAAGGAGAGTATAAGAAGGAGAATAGAAGAGAAGAGGAGATGAGAAAACCCGAAAGAATCGAGCACACACGCATGTAGCCTTTTATATAGAGGTGGAGTACAATGAGACTTTGCTTGAGAAGCAAAGGTACAATTATTAAACAAAAGAGTAAGCTTAGAAGTTAAACGTATAATTATTAAATAGAAACTTTATTGTTACAAAAAGCTACTATTATTAAATAAATAAAGATACTTTGCTTGAGGCTAAAAGGTACATATTATTATATACTTTTGGAAAGTAGCAATTATTTCTAATGGGACCCACTTTATGTAAAAGTAGGTTCCTTACGGGTGAAGATAAGCCGGCCACGCATGGAAAGTAGCAAATTATTTCTTCCGCTAATATGAATTTAAGTCTTCGTGACCACCGATGTCTTAAGAAAATATCGATATAGATAGGGTGATTAAAAACTAGTTGATTTTCATAGATTTTTTGAGACGCTCCTTATGTTGAACCTCGATCTCATGAGGATAACTCTCGATGCTTTGTAGTACCTCATCTATCATACTCAAAATCGTAGTTTTTTTGAGGATCTAATTCAATAAGCTTTAATAATGACTTTAATTTTCTTGAGCTTATCCTCAATGTTGATTGAATTCCACCATTTTAGTAAAAATTGTCTTTGAAGGACCAACTCATTGAAGGGGTCCTTTCTAAGTATAACGTTCCAGCTCCAAATCCATAGGATTTGGCAATCCCTGAAGAAATGAGCAAGATTTTGTCCTTGAATAATTTTTTTGGGATTAATAGCCCTCATTTTGGGTTCCATCCATTGAAGACTCTTTGATTGGATCTGGAAGAATATTTAATTCTCAAAATAGTTCCACCATTTGAAGAAGAACCATGTTCGGAAGTTCTATGTTGATATCCTTGTTCATTATGAACATCCATGAATGCCTTCTTATCATTGAGAAGGAAGAAGGCCTTCATTGCTTTCACATAGCACCAATAATTTAATTTGTAATTGTATAAATTAGTGGAGGATAAGAATACATTTTTCTCTTGGAATGGAGTTAGACCATTCGCTTTGATGAAAGATCTTTGTATAAGACATTTATACAAAAATATGGTTTCCAAAACATGATTAACATGATTAATCTCAATACACTTTAATTATTTTAAGATTTTTTTCATAATTTTCTCTTGAGAGATTAGATTCAAATGGGAAATGATTGTTTCCCAAATATCTTTCAAATAAGGCTCACAGATTATTTATTGAATAATCAGAGGGATTAATTTCAATATTATATATTTTATTTCTTTAGAGAAATAAATAGGTTCTTGTGCAATGACATCTTTTTGGGATGGTGTTGCAACTTTTTTAGAGGGTTCACCCTTTTCAACCATAGTTGAAGAGGAAGTACCAAAAAGATAAGTTTGCAAATTGTTCGCCAATTATTATTGAATTGACCGATCTTTGCCATTAGTGCGAAATGCGACCCTCCATGAAAAGAATGACGTCCTCGGTTAGGAGTAGTCATTCTTCCATGCAGGGTGATCCACTCCTGATCGTCCCTGGAAGAATTCATGGGTCAAAAAACTAGGAAGAGAATTTTCATTACCTTTAATGAATTCGATGTCAAAATCGAAGACAGAGAGTTGCGATTGCCATGATACAAAAAATTATTTTGAAACTAAATTTTTGATATCTTGTTCAATGATGTATTTGACTAAGGAACAATCAATATGAAAGAGAAAATGCTGATTAAGTAAATCATCTTGAAATTTTGAGATGCACTTAATCACAGAAAGCATTTCTTTTTGATAATGGAATACTTTTGCTGAGTAGGATTCCATTTACCAGAAACAAAGCAAACTAATTCTTCTTTAGAATTCTTTCACTACTTTAAGATACTTCCATAGTCCTTATCAGAGGCGTCAGTTTCAACAATTTTGAAACTAGTAGGGTCCGTAAGATTAAGAAAGGTTTTGAACCCTTTCTATAATTTTATGTCCGCCATGGTATGAGTATCGCATGGTGTTGGATTCTTTTTAACTAAAGAGTGGTCGCATCTTTGGCAAGATTTTGATACAAATCAGCTACATAATTGAGAGCTCCTATGAACCGTCCAGAATGGTTTTTATCTAAAATGATATCAGGAAATTTGTTAGCAAATTCAATACTTCTATTAATTGGTATAATAGAAGCATTTGATATATTATGGCCTAAAAATCTTATTTCAGTTTGAAATAATTTGATTTTTGGCTCTGAAATAACTAATCCATTTTTTAAAATTAACCATTTAAATGATTTTAGATGGTTGAAGTGTTCATCAATATTGTTTGAGAACACCAAAATATCATCAATATAGACTAAAATATATTTAAAATAATCTTTAAATATATTATTCATGATATATCAAGGTGCATTTTTTAAACCAAAGGGCATTTAAATGTCCAAAGGGAACCGTAAATGTTGTTTTAGCGATTATTTTTATCTCGATCTGCCAATATCCTGATTTTAAATCAAATTTGAAAATATTTTTGCATTATGCAATCTATTTAATAAATTCCTTTATTAGAATTGATATCGATCCATTTTAAAACTTTGTTTAGCGCTTGTAATTAATTACAAGTCGCGGTCTCCTCCTTTCCAATTCATAACATAGAATGCCTCCCAAGGAGTAGGATTGCCGAATTATTACTTTCTTTAATAAATCAACAATCTCTTCTTTGCATAAAGCAAGGTAGTGCTCGTTCATCTGACAAGGATGAGCTTTAGTGGGAATGTTCATTGAAATTATCAATGTATGGGAGATCCACTACATGAGTCTTTCTTTCCCGAAAAGCAATTAGTTGTCACCTGCACTTCCTTTTGGAATTCTTGGTGGCAATTTTGAATTTTGCTTTTAATTTTGGGGAAAAAATTTATAGTTTAAAAGTTAAACTAGCAATTTTTTTTTGTAAATAATTTATATGCATAGACTTATTATTAAGCCTATTCATTTCATTTATGATAATTTCCTTAAGATTGGTGATAAAATAATGTGATTTCTTTATCCCAAATAAAAACATTGATCATCAATTCTAGTGATAGGCATTATTTTAAGAAGAAAAGGAGTTCCCAAAATAATGTGTTATGTCAAATTTTGACTAAAATAAAAGACATTTGAATACAAATATCATCTTGACAATGATGATAATTTATACTTAATTTGTAAAGATTCACCATCGGCTGCCTTTAACTGCTGGCTTATTTTTTTAAAATATTTAGAAGGAATTATTCCTTCTTGTATACCATTTAAATCTGCTCTGCTATCAACTAGAGCAGTTAAATTTGGAAAAATAAATTCTTTATTTATAATTAATTTAATGGAAATATACCATTTTTGGTATATTGCCTTTTGCATATTTTGTAAGAAACTTGGTTCTTGATTAGAATCGGCTTCTATATTTTCAAATGAATTGGGCGTCTTCTGATTAATTTCAAGATCCATTAGATGACCATTCATTTGCTCTTGCTAACTTTGTTGAACTTCTAATTTTAGTTTCTTTAATTCGCTTTTAGCTCGCTAAAGATGCCGAATTAGAAGATGATGAACTTGCTTTATTTTTCTTAAATACTGATAACTAGTATATAGGAGGCTTGTAATTAAATTTTTTCTAATTTATCTTTCTTCTTATCATTAAGAAGATCTATAATTTTATGAAGTTGAATCATCTTCAACTTGTGCTAAAATTTTAATTAATTGGTCCTTTTGCTCGTGAGTATACAAACGTCATATTTATTATATTTTTATAATAATCATATGACGGATTTGCAATTAAATTTATTAGATTTAATCGATGAGATGAAATATGATCTTCTTTTTCTCGATTCTTTTCGTAATCGAGGATGTAATGGTTTGTTTTAACCCTTTGTCATTAATCAAGTTCATTTAACTTCTTCTATGGTCGTATAATGACCACCACCACATTTGTAACATTTTATTTCTCTTGTCTCATTGGTTGTTGAGTGAATTTTCACAATTTTTTTATGTGATTTTTCACGAAAAAATAGTATTTTGTATTTTCCCTTGTGTTTAGAAGAAAGGATGTACCGAGGGTCACAGTTGAATTGCAATTTCAAGCTTTGCCATTTGCGCCAAGTAGACATTCTCTTTTCATTTTATCTTTTAATTTAAGATGGCATTGCTGCTTTTAATACATGCGTAAATAAGGTTTCCATATGTTAGGTTTCATATGGGATGGTTCCATCATAGAGAAGAGAAACCTTAACCTTTTCAAAAATAGATTAGGAAGGCCTTCAATGAATTTTTGCATCTAGAAGGCTCATCATAAAGTGTCATGACGCTAGAAATATATCCTTGTACCATCAAAATGGGTTAAGGATGGACATCTTAATTTTTGGAGTAAGGAGCAAGTTTTTCTCCTTGCAATGGATCCAATAAAATGATCTATAATTGTTTGAAGAAGATTATAGACCTAATTTTCATTAGGTTTTTCTTTTGGAAGATCCTTAGTACTTAAGTCTAAGGAGGTCTTCCCTTTGAGGAATAGTGAGAAAATGATCCCACCATCCTTTCAGTTCCGTAAAATCTCAAATGATGGCTTATATATGAGGTTTTGCTTGTCTAGAAAACATATAGCATTCGATGAAGGATATGAACGATTTGATGTTCAGAAAGTCCATCAATATTCCATTCATATAAAGAATCACCATCATAAGAATTTCTTACGAATGAGTATCTTCCTCAAATAATAAATTAGGAGGAGTTGGTTTTTTATAATAATGTTTTTCCAAATTTTTCTTTGGATAAGAAAGTTTTTGGATGTCAAAAGGAGGATGAGGATCTTGTAATTCTTGAAAAAAGTTTTGAACTTTTTCAATATTACTTGATTGATCAAGACGCTTTCAATTGAGGATTCAAATCTTCATCCCATTGACCGATATCTTCAAGAGCTCCTACATACTTTTCACTTAAATTTAGAATCAAATTAATGTCTTGAAGAGGGTCAAACTAGAGGTGGTGGATAAAAGGTTTCACAAATGGGTTTATACTAGAGAAGCTTTCTAAGCTGCTTGAAACCTTTGAAGCATCAATTTTAATCTAGAAAAAGATCATGATTATTTGACTATACTACTAATTAAGTTTAATTACATAATAAATTCCTTTAGAATTTTGGATCAAACTTATTTTTCAAGAAGCCGCTAATTCTAAGGTTTATCATCCACCATTTTACAACCGATGGAGGATAAGATGCTTCAATTATTTTTCCTTGCTTTGCCATTTTTGGTAGTTAAAATAGCAACTTGCATTGAGCAAAACCATGCTACAAAAAGAAGTTTTGGTCCGACTATTTCTTTCTCTCATTTTCTCAAAATATAAATCATTTATTCAAGATATCTTGAGAAGTAAAACTTCTATACCAAGTACAAAAATTATCATACTTTGGAAGTAAATAACCTCTAGTCTTAGAACCTATTGTAGCTCATTAAAATTAAAGTTCATGGAGTGGGAGATTGATTTTCTCATTGGATGATAGATATGATTTTATTTAGAAGGACATGGTCGTAAGTATGAACCATCCATCTAGACTTCTCGAGGTTTGGGATAGAAACCCTAAGAAGTGTGATGGATCGACGAGGGTTGAATCTGACTTCAACATCGCCATCAGCTGTTTGAATTATTTGATCTACATCTTGATTTATGGTAGGTCTTGGTGTGACCGCAGATGGTATAGTCCATGAGTCAGGAAATACCACCACATTCCATTTAATCACTCTATTAGTAGCAATATGGGATGCTATGATTTATAGTCGAGTCTCATGGTTGAACAACTTTTCAAACTTTAGGATTTAGAGTATTTAAAACTCAAAAATGAATTCTAAAGATTAAAGCAATTAGAGAAAATCATAACCATAAAGTAGAATGTAATTTTAAAGCTTCAAAAGATTTATATCGAAAGAGATAAACTCATATTAGGAAAGGTGTTGAAATAAATGCCCTACATAGTTTCTTTACAACACTATGGATTGAGAGAAGGCATCTCGCTTATAAGTCATTTAGACCTTTAAGGGTTAAAGGTTTGAATGCTATCTGCATCATCCCTAT
Source organism: Cymbidium sinense (assembly GCA_021442155.1). Classification (NCBI taxonomy): domain Eukaryota; kingdom Viridiplantae; phylum Streptophyta; class Magnoliopsida; order Asparagales; family Orchidaceae; genus Cymbidium; species Cymbidium sinense. The sequence goes on from CM038223.1 coordinate 151,742,606, forward strand.
ATGAATATATTTAAAATCTTGCATATATCTATGCAGATCTTCAAAATTTAGTACATAAATGGTTTTATCCATTTGATCTACAGTAATGGTTTGTTCTACAATTTTCACTGAAGATTTTCCCTTAAAATCAAAAAGTTCCAAATTGATAAATGATAGTTTTATAAATCTTGGGGAGAGACCATCTATTTAGGTCTTCTTCATTCAAGAGAAACTCTTCCATTTCAGAGTTCTTGATTAAACTATTATTTCTCCTAATCATTAGATTAGAAGTTACTTCAGAAGAATATAACCAAAAAAAAGGAGAGAGGAAGATGATGGGAGAATTTGAAACACCCCATAAGGAAAAAACTAAGCATAAACCTCCATTAGAGAATTATCTTCCCGCATAGTCCACAAAAATAGGACTTACAACCCTTTCAAGCCTCTCAATAGGGATTATATTACGACAGAGGATAAAGCCATGGGGAATGAACAAAGTACCGGTTTATCCAAAGCATGGTGAAATACAAAAAATCTCTAACATCCTTCCCTCCTGCACCCCATCATGGCTCTGAAGGATCCATTTAATTAGCTGGTCCTTCAAAGATAATTTTTACTAAAATGGTGGAATTCAATCAAAATAATGGATCCATTTCACCCCATCAAAGAAATATTTTAAATATTGATAAAAATGGAAATATATTATTTATATTTTTATAAGAAACCTGGTTCTTGATTAGAATCTGCTTATATATTTTTAAATTAATTGGGCATCTTCGGATTAATTTCAAGATCCATAGACGACCATTCATTTGCTATTGCTTAGCTTTAATTTGCTGAACTTCTAATTTTAGTTTCTTTAATTTAGTTTTTAGCTCTACTAAAGAGGCAGAATTAGAAGATGAACTTGCCTCAGATTTTTTCTTAAATACTTCCAATAAGGAGTATATAGGAGGCTTGTAATTAAAATTTTCTAATTTATCTTTCTTCTTATCATTAGAGATTGATTTTCTCTCACTGGATGATAGATATGATTTAGAAGGGCCTTGACCCAGATGGTTGAGTGTGAGCCACCGATCTAGACTTTCTCGATGTTTAAGGGATAGAAACCCTAGGAAGTGTGATGGATCGACAGGTTGAACCAACATCGCCATCAACCGCTTGGAATTATCTAATCACATCTTAATTAATGGAAGGTCTGAGCAGAGTATAGTCCATGATTCTAAAATACCACCTCATTCCATTTAATCACTCGTAGTAAGGATGCATTTGATGAGTAGTTCATTTGGTTGGTTGAACGCCAACTCTAGGATTTAGAGTATTTAAAACTCAAAATGAATTCTAAAAAAAGCAATAGTTTCGTAACTGGGAGAAAATCATAACCATAAAGCTATAAATGTAATTTTAAAGCTTCAAAAAGGTTTATATCAGAAAGATATAAACTTAGATTGGGAAAGGTGTTGAAATAAACTGGCCCGTGAAATAGGCTAGTCTTTACAACACTCATAAGGGATTGAGCCCAGTGAAGGCATCTGCCATCTCTTGCTATAAGAAGCATTTAGACCTTTAAGGGTTAAAGGTTTGAATCAGTATCATCCCTATATGAATATATTTAAAATCTTGCATATATTTATGGAGATCTTTAAACATTAGTAGATAAATGGTTTTATCTATTTGATCTCTGAGAATGGTTTGTTTTCACCAAGATTTTCCTTAAAATCAAAATTTCCAAATTGATAAATGATAGTTTTATCAATTTTGGGAGAGACCATCTATTTAGGTCTTCTTCATTCAAGGGGAACTCGCCAGTTCAGAGTTCTTTATTAAATTATTATTTCTCCTAATCATTAGATTAGAAGTTACTTTAGAAGAAGTAGAAGCCATATATCCAAAAGGGCAAAAAGGGAGAGAGGAAGATGATGTAGGGAGAGTTTGGAACAAATCACCACATAAGGATAAAACATACTAAGTATAAACCTCCATTAGAGAATTATCTTCCGAGACAGTCAACAAAAATAGGACTTACAACCCTTTCAGGCCTCATGCAATAGGGATTTATAGCCATTTGCGATGAAGACGGGAATATAAACCTCTACCAGATAATTATCCTAGACAGTTAACAAGAACAGGACTTATAACCCTATCAAGCATCATGCAACAGGGATGGCCATTCACGATGAAGACGAGATAAAGCCATGGGAGGAATGAACAAAGTACTGGTTTATCCAAAGCATGGTGAAATGTAACAATAAATCTCTAACATTCTTCTCCTCCCCAGGGAAACGAAGATGGGATAAAGCCATGGGAGGAATGAACAAACTACTGGTTTATCCAAAGCATGGTAAAATGTAACAAAAAATCTCTAACATCCTTCCCCTCCCTAAGGATTTACCCCATCATGGCTCTGATACCAGACTTAAACCAGGATATATGATTTAAAATCAGGATATTGGCATCCAGATAAAAGAATCTGATCGCTATAAAATATCATTTATGCTTTGACGAATGGAATGTAATTCCCTTTGGTTTAAAAAATGCACCTTCTGAATTTCAGCATATCATGAATAAATAAGCTTAATAATAAGTCTATTCATATAAATTATTTACAAGAAGAAATTGCTCCCTGGGGAGGGGAAGGATGTTAGAGATTTTTTGTTACATTTTACCATGCTTTGGATGAACCAGTACTTTGTTCATTTGTGAACCATCTGATCTAGACTTCTCTAAGGTTTCAGAAGGGATAAAAATCCTAGGAAGTGTAATGGATCGACGAGGGTTGAATCGAACTTCAACATCACCATCAGCTGTAGTTCCAAATAGATAAAAGATAGTTTTACTGGGTTGTCACCACATACTTCCTTTTAGAATTCTTAGTGGCAATTTTGAATTTTTGCTTTTAATTTTGGGGAAGAAATTTGTTGTTTAATAGTTAAACTAGCAATTTCTTCTTGTAAATAATTTAAACTAGGACATATAGAACACTTATTTATTAAAACTTAAAAATAACTTACACGATGATAGTAGGCAGGAAGCAGGAAGAACTAAGGAGAGTAAAAGAGGAGAATAAGAGAACGGAAAAGGAAAACCAATAATTACACCAATAATTTACACCAATTTTGTACTGTAAATTAGTGGAGGATAAGAATACATTTTTCTCTTGGAATGGAATTAGGCCCCATTCACTTTGATGAAAGATTTTTTGTATAACGCATTTGCTATACAAAATTGTATGATTCATCGATCACTTAAACATGATTAATCTCAATACACTTTAATTGTATTAAGATTTTTTCATAATTCTCTTGAGAGAGATTAGATTCAAATGGGAAAGGATTGTTTCCCAAATATCTTTCAAATAAGTCCCAATGATTATTTATTGAATAATCGATTAATTTTTTTATTTTTTTATTTCTTGAAACAAAATAAATGCATGACATACTTTTTTAGAGGGTTCACCCTTTTCAACCGTAGTTGAAGAGGAAGTACCATAAAGATATGTCTTTAAATCGATCATGCCAATTGTTGAATTGACCGATCTTTATTAGAGCCACCTCCAAAAGAAAGACATAGAGTGATCATTCTTCCATGCTGATCCACCCTCGATTGTACAAGAATTCTCAAAAAATCGAAGAGAATTTTCATTACCTTTAATGAATTGATGTCAAAATTGAATCAGGAGCTATGATGCAAAAATTTGTTTTGAAACTAAATTTTGACATCTTGTTCAATGTAAGAAACAATCAATACGAAGAAGAAAATGCTGATTAAGTAAATCATCATGGAACTTTGAGATGCACTTAATCACAGAAATCATTTCTTTTTTGATAATGTAATATTTTTGCTGAGTAGGATTCCATTTAGTAGAAATAAAACAAACTAATTCTTCTTTAGAATTATTTCGCTGCTTTAAGATACCTCCATAGCCCTTCATCAATTTCAACAATTTTGAAACTAGTGGGGTCCACAAGATTAAGACAAGGAAGGTTTTGAACCCTTTTTTTAATTTTGTGCACTATCATGGTATGAGTATTAGACCATGGTGGGGGAATCTTTTTTTAATATGTCAAAGATTGGCAAGATCTTTGATTTTGATAAAATTACATAATTGAGAGCTCCTAAGAACCGATATTTTATCTAAAATGATATCAGGAAATTTGTTAGCAAATTCAATACTTCTATTAATTAGAATAATAGAAGCATTGGATATATTTTGGCCTAAAAATCTTATTTCGCTTTGAAATAATTTGATTTTGCGTAAAATAACTAATCTATTTTTTAAAATTAACCATTTAAATGTTTTTAGATGGTTGAACTGTTCATCAATATTGTTTGAGAACACAAAGACATCATCAATATAGATTAAAATATATTTAAAATAATCTTTAAATATATCATTCATGATATGCTGAAATTTAGAAGGTGCATTTTTTAAACCAAAGGGCATTACGCATTCTAGAATGTCCAAGGGCACTATAAATGTCGCTCCGATTCTTTTATCTAGATCTGCCAATATCCTAATTTTAAATCAAATTTAGAAAATATTTTTGCATTATGCAATCTATTTAATAAATCCCTTTTATTAGGAATTAGATATCTGATCCATTTTAAAACTTTGTTTAACGGCTTGTAATTAATTACAAGTCGCGGTCTTCCTCTTTCCTTTTCTGCTGAATTCATAATATAGAATGTGGTACAACTCCAAGAGGAGTAGGATTGTCGAATTATTCCTTTCTTTAATAAATTAGCAATCTCGTCTTTGCATAAAGCAAGGTAGTGCTCTCACAAGGACGAGCTTTTTGGAATGCCTGCTCATTGAAATTATCAATGTATGGGAGATCTACTACATGAGTCTTTCTTTCCAAGAAAGTAATCAGACAAACTTCCTTTGGAATGTTTGGTGGCAATTTTGAATTTTTTTTGAATTTTGGGAAAGAAATTTTCGCTTAAAGTTAAACTAGCAATTTCTTTTTGTAAATAATTTATATGCATAGACTTATTATTAAGCCTATTCATTTCATTTATGCTAATTTCTTTAGGATTGGTGATAAAATGGAATGTGATTTTGTATGAAAAGATTGAATTCTAGATCATCAATTCTAGTGATAGGTATTATTTTAAGAAGAAATGAAGTTCCCAAAATAATATGTTGTGTCAAATTTTTGACTAAAATAAAAAGCATTTGAATACAAATATCATCTTGACACACGACCACAGATGATAATTTATACTTAATTTGTAAAGACTCAACGTCGGCAGCCTTTAATCGCTGGTTAATTTTTTCAAAATATTTAGAAGGAATTATTCCTTCTTGTATACAATTTAAATCTGCTCCACTATCAACTAGTGCAATTAAATTTGGTAAAATAAATTCTTTATTTATAATTAATTTGATGGAAATATACCATTTATGGTATATTGCACTTTGAATATTTTGTAAGAAACTTGATTCTTGATTAGAATCGGCTTCTATATTTTCATAGGAATTGGGCGTCTTCTGATTAATTTCAAGATCCATCGACATCATTCATTTTCTCGCACTTTAATTTCTAACTTCTAATTTTAGTTTCTTTAATTCGCTACTCAAAGAAGTAATTAGAAGATGATGAACTTGCCTTAGATTTTTCTTAAATACCGATAAGGAGTATATAGGAGGCTTGTAATTAAATTTTTCTAATTTTTCTTTCTTCTTGTCATTAAGAAGATCTATAATTTTATCACGAGTTGAATCATCTTCAACTTGTGCAAAAATTTTAATTAATTGGTCCTTTTGCTCGTGGGTGAGTGTATACAGACCTGTCATATTTATTATATTTTATAATAATCTTTCTGTTGACGTAATTTGCAGATTTATCGATTTATCGACTGATGTAGAAAGATGAAATATGTTCTTCTTCTTCGATTCTCTTCGTAATCGAGATGTAAGAAAAATTTTCATCACGGTTTGTTTTAACCCTTCGTCAATCTGAAGTTCATTTAACTTCTTCTTGACGGTACATCTATTTGCATAATGACCTGTAATGTAACATTTTATTTCTCTTGTCTCTTTGGTTTTAGAACCAGAGGGACGAGAGCGCCTGTGTTTGTACGTGAATTTATCACATTTTTATGACATGCTTTTTCATGCTTAGGAAAAACTATTTATCATGTTTTTCCCTTGTATTTGGAAGATAAAGGACGTACCTGAGGATCAATTGAATTGTTCGAAGAATTCACCAAGCTATTTGCGCTCAAGTAGACGTTCTCTTTTCACTTGATCTTTTAATTTAGGATCAAAACAAATTGCTAAACCAATTTTAATACATGCAGAAATAAGGTTTCCATATGTAAGAGTTTCATATGAGATGGTTCCATCGCAGAGGCGAAGAGAAACCTTAACCTTTTCAGCAAATAGATTAGGAAGGCCTTCAATGAATTTTGTTTCCAAGAAGAAGATCATCATAAAGTGTCATGACGCTGTAGAAATATATCCTTGTACCATCAAAATGGGTTGAGGATGGACATCTTAATTTTGGAGTAAGTGAGAGTTTTCTCTTCTTGATCTCCAATGGATCCAAAGAAAATGATCTATAATTGTTTGAAGAAGATTATAGACTGAATTTTTATTAGGTTTTTGCTGTTCTTTTGAAAGATTCTTAGTACTTAAATCAATTTCACTAAGGAGGTCTTCCCTTTGAGGAATAGTGAGAAAATTATCCCACCATCCTTTTAGAGTTCCAGAGAATCCTAAAATGATGGCTCGATAATATGTGGTTTTGCTTGATGTCTAGATTGAACAGCAGTAGCAAACATAAGCATTCGATGAAGGGTATGAATGATTTGATGTTCAAAAAGTCCATCAATATTTCATTCATATAAAGAATCTCCATCATAAGAATTTTATACGAAATGAGTATCTTCCTCAAATAATAAATCGAGGTGTTTTTTTTATAATAATGTTTTTCCAAATTTTTCTTGGGATAAGAAAGTTTTTGGATATCAAAAGGAGGATGAGGATCTTGTAATTCTTGAAAAAGGTTTTGAACTTTTCAATATTACTTGATTGATCAGTATCAGTTTTGATTGAGGATTCAATTAAATCTTCATCCGATTGACTGATATCTTCAAGAGCTCCTACATACTTTTCCCTTCAGTTTAGAATCAAATTCTAAATGTCTTCATAAGAGAGTCCTAACTTAAAGAGCCAGTTTAGGAGGTGGTTGAATAAAAGGTTTCACAAATGGGTTTATACTAGTAGAAGCTTTTTCTGAATCTTTGTTAGTTTTGCGGCTAGAAACCTTTTGTTTAAGCATCTGATCGATTTTAGACTCTAAAAAAGATGATCTGTGATTATTTGAAGTATATTATTACTATAATTAAGTTGTTTAATTAGTAATAAATTCCTTTAGAATTTGTGGATCGAACTATTTTTTCCTAAGGAAATTCTAAAGGTTTATCATCCACCATTTTACAACCGATAGAGGATAAGATGCTTCAATTATTTTGCTCTATTTGCCATTTTTTGGTAGTTAAAATAGCAACTTGAGAGCAGAATGTAGAAACCATGCTAATGCGAAAGGAATAGTAGTTGCCTTGGCTTGACTATTTCTTTCTCTCATTTTCTCAAAATATAAATAATTTATTGAGATGTTGGTCTTGAGAAGTAAAACTTCTATACCAAGTACCTAAAATTATCATACTTTGGTTGGAAGTATTCCTTCGTAACAACCTCTAGTCTTAAAACCTATCTATTGTGTAGCTCATTAAGACTAAAGTTCATTTTGAGAGTGGGAGATTAATTTTCTCCACCGGATGATAGATATGATTTTTATTTAGGTGAAGGGCACCCAGATGGTTCGAAGTGTGAACCATCCGATCTAGACTTCTCTGAGGTTTCAGAAGGGATAGAAACCCTAGGAAGTGTGATGGATCGATGAGGGTTGAATCTGACTTCAACATCGCCATCAGCTGTTTGAATTATTTGATCTACATCTTGATTAATGGTAGGTCTTGGTGCGACCACAGATGGTATAGTCCATGAGTCAAGAACTATCACCTCATTCCATTTAATCACTCTGTTAGTAGCAATATGGGATGCTAACAGATTTGTTTTAATCAGAGTAATTCATTCGGCTGGTTGAACAACTTTTTGAACTCTAGGATTTAGAGTATTTAAAACTCAAAATGAATTTAGCTCCTTATCGAAAGTATTTAAGAAAGATAAATTAGTAAAATATAATTACAAGCCTCCTATATACTCCTTATCGAAAGTATTTAAGAAAAAAAATTGAGGCAAGTTCATCATCTTCTAATTCAGCTTCTTCAGCAGAGCTAAAAACTGAATTAAAGAAACTAAAATTAGAAGTTTTACAAATTAAAGCTGAGCAAGAGCAAATGAATGGTCATCTAATGGATCTTTAAATTAATCAAAAGAAGCCCAATTAATTTAAAAATATAGAAGCCGATTCTAATCAAGAACCAGGTTTCTTACAAAATATGCAAAAGGCAATATTCCAGAAATGGTATATTTCCATTAAATTAATTATCCCATCTTCATCGCAAATGGCCATCCCTATTGCATGATGCTTGATAGGGTGATAAGTCCTATTGCTGATTGAATTCCACCATTTTAGTAAAAATTATCTTTGAAGGACCAACTGATTAAATGGATCCTTCCTGAGAGCCATGATGTGGTAAATCCCTAGGGAGGGGAAGGATGTTAGAGATTTTTTGTTGTATTTCACCATGCTTTGGATAAACCAGTACTTTGTTCATTCCTCCCATGGCTTTATCCTGTCTTCGCAAATGGCCATAAATCCCTATTGCGTGAGGCTTGAAAGGGTTGTAAGTCCTATTTTTGTGGATTGTTTGGGAAGATAATTCTCTAATGGAGGTTTATACTTAGTTTGTTTTATCCTTATGTGGTGATTTGTTTCAAATTCTCCCTGCATCATCTTCCTCTCTCCCTTTTTCCCCTTTTGGTTATATGGCTTCTACTTCTTCTGAAGTAACTTCTAATCTAACGATTAGGAGAAATAATAATTTAATCAAGAACTCTGAAATGGCAGAGTTCCCTTGAATGAAGAAGACCTAAATAGATGGTCTCCCAGATTGATAAAACTATCATTTATCAATTTGGAACTTTTGATTTTAAGGGAAAATCTTGATGAAAATTGTAGAACAAACCATTCTTGTAGATCAAATGGATAAAACTATCTACTAATGTTTGAAGATCTGCATAAATATATGCAAGATTTTAAATATATTCATATAGGGATGATACAGATAGCATTCAAACCTTTAACCCTTAAAGGTCTAAATGCACTTATTCTAGCAAGCCTAAGAGATGACAGATGCCTTCTCTGGGATCAATCCCTTATGAGTGTTGTAGAGACTAGCCTATGTAATGGGCCAGTTTATTTCAACACCTTTCCCAATCTGAGTTTATCTCTTTCTGATATAAATCTTTTTGAAGCTTTAAAATTACATTTACAACTTTATGGTTATGATTTTCTCGTAGGTTCTGAAACTATTGCTTTAATTTTTAGAATTCATTTTCGAGTTTTAAATACTCTAAATCCTAGAGTTTGAAAAGTTGTTCAACTAAGAGCGAACTACTCGATTGAAATAAAATTTCTCATATTCCTAAGGGAAGATAGTGAAATGAGAAGTGGATCTTAAAAGAACAACAAAACCTAATGAAAATTGATTCATAATCTTCTCAAATAATTATAGATCATTTCTTTGGATCCATTTTAGATCAAGGGATGCCTCCTTCTAGATTAAGATGTCCATCCTTAACCCATTTTGATGGACAAGGATATATTCTACATGTCATGACACTTTATGATTAATAGCCTTCATTGGAAGAAAAAATTCATTGAAAGCCTTTTTGTCTTTCTGAAAGGTTAAGGTTCTCTTAAGTCTTTAGATGGAACCATCTCATATGAAACCATTACATATAAATCTTATTTGCATGAAGTTTTAGATCTAATCTTAATCTAAAGATCAAATAAAAGAAAAACTTGAGTAAAGCCAGCAAATTTTGTGAGCAATTAAGCTGATCAGATGCGTCTTTATCTTATAAACACAAGAGAAAAATACAAAAAGCATTTTTCCTAAGCGTAAAAATGTCATAAAAATGTGACAAATTAGCACAAAAAAAGCATTTCCTCTTTTAAAACCAAAGAGAAGAAATAAAATGTTACAAATGTATCTCATTCAAAAAATCTAGTCAAAGAAGTTAAATGAACTTGATTGATGAAGAGTTAAAACAAAACGATGAAATCTTACATTCTCGATTAAAGAGAATAAGAAAGAAGAAGAAGAACATATTTCATCTTCATCCTCATAAAATTCATATCGATAAATCTAATTTGTAACTCTTGTCAATAGATAGATTATTATAAAATATAATAAATATATCTTCTTCGAGAAAAGGAAAATAATTAAACTTTTAGGATAAGTTGAAGATGATTATTTGTGATAAAAAGGGATTTATTAAATAGATTGCATAATCAAATATTTTCCAAATTTGATTTAAAATTATGATATTGGCGATCAGATAAAAGCATAATTTATAAAATAGCATTCTGCCATGGACTTATGAATCGTAATGCCCTCATTTAAAAATGCACTTCGAGATTTGATATCATGAATAATATATTTAAAGATTATTTTAAATATATTTTAGTCTATATTGATGATGTTCTTGTGTTTAAAATAGTATTGATGAATATTTGAACCATCAAAAACATTTAAATGATTAATTTTAAAAAAATGGGTTAGTATTTGAGGAAAAATCAAATTATTTCAAAGCGAAAAAAGATTTTTTGGCCATAATATATCAATGCTCTATTATACAGTAATAGAAGTATTGAATTTGCTAACAAATTTCACGATATTATTTTAGATAAAAGGTTATTCTTATTCTCTTATGTATTTTATCAAAATCTTAAGATGCATCTTTGGATTTAAAATACCATTGTTTGATACTCATACCATGGTAGTGCGCAAAATTAAAGAAAAGGTTCAAAACCTTCCTTGTCTTAATCTTGCGGAGAAATTTGAAATTATTTCATGCCTCATAAATTATCTTAAAGCAAAGAATTTTAAAGAAAAATTAGTATTCTAAAAAGAATTAGTCCACTTTAGGTAAATGGAATCTATCAAAAATATTCCATTATCAAAAGAAATGCTTTTCTGATTAAGTGCTCCAATTAAGATAATTTTTGTCATTTCTCCTTATATTTGTTCTCATCAAATACATCTTGAACAAGATGTCAAAAATTTATTTCAAAATAAATTTTTGCATCATATAAATAGTCTCTATTGATTTTGACATCAAATTCATTAAAAGGTAATGAAAATTCTCTTGTTTTCATTTAGAATTCTTCGATTGGATCAAATGGAAGAATGACCATCAGCAAAGTCTTTCTTTTAAGTCATGGAAATCTAATGCAAAAGATTTCAATTCAACAATTAAAGATCTATTTAAAGAATATCTTTATTACTTCCTCTTATTCTTGTTGAAAAGTGAATCTAAAAAAAATCACATTCTAAAGATGTCATTGCATAGAATAATTTATTTCTTTAAAGAAATAAAATAAAATATTGAAATTAATTGATTATTCAATAAATAATTCTTATTAAAGCATTGAAATTGAAAAAAAAATTTCTACATCGGGCTCATGCATGTATTATGTGATATGATTTTTCCCTTCTTTTCTCTTTATTCTCCTCTTGACTATCCTTAGTTCTTCTTGCTTCCTTATGATGGGTAAGTTATTTTTAATTTTTAATAAATAAGTGTTTTATATATCTGGTTTGAAAAATCTTTTATTTAAATCTATTTTCAAGAAAATTGAAAAATCTTAATACAATTAATGTATTAAGATTAATCATCTTTGTGATCAGAAATACAATTTTGTATAGCAAATATTTATACAAGATCTTTTATCATGAATGGGAACTCCATTAAAGTGAAAATGTATTCTTATCTCAATTTGTACAAAATTGAAATTGTGGTGATAATAAAGCTATGATGAAGATTCTTCCTTCTCAATGACAAATGAAATTCATGGATGTTAAATGAATGAAAATATTATCAATAAAGAATTATTTAGATGGTGGCTATTTTGAAATTAAATATTCTTCTATCAAAGAAGTCTTAAGGATGGTGGATCTATTCAATGCTGGAAGTTCTTTGTTGATAATATCTTTGTTCATTATATACCATCAGATGAATGAGCACTACCTTGCTTTATGCAAAGAAGAGATTGCTGATTTATTAAAGAAAGGAATAATTCGACAATCCTACTCCCCGAGGACGCATTATATTTATGAATTTAAAAGGAAAAGGAGACCACTTGTATTAATTACAAGCTAAACAAAGTTTTAAAATGGATCAGATATCCAATTCTAATAAAGGATTTATTAAATAGATGCATGCAAAATTTTTCCAAATTTTTGATTTTAAATTGGAAATAGGTAAATCAATGAATTTTTGCTTCCAGTGAAGGCTATTGGCATTAATTATTTTGGGAACTCCATTTCTTCTTAAAATAATGCCTTGTAAAGATTCACCGTCGGCTGCCTTTAACCGTTGGCTTGTTTTTTTAAAATATTTAGAAGGAATTATTCCTTCTTGTATATAATTTAAATCTGATAAATGGATTAATTTGGTAAAATAAATTCTTTATTTATAATTAATTTAATGAAAATATACCATTTAAATATATCTTCAATATTTATAAAAAATGATATTAATCCCATTATCTTAAGTCCTTTATTGATAAATAATCCATGGGCCTTAGGAGGTGCTTAAACAAAAGGTTTCTTGAAAAGAAACTTAGAGCTTCTACTAGTATAAACTATGAAATTTATAAAGAAATTGTAAGTCCTATTTTGTTATTTGTTTGAAGATAATTCTCAATGGATTTACTTGGTTTGTTTCATCATATGTGGTGATTTGTTCAAATTCTCATTTGCATCATCTTCCTCTCTCCCTTTTTTCCCGTTTTTGGTAATATGGCTTCTACTTCTTTGAAGTGCAGACGATGGGGGTGGATCACCCGCATGGAAGAATGACTACTCTAGCAAGGATGTCTTTCTTTTCATGGAGGTATGGCGCTCATAAGATCATCAATTCAGCAATTATGATCAATTTGCAAACTTATCTTTATGGTACTTCTTCTTCAATACGGTTGAAGGTAAACCCTCTAAAAAAGCGCAACTTCATCCCTAAAGATGTATTGCAAAGAATATTTATTTCTCTAAAGAATTTGATTTTAAATATAATCCATCTTTGTTTGTGATCTTGATAAATGATAATCTTATTTATTGTTGATTTCTAGGATAAGAAAAAGAAAAATATAAGAAAAGAATAGAAGAGAATAGAAAGAGAAAGAAGAGAAGATTAAGCAGCATTGATCAAATAATTTTACAATTTTTTTTGTGTAAATCATGGAGGATAAGACATTTTCTCTTGGAATGGTTAGAGTCCATTGCTTTGATGAAAGATCTTTTTTGTATACATTTGATACAAAATTGTATGTTTTTTGATCATGATTAATCTCATAAACTTTAATTGTATTAAGATTTTTTATAATTTTCTCTTGAGATTAGATTCAAATGGGAATTGTTTCAAATATCAAATAAATGATTATTTATTGATAATTTGAGGGATTAATTTTAATATTTATTTCTTTAGAGAAATAAGTTCTTATAAAATGACATCTTTTGATAGTGTTAACTTTTTTAGAGGTTCACCCTTTCAATTGAAGAGGAAGTACCATAAAGATAAGTTCAAATTGATCATCAATTATTGAATCATCTTTGCCATTATAGATCTGGCCAAGACCTCCATGAAAGATGTCCTCGATTAGAAGTAGTCATTCTTCCATATGATCCACCTGATTTACAAAATTCTGAAAATCAAGAATTTTCATTACCTTTGTGAATTCGATGTTGATCAAAATCTTTGCGATTTTGATGCAAAAATTTTGAAACTAAATTTTGACAATTCAATGATGTATTTGGGAGGATCTCTGAAGGAGAAAATCTTGATGTAAATCATCTTAGAATTTTGAGATGAATCACAAAGTATTTCTTTTGATAATGGAATACTTTTCTTTGAGTATTCCTTACCATAACAAGCAAACTAATTCTTCTTTAAAATTCTTTGTTGCTGATACCTAAATATTGCTCAGGCATCTGTTTCAACAATTTTGAAACTAGAAGTCCTTAAGATTAAAGGGAAGGTTTTGAACCACTTTCTTTAATTTTGTATCTTGCCATGGTATGAGTATAACCATGGTGGATTCTTTTAATCATCAAAAGTGGGTGAATCTTTGGCAAGATTTTGATAAAATCGACTACATATTGAGCTCTAGAATGTATGGTTTTATCAAATGATATCAATTTGTTATAAATTCTTACTTCTATTAATTGGTATAATAGAAGCATTGAATATATTAAATCTTATTTCAGTTTGAAATAATTTGATTTTTGGCTCTGAAATAACTAATCCATTTTTTAAAATTAACTATTTAAATATTTTTAGATGGTTAAAGAGTTCATCAATATTGTTTGAGAACCCTAGAACATCATCAATATAGAATAAAATATATTTAAAATAATCTTTAAATATATTATTCATGATATGCTCAAATTTAGAAGGTGCATTTTTTTAAACCAGCATTACGTTCCATTAATGTCCAAAGAAAATAAATGTTGTTTTATAGCGATGTTCTTTTATCGATGCGAATATCTTTTTAAATCAAAATTGGAAAAATATTTTTTGCATTATGCAATCTATTTAATAAATCCCTTTTATTTAGAATTGGATATCTGATCCATTTTAAAACTTTATTTAGTGGCTTGTAATTAATTACTAGTCGCGGTCTCCCTCTTTCCTTTTCTGCCGAATTCATAACATAGAATGCAATATAGCTCCAAGGGGAGTAGGATTGCCGAATTATTCCTTTCTTTAATAAATCAGCAATCTATTCTTTGCATAAAGAAAGATAGTGCTCGTTCATCAAAAAGCTTAGTGAATGTCTATTCTTTATCAATGTAGAGATCCCTACATGAGTCTTTCTTTTAGAAAACAATTGGGTTGTCACCATAGACTTCTTTTGGAATTGCAATTTTGAATTTTCTTTAATTTTGGGGAAGAAATTTATTGTTTAATAGTTAAACTAATTTTTTTCTTGTAAATAATTTATATGTGAACTTATTATTAACCTATTCATTTCATTTATAATAATTTTTTAGGATTGGTGATAAAAATGTGATTTCTTTATCTAAAGAAAATAATTCATATCTTCAATTCTAGTGATACATTATTTTAAGAAGAAAGGAGTTCCCAAAATAGATTTGTGTCAAAATTGCTAAAATAAATGGCATTTGAACACAAATATCATCTTGACACCATCAAATGATTTATACTTAATTTATAAAGATTGATATTTCTTTAACCACTTATTTTTCAAAATATTTAGAAGGAATTATTTCTTATTGTATACAATTTAAATATGCTCCGCTATTAACTAGAGCAGTTAAATTTAGTAAAATAAATTCTTTATTTATAATTAATTTAATATAAATATACCAATTTTAGTATATTGCATTTTACATGTTTTGTAAGAAACCTGGTTCTTGATTAGAATCGGCTTCTATATTTTCAAATGAATTGGGAATCTTCTGATTTATTTCAAGATCCATTAGGCGACCATTCATTTGCTCTTGCTGGTTTAATTTTACTAAACTTCTAATTTTAGTTTCTTTAATTCAGATTTTATGCTAAAGAAGCTGAATTAGAAGATGATGAACTTGCCTCAGATTTTTCTTAAATACTCATAAGAGTATATAGGAGGCTTGTAACTAAATTTTCTAATTTATCTTTCTTCTTATCATTAAGAAGATTGATAATTTATCCAGTTGAATCATCTTCAAGTTGTACCATAATATCACATCAACAATATATAGGTTATTAAAAATATCATTTTGATGAATAAAGATGGAGAATGAAAAAATGTTGGTTTATCCAAAATGAAATAAATAAAATCTTTCATCCTTTCTGATTTCTCTTCATGGCTACGATGCAGACTTAAATGGATATATAGATTTATTAAAACATAAAAGAACTTCATGGTTCTTGGTGGTGAAACTATTTTGCGAAATTATTCTTCCTTTTGTAGAAAAACCCTTCTAAGGGATCGAGTTTTACAGTGTCGATTGGGCTAAGATAAATCGCTGTACAACGGCGCATTTTGAGACCACGTCCAGCACGCTTTTCTTGAGCTTTGGTTTAGAAAAATGAGGGCTAAGCTCTTAATCCATGTGGTTAAGTAAATGGAATTCAGAGTTAAATGGTTTAGTGTCAATCAATCGTATTAAGCTCCATTTCTTCCTGCGGACTACGCTCTAGAATCCAGTAGGTTTTGGAGATCACGCCTGACAGAAACGATCACAAATTTTGCAATTCTTCGGCTGACGCTTCAACGCAGACGCTTCATCACTGAGTGGTCAGCCTTCGATGAAGATAATTTTACTAAATGGTGGAATTCAATCAACATTGAGGATAGCTCAAACAAATTAAAGCCATTATTAAAGCATGCCCTTAAGTTTCTCGCACAAGGCGGGATCTATCATTTAAGAATTTTTTTTGAAGGCTATTGGCGTTCCCCGCGTCTTCAAAGAAAATGAGATTCACCCTGTAACACAAGCATCAAAAGATGTTATCCTCATGAGATGATTGGAGTGTATTCAATATTTAGAAAGCGAGTCTTTTTCGGATTAATAGCAACTCAAAATCTGAATATGTGCATTATTTCTGGATGGCCTGCACAGAGGGTTTCGTATTAATCACTAGAGTTCATGATTTCCCACCTTTAAGCCGAAATTCCAGCATAGCGGAATCGAGCCAAGTCTTGGAACGATACCGTGAAAAAACTTTGTTATTGGAATCCACCCTTTAAGCAAGCAAATTTAAATTCATAAGCGGACCTGCAATATTGCCCCGTGGTCCAAGAAATAAGACCGCTTTACGGCTTTTCATAAACCAAGTCTCGGCCTCCACCTGAGAGAATTATCTTCACCATGGTTTAGAGCGAACCATGAAACATTTTAGATGCCACCATGGTGAGGGGTCACAACCCCAACAGCATCACGCAAAGATTTAATTACTTGCATTGTAAGACTATTTCCATTAAAGTAGTCGCGCAAGAATATCTTATAATATACCTTGCTTCAACGCGGTGGTCAAAGGTGATAAATCAGCCTTTTCTTTAAACACGTAGCAAAAATATCTTTTATTTAATAAATTGTACCGTAAGTTTTTGCTTAAAAAGTTTTAATATGCTCTTAGACGAGTCTCTCTATACTTACCTGACAAAAGACCTTCATATTTAGAGATAAGGTAAGGCGAAATCCAACAACATAAGCGTCGTCCACTTATGGGGTAGCTACTGGGGAACAATCAGGAAAATGACTTGGGTGTGCATGTTTTCCTTCTCCTCGACTAAGTACTTCATTCTCTAAGCAAGAGAAAATTCACGGAAAAAATCTTAATACAATTGCCAACGGAATTCTCTGGGCTTCAAGAACGCTTTCACTAGCCATTGAACTCAATTAGCGTCAGGATTGTCAGACGTGTGGTATACAGTTACTCTTTAAGTTTTAATAAATAAGTGTTTTATATATCCTGGTTTAAGTCTGAAAGCATGGTGAAATACAACAAAAAATCTCAAATTCATTTAAACCATTGTTTGCTATGTTCTAGAACTCCGCCCTCTATCGGCCTAAACATTTCCTTCTTAGGATCGCCATACAAATGAATAATTGAGCCATTTTCATGAGTTCCGAGTCACTATCAGTATTAATGAACCCAAGTGTCTGGTATTTTACCTCATTTAATAAAAGCCAATCTATTATCATTGTTGCCATATAAAAGGCCAAGAACGCATAGGTTACCATCTCTATTTGTTTGGACATAAATTCAGCGGTGAGCCAAAATCTTGCAGTTGAAAAAGCCGATAAATGGACCTCCTGCCTTCGTTAGATCCGTCGCAGATTTCCCTTGGATTAAGGGTTAAGAAAGTTTACTTGCTTGGAAGTGACCAGAGTTACGAGTCTTATCATCCAAAGACAAAGACATTATCTAGTGGAATATTCTGGGTCTGAACCTATGATGATCCTAAGGTAAAGTCCTCTCAAGTCAAAAAATCTCGCTGAATAGAGGCAAGACGCGATTATCAAGGTGATAAGATGTCTAATGTCAGGACCGCTTTCTGGTAGCAAGTCGCGATTGTGGAGGCTTTCCTCATCAGCGTTAGGAATGGAAAGACCCTTATCGTTTTTCATAGGGCTTAAATACTTGAAATAAATAATGGTGAAACCTATTTACTATTAAAAGTCCCTGTGTAGAAGGATGTTTACAATCGAGTACCTCTTATCAGCAAGTTCCTAAGTTTGATTCTGGCGAAATGTCTTTAGAAAGTAATCCATTTAGCTCCAGGTAAAGAATTAGTCTCTCCTAGCAGAAAAACCTGCCTAGTTTTATTAAGGAGGCTACATTAAGTACCCATCTTAATTCTTTGGCTTATAAAAATGACTCTGGTATCATTGAGACCTTCCTCATAAGTACTATAAAGCCTCAAAAGATTTATCGTAGGCTCCATTTTCGCGAGTTCTATACAATGAATGGAACAACCTTCGGCTTATCTACTAACTTGTCAGTGCTAAAAAATGTGACCATGTTTCCGGGTTTTAAATAAGTAGACTAAGTCTAACCCAGATAGTAGAAGTTATTGCAGACGTGTATATCGTGTGGGGTCATTTTAGGGTGCAAATAGTAATTCGATTCAATCCAAGTGACCTAACGTAAATGGGTATTATAGAATTCCCCGCTGAATCTTGTGGCTGCTAAAAAAGCGAAATATGGGGTAAATAATGACTAACTAAATGGGGAATTACTTCGCCTAGCCATAAATGGGGTAAAGACCGAATGGTCGGAAGGGGATTTTTTAGGAAGAACCCCCCTGCTGGAGCCACCGTCTTTTGATCTTGAATTTGGAACATATTGGTAACCGGAAGACGTGTTTATCGCTAGCTTGAGTTTAGCAGTTGAGTATGAGTCTTCGTACATCCTCACAACTTATAACATGGGTTCAGTATTCTTATGGCAAATAAACGCTGATTTAGCCTTACTAAGTGGGTGATTTGTTCCAAACTCTCCCTATTAAATTATACGCTTGAGTCTGGTCTATATTTCCCTTGCTTATTGCATGAGGGTGCTTCTACTTCTACTGGTAGTTTCTAATCTAAACTCAAGCTACAACAATACCAACGATGTTCTCAACCAATCGTGAACTGCCCATGGCAGGAGCATTTTCATAATCAAAATTTAGGCCATGGTAGTTTGACCAAAAGAGCATTAACAATCTGACCGAAGGCATCAAGATGAACACGCTATGTCTTGAACAAAAAATGTCCTCTTTAGGGTTTGAAAGTCGGGGAAAAATTCCCAAATAGCGAAAACTTAACATTCGCATTTTCTAAGTTTCATTTGTTATGGTTTGAGTCAACTACTCACTTGAAACCCTACTCGAGCTTACAATTTGGAACATTATGAGCTTTACCTTAATCAAGCACCTGGATAAAATCATTTAGTTCTACTAACAGAGTAGAGGAAGTTCTGAAGGAATAAACGCTCCACCCAATATGGGATGGCGATTCAGGAATCTTATTTCATGTATTAAAATTGATTTTTGATTAATTTTCTACTTCTTAAAATAAAAGATCAAATGAAAAGAGAATGTCTACTTGGCAACGAGTGTACTGTAAGCTTCATGGTATGCCATAAAATGTTGTGACGCCCCATAATTCAAATGGTTTGCTAAGCATACATTCTATTACGTGAAGTAATTCAGTTCCTTTATCTTATAAACGAAGGAGGGGTTGAACTAAACACTTTGGAAAAAAACTATTTTCTAGAATGTTGACAAATCCCAAGATGGTTTCATAGGACAAAATATGATATCAATTGCATCCTAAACACATAACCATTAAGGCCTTTCGGAAGTAATTGCTTTGCTTTGGTTATTTCAAAATTAAAACCAAAGAGAAAGAAAATAAAATTACAAATGCGTCGAAACAAATGTGTCCCATTACTAGGGGTGTAAAATGCAAAGATTGGACATACCCATGATCGATAGTTAAATGAACTTGAATTAAGACTTGGCTAATGGTCGTCCTTAAAACAAATCTGAACCTAGGAAAATTTTACATCCTCACGTGACTTACGCTTTTAGTGCCAGGAAAATGGACCGAATGGTATCCAGAACAGAGACCACTATTTCATCTTCATCCTCATCAGATGGCTCTTAACGATTAGTTAAATCTAGATTCTAACTAATTTTTATCCTCATGGGCAACTCCGAATCCCCTTCGTAGAAACAATGGGGCCCACTCAGCCTTGATGAAAATATAATAAATATACAGTAACTTTGCTGATTTCCCGAAAGGCATTCTTGAAGGCCTTTAAACTTTTGAGTGCTCTCTGAAGATCTTGAAAGGCACATATTAATTAAACTTTTAGCACAAGTTGAAGATGATTCAACTTGTGATAAAAAGATTTATTAAATAGATTTCATAATGTAAAAATATTTTACAAATTTGATTTAAAATTAGGATATTGGCGATGATAAAAAAAATTGGTGTATAAAAGCATTTTTATTCTTTGGACATTGAATGGAATGTAATGCCCTTTGGTTTAAAAATGCCTTAAATTTGAATATCATGAATAATATATTTAAAGATTATTTTAAATATATTTTAGTCTATATTGATGATGTTCTTGTGTTCTCAAATACTATTATTGATTTCAACCATCTAAAAAATATTTAAATGGTTAATTTTAAAAATGGGTTAGTTATTTGAAGAAAAATCAAATTATGTCAAACTAAATAAGATTTTTAGGCCATAAATATCAATGCTTCTATTATACCAATTAATAGAAATTGAATTCTAACAAATTTTTTTGATATCATTTTAGATAAAAAACATTCTACTTCTTAGGAGCTGATTATATGGCGATTTATCAAAATCTTGCCAAAGATATATCTTTGATAGATTAAAAAAAATCTACCATGGTCGATAATACCATGGCGATAAAATTAAAGAAAGTTCAAAACCTTACTTTTGTCTTAATCTTGCGGACCTACTAGTTCAAATTATTGAAATTGATGCCTGATGTATGAAGATCTTAAGCGGCGAAAGAATTCTAAAGAAGAATTAGTCCACTTTATTTCGGTAAATGGAATCTACTCGAAAGTATTCCATTATCAAAAAAAAATGCTTTCTATGATTAAGTGCATCTCAAAATTCCAAGATGATTTACTTAATCAACATTTTCTCCTTTGTATTGACTGTTCGTCAGTCAAATACATCATTGAACAAGATGTCAAAAATTTAGTTTCAAAACAAATTTATGCATCATGGCAATCACAACTCTCTGTATTTGATTTTGACATAGAATTTATTAAAGGCAATGAAAATTCTCTTCACGATTTTTAAATTTGAATTCTTGCGGGAATCGGTGGATCAGCATGGAAGAATGCCCACTCTTGAGGAAGTCTTTCTTTTCATAGAGGTGCGGATGGCCGCTCTAATGGCAAGATCGGTCAATTCACAATTGACGCATTTAAAACATATCTTTATGGTACTTCCTCTTGACTACGATTGAAAATGAACCTCTAAAAAATACAACACCATCCTAAAGATGTCGTTGCACAAGAACCTCTTATTTCTCTAATAATATTATTGAAATTAATCCCTCATTATTCAATAAATAATCTGAATTTTTGAAAGATATTTGAAACAATCCTTTTCCATTTTGTCTAATCTCTCAAGTGAAAATTATGAAAAAATCTTAATATATAATTAAAGTGTATTGAGATTAATCATGTTCATGATCGACGAACCATATAATTTTGTATAGCAAATGGTTATACAAAGATCTTTCATCAAAGTGAATGGGGTCTAACTCCATTCCAAGAGAAAAAATGTATTCTTATCCACTAATTTATTACAAAATTGGCATAAATTATTGGTGCTATGTCAAGCTATGATGAAGGCTTTCTTCCTTCTCATGACAAACAAAGGCATTCATGGATGTTCATAATGAACAAGATATTTCAACAAATAACTTGCATGGTTCTTATGGTGGAACTATTTTGGGCATTAAATATTCTTCGGATCAATCAAAGAAGTCTTCAATTTTGGATGGAATCACAAAATGAATTAATAAAAAGATTCAAGGACAAAATCTTGCTCATTTCTTCACGGTGCCAAATCCATGGATTTGGAGCTCAATTATACTTGAAAAGGACCCTTCAATCAGTTGGTCCTTAGATAATTTTACTAAAATGGTGGAATTCAATCAACATTGAGGATAAGCTCAAGCAAATTAAAGCCATTATTAAAGCTGCGATGCGATCCTCAAAACTATAGATTTTGAGCTTATGAGGTATTACAAAGCATCAAAGGCGTTATTCTCATGAGATTCAACATAAGGACGTCTCAAAAAAAAATCTAAAATCAATTTTGTGTTTAATCACCTTATCTATATTACCATTGAGTCTTGACGGCGTGTAATCCAGGAGAAACTTAAATTCATAAAGCAGACCCACGGAAATAATTGCTACTTTAAAGTAGCACTTATCTTTACAAAGGAATACCAAAGTGGGTCACCACCAAAAAATAATTGCTACTTTAAAAGCATCTTATATTATTTTGTGCCTTTGCTTAGCCTCTAAGCAAAGTATCTTTTATTTAATAATAGTAGCTTTGCTTAACAACAAAATTTCTATTTAATAATTATCTTTGTTAAACTTCAGTAATGTTTCTATTGAATTGTACCTTTGCGAAACAAAGTCTCTCACGTCTCCACCTCATATAAGGAGGCTCTTTATTATGTGTGCTCGGTCTTTCGGTTTTTTCTTCTTCTCATCTATTCTCCTCTTATACTCTCCTTAGTTCTTCCCTTCTGTCTTGTCATCGTGTAAGTACTTTTAAGCTTTAATAAATTTTTTTATATATCTGGTTTAAATCTATCGAGCCATGATGAGTCTTAAAAGGATATTAGAGATTTTTGTTACATATCACCATGCTGGATGAAAAATTTGTTCATTCCTCTCATACTTTATCATAAAATGGCCATCCCATTTATGATGCTTGATAGTGATAAGTCTTTTATTGTTGACTATGGATAATTCTTTGGTAGAGGTTTAATTCCGTCTTAAATCTTAAATGGAGTAAATCCCTATTGCATGAGGTTATGGTTGTAAGTCCTATTGTTGTTGACAAAGGAAGATAATTCTCTAATGGAGGTTTATACTTAGTTTGTTTTATCCTTATGTGGTGATTTATTTCAAATTCTTCCTGCATCATCTTCCTCTCTCTTTTCATTTTGGTAATTCTACTTCTTGAGTAACTTCTAATCCCGATTAGAGAAATAATAATTTCAGAATAAAATGGCATAGTTCCCCAAGAAGAAGACTAAATAGATGGTCTCTCCCAAAATTGATAAACTATCATTTATCAATTTGGAACTAGTGATGTGATGTTGAAGTTGATTCAACCCTCATGATCCATTACACTTTAGGGTTTCTATTTGAAACCTGAGAAGTCTAATCGGATGGTTACACTCGAACCATGGTTGAGATACAATAAAATCATATATATCATGTGAGAAAATCAATCTTCCATTTTGAAATGAACTTTAGTTTAAGCTTACAATGGGTTCTATGACTAGAGAGGTTGTTAAGGAATACTTCCAAGTATGATAATTTTTCATATTTGGTATAGAAGTTTACTTCAAGACCAACATCTGAAATAAATGATTTATAGAAAATGAGAGAAAATAGTCAAGCCAAAGTAACTATTCCTTTTTTGTAGCATAGTTTTGATTATATGCTTTGCTCAAGTTCTTATTTTAACTCCAAAATGGCAAGCAAGGAAAAATAATTGAAGCATTTGTCCTCCATTAGTTGTAAAATGGTGGATGATAAACCTTTAAATTAGCGGCCGAAAAAAATAGTTTGGATCCACAAATTCTAAAAAATTTATTCTTTGTAATTAAACAACTTAATTATATAAGTATACTTCAAATAATCAGATCATCTTCTTAGCTTAGAGTCAAATCGATGGATCTTAACAAAGGTTTTAGCCAAAACTAGCATTAAAAAGCTTCTATTAGTATAAACCCATTTGTAAAACCTTTTATCAACCACCTCTACTTAAGTTAGGGCTTTTGAAGACATTGAATTTGATTCTAAATTTAAGTGAAAAGTATGTAGGAGCTCTTGAAGATATTAGTATGGGATGAAGATTCAAATGAATCTCAACCAAAGCGATACTAATCAATCAAGTAATATTGAAAAGTCAAATCTTTTCAAAATTGATCTTATCCTCCTGATATCAAAAATTTTCTTATCAGAAAAATTGAAAACATTATTATAAAAAATCCTCTAATTTATTATTTGAGGAAGATCATTTTAGTGAAAATTCATGATGGTGATTCTTTGTATGATGAATATTGATGGACTTTTGACATTAAATCATTCATACCCTTAAATGCTTATGTTTCTCAGATTCTAGACATCAAGCAAAACCTCATATTGTCACTCGAGCCATCATTTCAAGATTCTCGGAACTGAAAGGATGGTGGGATAATTTTCTCACTTCCTCGGAAGACCTCCTTAGATGGCTTGAAATAGGATCTTAAAGAATCAAAACAAATGAAATTGATCTATAATCTTTCAACAATTATAGATCATTTTCTTTGAATCCATTGGACATCAAGGAGAAAAAAACTAGCTCATACTCAGAAATTAAGATGTCCATCCTTAACCCATTTTGATGGTACAAGGATATATTTGTAGCAGCGTTATGACACTTTTGATGTAATATCCTTCCTTTGGAAGCAAAATTTATTGAAGGCCTTCTAATCTATTCTTGAAAGGATATGGTTTCTCTTTGTCTTCGATGGAACCATCATATGAAACCTTACATATGGAAATCTTATTTATGCATGTATTAAACTAGTTTGGCAATTTTGATCTTAAATTAATGATCAAATGAAAAGAGAATTTCTACTTGAGCAAATAGCTTGGAATTTAAACAATTCAAAAGATCCTTCATCATTTTATCGATAAACTTAGGGAAAAAACACAAAAACTATTTTCCTAGCGTAAAAATCACGTCATTAAAATGTGACAAATTCATGTACAAAGCATTAGTCCCTCGGTTTTTTTAAAAAAGAGCAAGAGAAATAAAATATTCAATGTTATTTTTGTCAAATAATCTCTGAAAATTCAACAAGTACCACAGACTGCTTGATAAATACGAAAAAAAGTTCTAAGCCATCAACATACCACTTTTGCTGAGGTTTTTTTTTCGACCTTAATGATATCGGGAAAATGAAATTATGGTCATATTTCTAATTCCACGACCGCGAACAAGTACATTGGTAAATCGCCATTTGCTTAAACCTCTCTATGGAGTGAAATATCTTCGTGAAGATTCTATCCCGCTATACGAGGGTTCGAAAAAAAACCTACAACGCAAGGAAAGATTGAGATGCGGTTAGTCACCACGCCAATCTGGTTTCTGTTAGTAAATCCTGAAAAGCGCTCAGATGAAGTTAGGGATGTCCGATCCAATTTTGCAATAGCATGACGAGATGATATTAACCCGTAATCCGGTCATTGTTTGAAATGTAGGCTTAAGTATGCTGAAGTGTTATCTTAATGATAACTTTGAGTGCTCTTCCGAAATATAATGCATCCGCAAAAATCTCAACATCAATGTATGGACATGCTCTTTTGCTTTTGTTAAATGGATTTTTACGCTCTATCCTAAAGTCCAGTCATCCGCGAGTACGCTAATTGGCACACAACAAATTACCGTAAACCAAAGCAGAATATATGAAACAAAATTCTTTACCCTTTTATTTATTAAAACTTAAAAATAACAAATATCTTGGTGAGCCGTCGAATTTAGTTGTAATTCAGTGGAAGCATCAGAATGAGCTTTTAACTTTTGCTCACAAACTTTCTTAAGATCCTGGTCGAGGGACTCAAGGATCTTCAAAAAAAAAGGCGAAGGCTGCAAAGTTACCACTTTTTTTCGTTAGATCCAAATTCGGTTTTTAAAAAGTTCTACGGGGTTTTCTTTAAGCTTAACGAGTGTTATATAATGATTTATCTACCTCCATTCTTATATAGCTAGGATGATGACACCCTTATATCGTTGTAAGAAATCGCACTTTTTGTCTATTAGCATAGGCTTTTTCGATCAATATGTAAACAGGAAACGACGTAGTTTTTAGTCATTTAATTGATTATAGAATAAGCAATGGAATCACAAATGGCCAATACCTTGCTGTGTGAGGCTTGAACCGCTGGATCGCATGTAATCCTTTTTTCAATTTTATCATTGAGACCACCTAGGAACGATAAGTGCAGCGATGGCTTTGAGGACAATGAAAAGTCGATTTAAAACTTTAGGAACAAGAAAATCATTTTGTTGCATACCAAATTTACACGAATGACTGGAGCGTAATTGCAACCCATGTTGAGCAGAGCTAGAATGAATGCAAGATATATAAAATGACCTTATAATTTTATTAAACTTAAAAAATTTACCGCGATTCGCTAGCTTACCTTGGCCTTAGGACTGCTTTCTGCAAGAACGTTTTTTCCCAAAATGGCGACCGAGGGGAATTTACCCCTTTATTTTACCACCTTTTGCCGCTTAGAATACGCCTTTACTTTAGTAAGGCTAGTGACTCCTTCTATTAGAGAAGTCAATGTCGAAAATTATTGTATTCCTACCGGCTTTTACTTTAATAATTTGCCTAGAATTGGAAGAAAGAACTTTAATCACTTAATATAGTAAATTGAAAATCTCGTTTACGCTTTCGCTGAACCGCCTGGTGTTATTGTAAGAACAAACTTCATTTTTGCATGAGTGAAGCTTCTAAAGGTACCGCTAGAATTATAACACCCATAAGAGAAACATTCTGTTTAGAAGTATTTACACGATAGGCCCATACGAGTATGAATTTTAGAATAAAACGTGGATGATGGTACGGCCTTTGATGAAAATCAAAGCTACTTAAATGGTGCTTCTATAAATAAAATATTTTTGCGTACATAGTCAGTTGATTCCTGATTAAACAAAGTGGCTACATCAAATATTATAAGATATACTTTTGGAAAGTAGCAATTATTTTTTTAGTGGGACGCCACGATTTATTTAAAGTGCACGGTTCTTCTTGTACACGTTGATATCCTTCTGAAGGTTGAAATGGTTCTGTTTACTATCGTTTACCCGCCACCGCACTCCAAAATTATTTCTGTACATCCGGCAAAACGCATCTGAAATATGCCGCAATTTATGGAGGTAATTTAAATTTCTACTTTGGCATGAAAAGATTAACAAGACCCGGAATCGTTAATTTTGTCCACATTATTTAAGTAACAAGATCTTCGCAAATAGTTTGTATAGAGCTTTAATAAATAAGTTTTATAGAATATCAAAAGTTGCAAGATGGTATTAGTCTACGCTTGTAGGGCATCGGTTGATCAAGTTCACTACGAGTACAGTGAGTTCTCGAAGTACTTTGAAAGAAAAAAATCATTGAATCTTATCTTTATGGTGACTCCATCCCGAATACCGCATTTGGATAGTAATAATGCGGTTCCAGCACTCTACAGTTGAAGTTCAAGTTCTTATCTTCACGCCCTGACCATGTTTTTTGCCACCATCATGTATCGATGATAGTCAAATAGAAGCTTTTAGGATCCATCGAATGAGCCGAATTGCTTGAAAGACTTATGAATATGGGTTTGGAAACAATACTTAAATACCTCTTCGTGTTTTAGATCGTAATGGACGCCTTCCTTGGTTATAAACTTAACCAAGATTGCTGCGTCTTTTAAGAAATGTGTTTCTTTCCGTATCCGGAAACTTGGACAATGTTGAAAATGCCTCATTATTTTTTGATCGCCATCCTCGATGGTATTCACTCAAACTCAGAAAGTCTTTCTTTTGTACCTTGCACTTTTCATTATTAAACAAAGAAAACATTGCTTAGAAGCTCAAACCCTCGCAGAAGTTCGGGGTGATCGAGTGATTTTAATATGAAACTTTCTTTGTTGAAAACGACACCCGAAAGCATCACCCTTAATTCATTATTAAATAAAAGATACTTTGTAGAAATGGATGTAAAAGTTTCACCAAGGTAAAATCTTCCTCTTATAAAATATTATAAGATAGCTAGATTAGGGTGAGTCGATTTTGGAAATAACAATTATTTCATTTTGGGCAGACCGTACCCCTTGTTAATTGAATGAAATAAGGGTTCCTATTTCTTTTTGATATCGGCATTTGACCCACTGTATGTTCAAAAGTTCCGCTTGAGAAAACCTTGCATCAAGATTTGAAAGAAGTAATGTTAGGGATTTTTATTTTCTTTGTAAAGCCCGCTCGTTACACTACGGTTGAACAGAATATCTTTAAGTTTCTCGGGTGACGGTTAGAGATTGATTCACACTCGGGGGAGCTTGAATGTTCCCGTGGCTATGACACTGATTTTAAATTATCGAATTTGACCTCGTTCCACCACGATCAGTGTTATCTTCTGAAGATAGGAGCCTACGGATATCTTTAAATCTTTTGAGTCAGAAGTTGATTTTTAGATTTTTTTGAGAGTTCCTTATGTTGAATCTGGAAAATCTAACATTGAACGGATAAGTTCTTTGATGCTTAAGAAGGCGTATATCTTCGTCAATAAGGCACGCATACTTACTCAAAAAATGTACAGGGTTTTTTTAAGAATGTCCATAATTATTTCGATGCATCCATAAGTCTTTAATAATGGCTTTAATTTGTGAGCTTATCTTGTTGATTGAATTCCACCATTTTAGTAAAATTATCTTTGAAGGATGATTGAAGGGTCCTTTCAAGTATAACGTTATCAAATCCATGATTTGGCATTGAAGAAATGAGCAAGATTTTTGTCCTTGAATCATTTTTTTGGGATTAATAGCCCATTTGGACTTATCATCATTAAAGACTCTTTGATTGGATGGAAGAATATTTAATTACCTCAAAATAGTTCCACCATTTGAAGAACCATCTTTGGAAGTTCTATGTTGATATATCCTTGTTCATTATGAACATCCATGATGCCTTAGTTTATCATTGAGAAGGAAGAGGCATATTCTTTCACATAGCACCAATAATCCAATTTTATCAAATTAGTGAGGATAAGATACATTTTTCTCTTGGAATGAGTTAGAATTACTTTGATGAAGATTTTGTATACACATTTGCTATACAAAATTGTATGGATTCGTCGATCGAACATGATTAATCTCTATACACTTTAATTGTAAGATTTTTCATAATTTTCTCTTAGATTAGATTCAAATGGGAAAGTTGTTTCCCAAATATCTTTCAAATAAGGCCACATTATTTATTGAAATGAGAGGGATTAATTTTAATATTCTATTTTATTTCTTTGAGAAATAAATATGTTCTTTGACATCTTTAGGATGGTGTTTCAACTTTTTTAGAGGTTCATTCAATATATTGAGAGGAAGTACCATAAAGATAAATTTTAATTGTGCCAATTTCTTATTGGATCTTTGCCATTAACCACTATGACCTCTGAATTTGGACGAATAAGGTCGATCCTCCTTCCATCTTCGCTGAGCTCCAAAAACTGATCCACTTGTGAATGCTTTGTCAATCTCCCCTATTGGCTCCAAGAAAGAAAAATTCAAATTCGAATGGTCGAAAATTAGGAAGAGAATTTTATTACCTTTAATGAATTGATGTCAAATCAAGATAGAGAGGCTGAAACTTCCCTTGATATTTTTTACAGCTCCGATGCAAAATTTGTTTAAACTAAATTTTTGACATCTTTTTCAATATTTGGTACTTCTGTCGAATTATCCGAATAATCGTACGGGACACACCCACCAGAAGGAAACGGCCCAAAATCTGGATTTAAAATCATCTTGAATTTTGAGATAAAATCATAGAAAGAATTTCTTTTTTGATAATGGAATACTTTTTTGCTAAATAAATTCCATTTACGAAACAAGAATTTTAGTGAACGTAGTAACTCAATTCTTCTTTGAATTCTTCTCTTTGATACCTCCAATTGTTCTAACTGTTGAAGAGTAGACGCATCTAGGATTCAAAGATTTTAACAATTTTGAAACTAGTGTATCCCACAGTTATTAAGATACCGGTCCCAGAGGAGGTTTTAAACGCCTTCTCGATTTTACATCAATTCTATTTTTATTTCTTTAATTTTGCGCATTGCCATGGTATGAGTATTAGACCATGATGGGGGATTCTTTTTTTAATGTCAAGATATGCATCTTTGGCAGATTTTGATAAATCAACTACATAATTGAGAGCTCTAAGAAGTATTTTATCTAAAATGATATCAAATTTGTTATAAATTTACTTTTATTAGTTGGTATAATAGAAGCATTGGATATATTATATTTAAAATCTTATTTTAGTTTGAAATAATTTGATTTTTTGGCTCAAAATAAATAATTCATTTTTAAAATTAACCATTTAAATATTTTTTAGATGGTTGAAGTGTTCATCAATATTATTTGAGAATCTAGATATCATCAATAGACTAAAATATATTTAAAATAAACTTTAAATATATCATTGATATCAAATTGAAGGTGCATTTTTAAAAGGGCATTACGTTCCATGCGTAGAAGAAGACACAAATAAATCTGTTTATAGCGATCGATTCTTTTATCTAGATCGCCAATATCTTGATTTTAAATCAAATTGGAAAATATTTTTTGCATTATCATTTAATAAATCCTTTTATTAGGAATTGGATATCGATCCATTTTAAAACTTTATTTAACTTGTAATTAATTACAAATTGCGGTCTTCCTCTTTCTTTTTCATAACAGAATATGCTCCAAGAGGAGGAGTAATTAATTATTCCTTTCTTTAATAAATCATAATCTCTTCTTTGCATAAAAGCAAGGTAGTGCTTTCATCGACAAGGATGAGCATAATGTCTGGTTCATTGAAATTATCAATGTATGGGAATCCACTACATGTCTTTCTTTCAGCAATTGGGTTGTCACCAGACTTCCTTTGGAATTCTTGGTGGAAATTTTAATTTTTGCTTTTAATTTTGGGAAGAAATTTGTTGTTAATAGTTAAACTATAATTTATTCTTGTAAATAATTTATATGCATAGCCTTATTATTAAGCCTATTCATTTCATTTATGATAATTTCTTTAGGATTGGTGATAAATAGAATGTGATTTCTTTATCCCAAGAAAATCATTCATATCATCAATTCTAGTGATAAGCATTATTTTAAGAAGAAAGAGTTCCCAAAATAATGTGTTGTATTGACTAAAATAAAAGCATTTGAATACAAATATCATCTTGACACATCCACGAGATGATAATTTATACTTAATTTGTAAGATTCACTTCATTTACCTTTAATAGCTTGTTTTTCAAAATATTTAGAAATTATTCCTTCTTGTATACAATTTAAATCTACTCGTATCAACTAGAGCTTAAATTTGGTAAAATAAATTCTTTATTTATAATTAATTTAATGGAAATATCATTTTGTATATTGCCTTTTGTATTTGTAGAAACGGTTCTTGATTAGAATGCTTCTATATTTTCAAATGGGAAATCTTGAATTTCAAGATCCATTGAGACCATTCATTTTCTTAGACTTTAATTTATTGAACTTCTAATTTTAGTTTCTTTAATTCATTTTAGCTCTAAAGGAATAGATGATGATGAACTTGCCTGATTTTTTCTTAAATACTTGATAAGGAGTATATAGAGGCTTGTAATTAAATTTTTTTTTAATTTATCTTTCTTCTTATCATTAAGAAGATGATAATTTTATCATGAGTTGAATCATCTTCAACATGTCTAAAAATTAATTGGTCCTTTTGCTCGTGGGTGGCATATCTGACTGTCATATTTATTATATTTTTATAATAATCTATGTTGAGGACTTATTGATTAGATTTCAGTTTTATCGATGAGGATGAAGATGAAATATGTTCTTCTTCATCTTATTATCGAGGATGTAAATAAAATTTTCATCAAGTTTTGTTTTAAC
The DNA here is from genome assembly GCA_021442155.1 of Cymbidium sinense. Taxonomy (NCBI): domain Eukaryota; kingdom Viridiplantae; phylum Streptophyta; class Magnoliopsida; order Asparagales; family Orchidaceae; genus Cymbidium; species Cymbidium sinense. Next base: position 151,774,786 of record CM038223.1, read on the forward strand.
CATTCGTCAATCTGAAGTTCATTTAACTTCTTCTTGGCGGTGCATTTGTTCGCGTAATCACCTGTATGGTCACATTTGTAAAATTTTATTTCTCATGTCTCTTCGGTTTTAGAACCAGAGGGACGAGAGTGCTTGTGTTTGTGCGTAAATTTATCATGTTTTTTATGACGTGATTTTTCACGTTTAGGAAAAATAGTCTTTCTTATTTTTCCCCTATTTTTGGAAAATAAGGGCGTGCGAGGATCACGGTTGAATTTTTCTGAATTTGCCAAGTTGTCTTAAACTCAGTAGGCGTTCTCTTTTCATTTGATCTTTTAATTTAAGATTAGAGCAATATGCTAATTCAATTTAATACATAATAAGGTTTCCATATGTTAATGTTTCATATGGGATGGTTCCATCGTGAAGAGAAACCTTAACCTTTTTTAAATAGATTGGGAAGGCCTTCAATGAATTTTTGCTTGAAGGCTATTGCATCATAAATGTCATGGCGTGCTAGAAATATATCCTTGTACCATCAAAATGGGTTAAGGATGGACATCTTAATTTTTGGAGTAAGGAGTTTTTCTCCTTGATCTCCAATGGATCCAAAAATGATCTATAATTGTTTGAGAAGATTATAAACCAAATTTTCATTAGGTTTTCTTTATTCTTTTGGAAGATCCTTAGTATTTAAGTCAATTTGCTAAGGAGGTCTTCCCTTTGAGGAAACAGTGAAAAATTATCCCACCATCCTTTGAGTTCTAGAATCACGAAATGATGCTGAATATGTGGTTTTTCTTGATGTCAGATTGAGCGGGGTAAAACATAAGCATTGATGAAGGGTATGAATGATTTGATGTTGAAAGTCCATCAATATTCCATCATATAAAGAATCTCCATCATAGGAATTTCCTGAAATGAGTATCTTCCTCATAATAAATCAAGAGTGTTGGTTTTTTATAATAATATTTTCCAAATTTTTCTTGGGATAAGATTTTTTGGATATCAAAGGAGGATGAGGATCTTGTAATTCTTGAAAAAGGTTTGAACTTTTCAATATTATGATTGATCTATCGATTTGTTGAGGATTCATTTGAATCTTCATCGATTGATATCTTCAAGAGCTTACATACTTTTACTTAAATTTAGAATCAAATTACGAATCTTGAAGAGTCTACTTAATAGCGTTTAGAGGTGGTGGATAAAGGTTTCACAAATGGGTTTATATTAGAAGCTTTTTTAAGCTTTTCTAGTTTAGGCTAAAATCTTTTGTTTAAGTATCATCGATTTTAGACTCTAGGCTAAAAGATGATGATGATTATTTGAAGTATCTTATTACTATAATTAAGTTATTTAATTAGTAATAAATTCTTTAGAATTTGTGGATGAAACTTATTTTTTTGAAGGCTAATTCTAAGGTTTATCATCCACCATTTTTTTGATGGAGGATAAGATGCTTCAATTATTTTCCTTTGCTTTGCCATTTTTTGGTAGTTAAAACATGACAGATTGACATAGCGCAAAACCATGCTACGAAAGGAATAGTTGCTTTGGCTTGTTTCTTTCTATCATTTTCTCAAATATAAATCATTTATTTGAGCGTTGGTCTTGAGAAATAAAACTTCTATACCAAGTATGAAATTATCATACTTTGGTTTGAAGTATTCTTGAAATAACCTCTCTGTTAACCTATTGTGTGTAGCTCATTAAGACTAAAGTTCATTTAGATGGAGTGGAGATTGATTTTCTCTCAGGATGATAGATGATTCTATTTGATGAAGGGCCTCGAGATGGTTGAGTGTGTGAACCATCCGATCTAGACTTCTGAGGTTTGAAGGGATAGAAACCACAGGAAGTGTAATGGATGAGGGTTGAATCGACTTCAACATAAGCATATTTGAATTATTTGATCATATCTTGATTAATGGAAGGTCTTGATGCGACCAATGGTATAGTCCATGAGTGGAAATACCTCATTCCATTTAATCACTCTTTTAGCAATATGGGATCTAGATTTATTTTTGATGAGTAGTTCGTTAATTTGTTGAGCGACTTTTAACTCTAGGATTTAGAGTATTTAAAACTCAAAATTCTAAATTGAGCAATAGTTTAAACAGGAAAAAAATCATAACCATAAAGCTATAAATTTAATTTTAGAGCTTCAAAATGATTTATATCGAGAAAGAGATAAACTTAGATTGGGAAAGTGTTGAAATAGGCGGGTGACATAGTCTCTACAACCTCAAGATTTATGAGGCATCTTCCATCTTAGGCTTGCTAAAATAATTTGACCTTTAAGGGTTAAAGGTTTGAATGCTATCTATATCATCTCTATATGAATATATTTAAAATCTTGCATACATTTATACAGATCTTCAAATGTTAGTAGATAAATGATTTTATCCATTTGATATACAGTAATGGTTTGTTCTACAATTTTCACTGAAGATTTTCCCTTAAAATCTAAAGTTTGAAATTGATAAATGATAGTTTTATAAATTTTGGGGAGAGACCATCTATTTAGGTCTTCTTCATTCAAGGGGAACTCTACCATTTCAGAGTTCTTGATTAAATTATTTCTCTAATCGTTAGATTAAGTTACTAAAGAAGTAGAAGCCATATAACCAAGGGAAAAGGAGAGAGGAAGATGATGTAGGAGAATTTGAAACAAATTACCACATGGATAAAATAAACTAATTATAAACCTCCATTAGAGAATTATCTTCCCATAGTCCATAAATAGGACTTACAACCCTTTCAAGCCTCCGCAGGATTTTGGTTTATTTGATGAAAGGCGGAATATAAACCTCAGAAAAATTATCCTAGATCAAAAAATAAGACTTATCATCACATCAAGGGATGGCCATTTCTGATGAAGAGGGATAAAGTCATGGGAGGAATGAACAAATCTTGGTTCATCAAGCATGATAAAATGTAACAAAATCTCTAACATCCTTCCCTCCCCAAAGTTTACCCCATCATGGCTCGATGAACTTAAATCAGGATATATAAAACACTTATTTATTAAAGCTTAAAAATCTTACGATGATGATAAGAGTAGGAAGAACTAGGAGATAGAGAGAAAATAGAAGAAGAGAAGGGAAAATTAGCACACATACAAGACAGAGCCTCCATATGGTGGAGGTACAGAGACTTTGCTTAGAAGCAAAGGTTACAATTAATAAATAAAGAAACATTGCTTAGAAGCTAAGTATGATATTAATTAGAAACTTTGCTTTAGCTACTATTATTAAATAAAAGATACTTTTTAGCAAATAAATATTATAAGATGGCTACTTTTGGAAAGTAGCAATTATTTTTTGGGACCACTTTTATGTAAAGTAGGTTCCTTGCTGGTGAAGATAAGCGCTTTGGAAAGTAGCAATTATTTCTTCAAGTGTCCTTTATGAATTTAAGTTTCTCGGTGGATTCCACGTCAGACTTCTTGTTGTAGATATAGATAGGGTGATTAAACACCTTGGTGAGTTGATTTTCATAGATTTTTTGAGACGTTCCTTATGTTGAATCTCGGTCTCATGAGGATAACGTCTTTTGATGCTTTGTAGTACCTCATCTATTGATAGCTCAAAATTTGTAGTTTTTTTGATCATTAATTCAGAATAAGCTTTAATAATGGCTTTAATTTGCTTGAGCTTATCCTCAATGTTGATTGAATTCCACCATTTTAGTAAAAATTGTCATTGAAGGACCAGCGATTGAAGGGTCCTTTCCAAGTATAATGTTCGACTCAAATCCATGGGATTTGCGGTCATGAAATGAGCAAGATTTTGTCATTGAATCATTTTTCTGGGATTAATAACCCTCATTTTAGGGGCAGCTTCCATCTAGTCATTTTTCTGGGATTAATAGCCCTCATTTTATGCCAATTTTGTACTATAAATTAGTGGAGGATAAGAATACATTTTTCTCTTGTAATGGAGTTAGACCCCATTCTCTTTGATGAAAGATCTTTTGTATAGCATTTCTATACAAAATTGTATGGTTTGATCGCGAACATGATTAATCTCAATACACTTTAATTGTATTAAGATTTTTTGTAATTTTCTCTTGAGAGATTAGATTCAAATGGGAAAGGATTGTTTCCCAAATATCTTTCAAATAAAACAGGATTTATTGAATAATCAGAGGGATTAATTTCAATAATATTCTATTTTATTTCTTTAGAGAAATAAATAGGTTCTTGTGCAATGACATCTTTTAGGGATGGTGTTGTAGCTTTTTTAGAGGGTTCACCCTTTTCAACCATAGTTGAAGAGGAAGTACCATAAAGATAAGTTTGCAAATTGATCATGCCAATTGTTGAATTGACTGGATCTTTGCCATTAGAGCGGCCATGGCCGCGACCTCCATGAAAAGAAGACATCCTTGGTTAGGAGTAGTCATTCTTCCATGCGGGGATCCACCGATCGTCCTGCAAGAATTCGGTGAAAATCGAAGAGAATTTTCATTACCTTTAATGAATTCGATGTTGAAATCAAAAGACAAAGAGCTGTGATTGCCATGATGCAAAAATTTGTTTTGAAACTAAATTTTTGACATCTTGTTCAATGATGTATTTGACTGAGGAGCAGTCAATACGAAGGAGAAAATGCTGATTAAGTAAATCATCTTGAAATTTTGAGATGCACTTAATCACAAAAAGCATTTCTTTTTTGATAATGGAATACTTTTACTAGAAACAAAGTGAACTAATTCTTCTTTAGAATTCTTTCGCTGCTTTAGGATACCTCCATAGCCCTTATCAGAGGCATCTGTTTCAACAATTTTGAAACTAGTAGGGTCCATAAGATTAAGACAGGGAAGGTTTTGAACCCTTTCTTTAATTTTGCGTACTACCATGGTATGAGTATCAGACCATGGTGGGGGATTATTTTTTAATCTGTCAAAAAGTGGTGCATCTTTGGCAAGATTTTGATAGAAATCAACTACATAATTGAGAGCTCCTAAGAACCGCTGTAGCGATTTTTTTTATCTAAAATGATATCAAAAATTTGTTAGCAAATTCAATACTTCTATTAATTGGTATAATAGAAGCATTGGATATATTATGGCTAAAATCTTATTTGATTTGAAATAATTTGATTTTTTAACGAAAATAACTAATCCATTTTTTAAAATTAACCATTTAAATGTTTTAGATGGTTGAAGTGTTCATCAATATTGTTTGAGAACACAGAACATCATCAATATAGACTAAAATATATTTAAAATAATCTTTAAATATATTATTCATGATATCTTTGAAATTAGAAGGTGCATTTTTTTAAACCAAAGGGCATTACGTTCCATTTAATGTCAAAGGCAATAAATGCTATTTTATAGCGATCGATTCTTTTATCTGGATGCCAATATCACGATTTTAAATCAAATTTGGAAAATATTTTTGCATTATGCAATCTATTTAATAAATCCCTTTTATTAGGAATTGAATATCTGATCCATTTTAAAACTTTGTTTAGCAGCTTGTAATTAAGTTGTTTAATTACAGTAATAAATTCTTTTAAAATTTGTGGATTAGAACTTATTTTTCTGACGGCCACTAATTCTAAAGGTTGATCATCCACCATTTTTACAACTGTTGGAGGATAATATGCTTCAATTATTTTTCCTTGCTCTGTTTGCCATTTTTTGGTAGTTCAAACATCAACTTGAGCAGATTGAGCATAGTAATTGTAAAACCATGCTACGAAAGGAATAGTTGCTTTGGCTTGACTATTTCTTTCTCTCATTTTCTCAAATTACAAATCATTTATTTCGAGACATTGGTCTTGAGAAGTAAAACTTTTATACCAAGTATAAAAATTATCGTACTTTGGTTGGAAGTATTCCATCAGAACAACCTCTCTAGTCTTAAAACCTATTGTGTAGCTCATTAAGACTAAAGTTCATTTCAGATGGACTGGGAGATTGATTTTCTCTCCTTTGGATGATAGATATGATTTTTATTTAGCTGAAGGGCCTCGACGATGGTTGAGTGTGTGAACCATCCGATCTAGACTTCT